>VZRL01001402.1:850-207487 GCA_013397895.1 Origma solitaria | reverse complement strand
TAACGGAGGAAAAAAAAAAAAAAAAAAAAAAAAAAAAGAAAAAGACAAAAAAAAAGAGTGCTACTTTCAGAAACCTTCCATGAAGATTATCTGTTTCTCCTGACTGGAATGTATATTTTGTTAGGTTTGGCTATTAGACCTGCTGATCTCCCTTGAGTACTTATCAAGCCTTTTAGCTGGTGTATGTACCTTCCCTTTCCCTATAGGGATATGACTGGGGCCCTACCCTCACCTCAGATTTCAATAATCTGAGGTAATTTTACATTATAGCAAATACAGAAAGATCCAGAAGTCATTAGTGTCTGATGAAGATTGTTATTAAAGGCACATAAGGCAACATGGCAGCTAGAAGTAAAATGTCAAAATCCCTCCAAAAGCGTATTTCAATAGGACTGCACTAGTCAAGAGCAACTTCAGAAATAAGAGTGTGTCTGGGGGTGTCCCTTAGACTCTGATCTCTGCCAGAAGAGACTTAATTCAGTGAGAGAGAATCCGGGTGAGCAGCATGAGAGGAGTCCGTGTGTCCTGGCATTGGATAGCAACCAAGTGCAGAGTCTCAGAGTTCATTCCAATGAAGAGTCGATGCCTTTCTCCACTTGACACCACAGCTGATTGGGACATACGACAAATGTTTCTAACTGCCATTTCTGGATGCTGTATTTCTAGATGACTTAGTTGCATTACCACATTTTTTATTAATTTCTATAGCAATAGAAAAAAGAAAACTGACTTTTGCATTGCAGTTGTATGCTTCTTATTGATAGTGTTTGAAATTTTTTCCCTTGTTAGTTAAAAGATATTCACCAACACCCTTGGCTGCGTGTTCCCACACAGAGATAATGCAGGATTTTGAAGATGCTGATCAATCAGAGACCGAATATTTCAGGTACCCTATCAGATCTGTAACTGGCTAAGGAAAGAGTTTTGTGGAAAACATTCAATTTGTATGCTTAGCATGTGAATATTCATTTATATTCTGAATGGACAGTCTGGTTGTATTTAATTATTTCCTAGAGTAAATATAAATATTTAGAGGCCTAGTTGGAAAATTTTGTATGTATTCATCAACTTTTGAAAACAATCTCCGGTTCTAAATACACTGCAAATCTAGCAAGAATCCAGAATTTATTTATTTTTTTTCTGAGTTCTGTATCAATGAGATGGCACCAAGTTGCATTGTAATGGTGTATCCATCTTCAGACACTGGGAAGGTAAGGAACATATCAGTTCCCAACACAAATATAAAAGCAGCATAATAATAAAATATTAATGCTGTTCAAAAGCAGTAACTCAAAGCCATAGCTCATGTTTGATATTTCATTTAGGATTCGTCCTCAGCAATTCCATATCATAGAAGTAGTAATAAAATTATATTAAACTTGTTTCTGTTTCTTTTTTAAGGATGGGGAATATAGATCTACTTTCCAACAGTTGATGTTTTATTATCTCTTCTATTACTTGTCCCTTAGTGCCTTGCTCTTAATTCTTCAACGTGCTTTGCCATAAGGAAAAGATGGGAAATAGCACATGGAAATTTTATTTATGTCACAAAAATCTAGTAGTGATGACATAAAGTATAAAGCTAATTAAAATTTAGCTTGTGAAGATAAGACATTTTATTTAGTAATTTCTTTTAGACTGTTACGGCAGGATTAGAAATGAAAGAAGCAACACTGTTTCAATTAACTTCCCTGAGATTGCAAAGGACACTGGATATTTAATTTGGGCTTTAAGACTTCTATGTACGTCTGACAAGCTGACCAATATGAAGGCCTTTCACTAAAATTACTGTATGTATTAAAGTTTTAAATTATTCATATGACGAAATGAAATGATCAAAAAAACCACTGGATAATTAATGAAGTTTTCATCTTGATGAAACTAATAATAAGCTTCTCCTTGGTAAATAATCAGTGGTTCCTCTGCTCTAATCAAAAAAGCAATTCTACTGTGTGTTTGTAAGCTCGTGGAATAGAAACATCAAAAACAGTTGGTTGAGTTTTACCAATAGTTCAATGATTTTACATGATTTCACAAAATTGGTTACTAAGTCAGTAGGTAGCTGCCATGTATGTGAATTTACCAAGGAAAATCAGACACGGTGCAATGTGCATGGAAAATAATTATTTTCCTGACAATATTTTTAGGAGATATATTAAGAAACAACTGTAGTAATAAGATGTGTATAGCTACTAAATCTAGTACCACTGCAATATGTGAAATGATCTGTGGATTTCTTGTTCTTTAATTAAAGCTTCTGTTGGTTTAATCATACAGCACCACAGTAATAATCTGTGCCGGATAGATGAAGACAAAGGCATTAGCATAAGGCTACAGCGAGTCAGGTGCTGCAGCAGAGCCCCACCAAACCTCATCTGAATTGCTCTGACTGAGGCTCCTTCCAATCCCATCTCTATTTCTGATGGCAATGTCCTAAATTCTCTTCAAATCTTTCGTAGAACACGCCATAAAAAGCAGTTTGCACCTGTGGGAGGAGTCCTGACAGACGGGGCAGGCTCAGACTTCGTGTAAGACTCCATGTTCTTATCCAGCACCTGGAGTGAGAAGGAGAGGCTGGAAAACATCTCTTGAAGGTCCAAGGATGTACAGCACCCTGTCTTTCAGATTTTGCCTTCTCTAGTGTTTTTTTTTCCCTCACTCCTATTTGTAGAGTAATATCAGGGTATCTCTGTGTTTCTGCTTTTCCAGGACTCCATGCAGCAGCACACCTGGATAAGGTTATCACTTTACACTGCAGCAAGGACCTGAAAAACCTGGGCTCTCCTTCTGTTTTGTCAAAACAGAGAATCTGTAGACCTCAACACTGCTTATTACACCATTCCAACCTGCAAATTCTAAGTAAGACGGGGCCATATGCACAGGGAGCAGTGGATATTTCTCTGTGTCTTTAAAAAATAAAAGAAATGAGAAAAGGCCCCAGTGCTCTATTATTTGTCTGTGGGCATATTTTCACACAAAATTTGGATACCATAAACCATCTGGGCATTGGCATTTCCATTTTGGTAGTGAAGGCATTTGGTTGTTATAGACAGGAGGGTTCAGAGAGAGGAAAAGCAGCATATTGCAAATATTTCCTAAGAAAAAACAAAAAGATTTGCAACCTTTTTTTTGCTTTTTTGAAGCTAGGTTGTTAAAAATGCAGCTTTATGTCTTCCTCATTGATGAAACTCCTGCCAAGATTTTAACTCCTTACACTAAACCACCTAAGATAAAGTTAAAACTGCAGAACCTTCCCTACAATCACTAGAGGCACTCCAGACGCTCTCTGTGCTGTCCCAGGAACATCTGCTACTTTCTTCTGGGTAAAAATATGTTGTTTGTAACTTCTCTTCTGTCTACCCAGAGGCACTGAAGGTCTTCCATTCCTTTTTAACTCTTATGTGGCAAGTTTTTTGTCCCATTCTAGTCCCCACCAAGAGCTGCCCCACGCTGCTCTCATTAATTGCGTGAACATTTCCAGACCCCCCAGATCTCAGTACGGTTTATTGATGCTCTGCACAGCACAGTACAAAACAGACTTTTTTCAATATTCACACAGAAAATTCATAGCTTGTTATAACAGGGAAATCCCAAATCCTTTCTGAAGGAAAATCAGCTTCCACCCAAGAGTGGCTCTGACAAGGGAGACAAGAGACAGGAAGGCTGCTGCACACACCTCCCAGGGTTTTGGTGACAATTTCCAGTGGTTTGGGAATAAGGGTGGGAGCAGAGGTGCATTTAACTTCCCACCTGGGAAGCTGCCATGTGCAGGTTAACAGCTGCGATCCCACTGCACTGGAAACAAGTAGTGCAGGGAAATCTCTCTGCTTTCTTGAGAGGATCCTGTGGCTCAGATTATCAGCTCAGTTTTTATTCTCACTACCAGATTCTAAAGCAACAAGATTTTATTTTTTTAAGGAACTAGAAATACATGTTGGGTACATGCATTTATGATTCTTGTTCTTCTGCAATCTAAAAATGAATTTTGAGGGAGGTCAAACCTCAATGGCAACATCACTGTGTCACTCCTTTGTGGTGTCAGGCCATCTAGCTGCAGTGGAGAAACAGTTAAAGCAACTTTTGCTTGGGCATTTCTCTAAGTTTATTTGTGAAAACATATTCCAAGCATGTACGTTAAACATGGTAACTTGGCATTGCCTTGGCAAATCTGGCTCCGTATCATTTGGATGCCAGATTTCACAACATCTTACACTCCACTCTCACAAAGAGCCAAAGGCAGTGTTTTTGTCAAGTGAGAAGGAGTGATATTCTGGGAGACAGGCGGCAGAGAATGCAGAGCTGGCTGATTTTTTCTGGAAGTAGATTGCAGGGATTAGGGTGTGCGGTTTGATTTTTTACCAAGTGCTGAGGGCTAACAAAACCCACCGCTTCAAGTTTTCTCTATTTCTTATACAAAATAATAGTTTCCTGATTGCCATGAGACAGCACACTAAAGTGTGAAAATACTGTGGCAGCTGTGGTGGTGGCAACACATGTCATTTCTGTGCATACGCTGAGATTTTTCTCATGAGACTCTTAAATAGATGCAATGAAGCATTCAACACACACAGTTAATATCTAACAGCAATTCCTGCATGTGTTTGTGGGCTACACTGGCAGTATCTGGAATGACTGCCAGCTTTTACAAATAAAAGATAGGTGTGATAATATCCTGCTAGGATTGAAATATATCCCAAACAAAACACAAGGACTGATTTGGTTTCTATAGTCTTTGTTTGGCATTCCTTATGGAGAAAGTAATTAATACAACGAGGCAGGAGGAGGACTGTCTCGTGGGATACACAATCCTTTTGTAACTTGATTCAATTATTTTTTTTTCCTAGCTATAATTCTTCAGTGAATGCTCCACCTTCTCTTCCTTGTGTTTTTATTAACTTTAAAAAAAAGGAAAAAAAAACCAAACAAAAAAATCCCGAAACAAACCAACAAAACCCACCAAAGATGAAACAAAAAAGAATGAAGTAAAATGTCAGTGTGACTGCAAAATTCATGCTGAAAATTCATCCTTCTGTGCATTAAGTCAATTCCTGCTGGAAAAGGACAGCTGATCCTAGACATTATTCAGCATGCTCCATTTGTATGTTCTTTCACCGGAACACATGCTAGTGAGATGGATGATTAAAATCTTACAAACCCTCGTGCTCTCCCTAGACTCAAACTCTGCTTTTGTTGTGCAGCTTTCAGACCATCTCAGAACTAAATCAAAACAGCTGTGGCAGAAAGAAATGGAAGCTAAACCGTGTGCTGAGTGCCACCCTCTCTGAAAAAAGGTGAAAGAGAGGGTGCAGGGTAAACACATGGCTCAGAGCTCAGCTAAAATCTCGAGGAGTGACCACATCAGTGACCTCAGGATTTGGCTGTGGCATCACATTTTTGAATTCACTTTCTAGGAATCTAAGGTAGCCTCTACTCTGTGCCAAACTGATTTCTGATTTTAAAAAATCGTGTACATCATTAAAGCTGATAAATAATTGATATTCCTAACCCCTACATTTCTCTACTCAGAGAATTTGCTGTCTACTACCATATTCTCATGCTACAACTTCAGTGGTCCCATTCCAGCTGATAATCTATTTGATTTCAGCTGATTTTAAAACAGAAAAATATTGCTGGCTTGAGTTTATACATGCCACCATATATTTTAATCTTCTTTACAACTAATATTAAATCCATTTCATTGTCTTAAATAATTCAATAGTAGTATTCTCTTGTGATTTTTTGTCATGGTTTTTTTGGTGGTTTGGGGGTTTTTTTTGAGAAAGAAGGATTCAAACTTTTCAATTAAAAAACAACAAACCAGCAAACCTCTAAGATACTTCTGTACCAAAGGGCAGACAAGTAACTCCTAAATCTAAAAATAATGTTCCATAATGGGAATGAACTGTCATTTTTCTGATTTAAATTCATAGAAATCCACACGCAATAGAGATGTTTATAATGGTGAATTGGCACCAGTCCATTCACACCACAAGGGACACTGACACCTTGATCACACTTTTATTACCCTCTACAGCTTTGTGTATTTCATATGAGTGAAAAAAAAAGAGAATTTGATATCAAACAAACAACCAAGTGTGGATGGTCATACTCCAGAAAGCAGTAGCTAAGTCTTTTAATAAGCTGCTTTAACATTCAGCATTAATCTTTGCAACTAGGCCCACACAAGAGAATCTTGTGTGCCTGCTTTGAGAACCTCCAAAATCAGGAAGGCTCTGAGCAAAGTGATGTGCAAGGCTGGTTTGGGCTGTAAGGCTTGAACATTCCTTGGTAAAATCACTGTTATTGTAGCCACACTTATTTAATAAAAAAATGCACTTTTATTATCTAGCATGTCTGCAAACCATCTGTGAATTGATGGAGTCTATTGAAAAAAAAAAAGAGAGGGAAAACTGAGCTGTCTATGAAAGCCCATTTTGAAAAGCCATAAAAATAATAGGCCAAATTTTGGTTCTCTCTGATTTTTTGATCTTGAAAAGCTCCTTTGGTTTCAGTGGAGCTACACTGATTTTCATCTGCTACGTAGCCATTCCTTAGCATATGCAAAAGTTCTGTTATTTGTCTGCGTTTCTCTCTTATAAAGCTGAAACAGATTAAAAAAAAATCCAAACCAAAGACATCCTCCCAAAGCCACTGAAATTGCAATTACTGCTTTACCTTAAATCTGTTTATCTTTAAAATAAAAGTTCTACTTTTAAATTTTACAGTAAGGTTGAACTTGTATAACCATATATCTGCCTAGAATGTTGTTTTAATGTTTTACTATTATTTGCAGATGAACCACAGTTAGAAAAGGGCACTCACTAAAGTCTGGAATTTTACCTATTGGGGGTTTAGTAGGCAGCTACAAAATATAATAGTGTTCTTTCTTGGCACTTCAGTCTTGGAAGAAAATAAAACATTTCAGTGTAAGGATGCCAAAGCATAGATCACAACCAAAACTGATAGTGATTTTGTAATCATTCTGTCTATTTTATTGGCACACTGCATTTCTGAGGGGTTTGTGAGGAATGGAACTCAATGACAGACTGAGCTCTGTCTATGAAAAATCAATTATTTTGATTGGATTTTTAAAAGGCATTTCAATATGGTACCACTGCACATCACTTACGAGGCTTGAAACGCACCAGAGCACAGCATTTCCCATTTAGCAAGCCCAGAAAATATCTTAGGGACCGTGCAAAAGTATTTCACTGCATTTGCAACTGCAGTTTTCAGGTAGAAGAAAGAGGATCATTGATCTGGTTCACAGCCTTCCTTCAGGAAAGATTCTTCCCTGAGCATTCACATCACCCAGAGCTCACACGAGCTCCCAAATCAGGGTCAGAATTCTGCACACAGATGCATAAGTGTTAATTTTTCTGTCAGCTGCCCTACTGAAGTAATTGATCACTGATAGACAATTTTTTCACTGGCATACACCAGACATGATGCACGTAAGTTTTTGCAAGAACAAGGTCACGGTGTAAATAGTTTGCAGAGAGATACATTTTGGGTTTGACAGGGATTTTAAAATTAAGGGTAAACTGAGTACACATGAAAGAGTAGGAAAGGGCTAATGAAGGTCAAGTTCTGAAATACCCAATCTAAAGTATATATAAGAATTGAAATAAGTTGTCATAGACAGTATTTGATAGTCAATAAAGGATTAGCATTCAGATCCTTCAATTCACCATCTCCAGCTCCAAGGTATTAGTGCAATAAATCTTGCAAGTATTAAAATATATGTAAATGTGGCCTTATTTTTTTCTTAGGTATTGAACCCTTGAAGTTCACATTTTCAAGTTCACTGTAATCATTTCAAGAAGGCAGTTACTGAAAGAATAGATTTTCGCACTGCTACAAGCCCTTAGAGAGTTAAAAAAAAATGCCAAGGTACTGTAAGACTCATGACAGAACGGCTGGAACCTGGCTTGTGCAGAAAAATTGCAGAGCAAAGTCCAATCCCCTGTTATTTCAGGTGGCCATCTCATAGAATCTGTTTAAAAATAGGATTAATCTCCATCTTAAAACTAATTAACTTTTTGCCCCTGTGACTCCCTGTGGGAGACTCTATTTTCCAGCATCTCGTAACTCTGCCACTTAAACGCTTTTTTATTTTCAACATACGTTTTTCTGTGACCATTTTCTACCTAACAGCTTCTCTAGTGATATTTTCCCTTAGCTCTTTTCCCATTTTCTTTTTCCTGTTGTGGCAGTTACAGAGAGCAATAGGAAAGCCTTTTGTTTTTTTTTAAATTTTATATTTTTAATTTTGTCTAAGGCAATATCCTTCTTTTTCTCCTCTTACAGTATTTGTTATTTCTAGCCCCTGTAGTAGCTCTACTCTGCATCTCTCCTAGTCTTAGTTTTCCGACCTGGGGGAAGAGGACTGCACACTGTGTTCCAGTGAGAGCCTATCGGTGTCCTGTACAATGTCAGAAATCCCTATGTCTGCCACAAATATGACAAATAGTCACATCCCAGGGTCTCATTCTCAGGGCTACATCATATGGATAGCTCCAATATCCTGGGAATGCTCAGAGGAACCACACACTTTTCTTCCTCAGGTATTTCCCTCTTATCACAGATCATGAAGGTCTTTCCGTGTAATAACTTTGTCAACAGCAAAACTTGCCACTACGTTCTTAATACTGAAAATATTAAATACTGCTGATCCTTATTCCTGAAGAATCCTGCTCATGAATGTATGATTTTTCTAATTTATCCATTATTATTTGCCTTTCATTCAGTTTCTAACTGCTTTACAATTGCTCTGCTAAATCCCTGTCTTCTCATGCTTCACAAATTACTTCATATCAAACGCTTTAGTGAATCCAAATAAAGCATGCAACAGAACTCAATTTATAAAATCATTTTGTATAATACATCTATATAACTTTTACTATCTTTTCCCCTTAATGTTTGGTGTTTCATATATTTTAATCTATATTTGTTCCAGAACCTTAACTACACTGATATGCAACCAGCAGGTCTGTTTACTTTCATGTCTCTCCTATTGAGGCCTCGGTTCTTCATGGTTCATCTGCTCGCAGAAGTTAATTTCCTTCATTTTTCAAGCTTTGTCTCTCTGAAAATATTTATCCTTCCATTTATTTTTGGCCACATGAAATAATGACTGCTCAATTATATACCACTGTGGTCATAGAAAATAAAATATTTAAAAAGTAAAACCTATAGAACTGACTGATAATTTAGTGAAGAAGTCTGTTGGCTGCCACTTGCAAGCTTCATTGGATTGCCATTTCTTTTAATAGTAGCAGGATACAATATATTTCAGGAAAGTCAAGATATTTTACTGATGTATTGGAATGAAATGTTTCCCAATATTTATCTGATTAATAACACTACAGATGATTCATATCTATATTCAGACCTGTCCTGTGAGAAACACCAAAAACTTTCCTGCCACTATGCTTCCACAAAGCAATCTTGAAGTCATTCTGTTTTATTCATCCTTCCCACTGTTCTACAGACAATATTTTTTTTTTTTTCTTAAACTCAAACACATTTCTTTATTTCTCTTTTCCTTAACAGCACATGATACATTATTTTCCCTAAAGATAATCCTACCATGCAGATCGGGACAAATCTGACTTTTTCTGGCCATCAGAGATGCAATGTCTTCTTGGAACAAACACAGCCCAGCTAAGCTCCACTTCCTTGAGGATTTTTGTCTTTTACTTTGCCCCTATTCTGTAACTGCCTACCACACGAGGACCAGACACCAAATAAAAAAAAAATGCTGGACACAGAAGGGCAAAGATGAATGAGCGAGACAAGCCCCAATTCCCAGCACATCTCAGTCACAAGTTCACTCAGAATATGGACATTGCAGCCCTGAAACACAAAGTTGACCTCAGTCTTCTGATCCCACCCGAAATCCTACACCTAGGCTCAAGTTTTGGCCTCTTGTTTTTGGGCTTTGATCAGAACATAGCTTTTCTGATTCATTTTCCTAGAGGAAATAGGAAATTGTTAAGTTTTTCTGATTCAGTTTTCTAGAGTACTACAACTCCAGCTAGTGATCTAGTAAATTTAGCACTTTATCTCTTACACTCATTTACTCTTCTTGCATCCTAAACTAGATGCAGAGATTATACAGTCACTGCTGAATTCCTCCCCTCATGCCTTAAAGATGTTCTTATCAACATCACAGAATTTGGCAGTAATGCTGTCTTTAGACATCCATCAGAAATTATCATTTTAATCAGAGATTAAGAGAACTATCTTGTAAGAGAATATAGTGCCATTGGGATTTACCAGTGAGAATTAATTATATTACAAATTGAGTCAAATGACATTGGGAGTCCTAAACTTTATATTTCTAAGTTGAAAAAAAAAACCCACAGTAACACCGAAAGATTATGTTCTAAAAAACTCTCAAGCGAATAAGAGGGAACATTGAGCTCAGAAATATGTTAGCAGCAAATCTTCAGGAGAAAACATATCAGGAGTGACCGTGCCTGAGAGACACATTCTGAATGACCTCTGGAGGATGTGCGCTGCTCAAAATAGAGTTGAGTACATGTCATCTAGCAAATGGAACCATTACACAGAGACATTATACATACAGCGACGCAGAAACATATTGGTTGCTAATTCCACACCCTATTTATAGCTCCAGAGGTGAGAACTCCCGTGCAGAGTGACTGTGCCTCATCCTCGCTGAGTGCACGAGGACCTCTCATTTTCCATATGGACGTGGGAATGGCTTTCACAAAGACGTCCCCATTGCTTGCACCAGCTTTTCCCTGACCTTCTCAGGGGTGCCTTGGCAGCACTAACGTGGGAGGCAGAAATGCATTCTGCCAGGCATGTTCCAAGGAAGGAAAAGTGAGCTCTTCCAGGACTGTATCATTTAATTTTGCCTGCATTTCCACGGCCCAGGATTTGTTTGAGGGGTGCACAGTGACACACTCTGCTGGGCACTTAATATGACCTTATCTTAATCTGCTGGGAAGGGAAATGCGTTCCAGTTCTTGGAGTGTCTTGGAAAACACAGAGAAATACAAGTACCAAAACTTCCTTATAATCATGCAAATGTGATGGAAAATGGAAAGGAATTCTGGACTTTGTCGCTGAAACCAGTTTGCTTGATATATTTTGAAAATGAACAGCGGCTCCACAGGCCACACTGCTCCCAAGAGGTAAGACCTCAGTCAGGAATAAATAATTGCATATTTGAGGAGATTTTCCCTCAGCAGGCTTGCCATCACATCTCCTCCGGTCACTGTAGTATTCGGGGTGGTATGAAGATCGTGTACCTTGTCTGTTTTCAGAGATTCTTACATATCCCAGTACACCCACCACATCCTAGTTGTGAATTGCTTCTCAATTTGGACACTCTAAAGGGGAGCAGAAATGTCACATTTTCTGAGACATTTGTGGTTCAAGCTGATCCTTGTTCAAGGAGGAAGGCATTTACTCAGTCCCATTCACTATTTATATGTACTGCAAAGTGGCTAAAGTAGTGATATTATAAATGCTATTCTTGTGTATTCAGGCCATGTTATAAAGGGAAGCCATTTTAAGCCATTGGACGCAAAAAGGGAGAAAATAAGAAAAGAAGATATTGCAACTGGTGTTTTATTACTGCAAAATTAAGGTGGAATGATTAAAAAGGGGTGGCCTGATCATTTTATGGATAGATTTTGTTCTGCTTTCCTGAATGTTAATTCTAAAATAATATATTTGTTACAGACTACTTCTATTCACATACTTAATTAGAACACCAATTAAAGTGTGCTGCGGAAAACACTGTGGAAAATGCACCCTCTACTGGCCCCTGAAAACATGTTATGGAACAGAAGTTTGGGACTTTTCTGAACAGTCTTCCCAGAAAATATGCCTGGAAGCAGAAAATTAATGACTTCACTTAAAAAAACATGTTTCCTTGTAAAAGAGCAGTTAAAGATGTTTCACATACTAGAATTTATGAAAAGACACAAATCGGAAGAATGTATTTTAAGAATACAAAGTTTTAGGAATACACTGTTTCAATGAATAGCAGCATATTGGTGCAAAATTGTACCTAATACAAATCTTATTGTGAACACAGCATAATGACAACGGCCATGGACACAGATTGATAAGAGAAATGCCTCCTGTGTCTATGATAGACAACAAACATCTCTGATTCAGTAACCCTGCAGAGAGGAGGATGGGATGATACAGCCAAAAGAGAAAACTAAGTGCGTTTGGAGCAAATCAAACAAACCACTGATTTTAATTCCTAAAATACAGAGGTATGACCTTTCTGCACTTTCCTATTTCAGCAGGAAAGCACAATTTCTACAGGTAGCACGGATCTAGCTTTCTCCCCAGCCTATGGCAAGCTGGGATAATTGAGCTGCCTTCATTACCTGATGGCATAAATAGGACAGCCAAGTGCATCCAAGGCACGGTGTGACAGATTTGCTCCGCAGCAGTAAGTTCGTATGATCAGCGCCTGCGCGTTTTCCACGATAGAGCAAACACCTCATGAAATCCACAGGCAATGTGCAGGCACCTGAGGTATTTCCCTCTCCTGTTGGTCACCCTGGCACGCAGGGGACAGGTCTGAACCCTTTGCAACCAAGCAGCAATTCTGCTTAAAGGAATACTCCAACTCCAGTGGGGGTTTTATTTTCAAAGAGCCCCAGGGTTTATCCTGGAGCAACTCCTCCGATTTAACAAGTTGTAGCTAAGAAAGGATGACAAGAGGGATCCCTGAGACATGAGTAACCCGTGCTGAAGCACACTGCAGACTGACTGATGTCACTCTGGAGAGCTGTCACATTACGAGTGTGCCCTCCTCAGTGGGGTGAGCAGCTGAAGACACTGTCTAATGATGTGTTACCACATAATGATAATGGTCTTCATGGAGCTCCTCTTTAATGATCTGTGTTACTTTATAATGATAATGGTCTTCTTGGAGACAGACTATGACTTTAATATCACAGCCCCACTGAGGAGGTTATACTCAAAGCATTACAACTCTTGCCCATGACCTCTGTGAGCAGCCTGCTCGTCTGTGGGTAGTCATCAGAAAGAGCCTTCAAACAGAAAAATAAAATTCAAGTTGGAGGGCAAAAGACTTCCTTGAATATGGGGTAAATATTTGACAGAATAAAGATTAATATTTATATTCTTATACAATGTCAATATATTATTTATATGCTATATCTATATCTAGATATCTATTTAAAAATATAAGTTTTTTTTAAAATCTAGTTTTTCTCCACTAAGTTTGCTTCTTCTACCTCAAAAGCACCTAAGGAATCTTAACTTTCTTTTTACGACACCAACGTGTTATGGTTTTCAGCTGGGAGATGAGAGCAAACTGATATGAGCCTCACTGGAAACTTGACCTTTTATTTGTTGGAAAATCACAAAGTGATGCAAGAGATCTTTTGTGCTGATTTCTCTCCTCCATTGCTCAGTGAACATTTTGGCCAGATGTGGAGGGAGGCTCAATAG
This sequence comes from Origma solitaria, assembly GCA_013397895.1. Lineage (NCBI taxonomy): Eukaryota > Metazoa > Chordata > Aves > Passeriformes > Acanthizidae > Origma > Origma solitaria. The sequence goes on along the minus strand of VZRL01001402.1, from coordinate 194,008 downwards.
TTCCCAGTACTTTTTGTAGATTTCTAGTCTCAAAAGGAACGAAATAATTGTAATTAGCAGAACTTTTAGCCATTATTATAATAAGAGAGATTGCATAGTCCACAAAGACTTCTAAGTGTGTTTAATTTGACATGATGCATGTCCTATCATTATCTTCTAAATAAAGAAAAGAAAAAGATAAATCCAGCTCAAAAAACCCCCAACCTACAAACAAAAATCCCACAATGTTGAAGTTGCAACAGTTAACTAGATGGAAGAAAAAGCCTTGCAAGTGATCTTTTTCTAAAATCCAGCATCAGGACTGACACTGAAATCTACCCATTGTCCCTACACCCAAATTTTTATCTTCTAATGTTTGTAGCTGTCTTCTGACACAAAACTGAAAATTTTTGAAAGACTGTTTCACAGCATTTCTCTACCAACCACATACAGGAAAAAAACCCTGGACAATGTACTTAAAATAAATGATCTGACGTAAATAAGAAGTAACCTTAATTCCTGTCCCTGCCACATTTCTGAAATAGTGTGGTCATCCAAACGTGCATTATTTCACTTCCACGGTAATATTTCTCTAACAAGAATATTCTGATGACTCCTTCAACACACAAAAATTTCAATGGAAATTATACAGGTAATCTCGTCGATCCCACAGTTCAACCACAACAGTATTACAATGTGGACATGTTTTTTCACATTTTACATACCTTATCTGCTTATTCAAATAAACAGCATGTCTAATAATTGAAAAATATACACTTTTGCCTTTTCCTCTATAGGAAATATACCACAATATATTTTTATGTGAAAAAAGAAAATATATGTCTCCCTTGAAATAGATACTGTAGTATGCTGTCACAAGAAATTATAAGGGCAGACACTGGAAACCAATGAAATGGGCAAAGATTCAATCCCTAACCAAAGTACGCTAAGAATTTTTCAAGCCAAACCAAAATAAATTGGCCATCAGTGAACATCTGTTCCATATTCAGTGTAAGTCCTCTGTAATTTTAGGCCTAGTTTACTTGGATAAGATTAATTTCTCTTAAATTTAGAGTCATGTACCACAGAAAACTACACCTGAGTTAGTTATGAGTAGCAGCTCTGTCCTTGTATTTATCCTTCTTTCTTTTTATCTGTTTAAATTTTCTGCATCTAAAAGACAATACATAACATATACAAACTACTTTAATATAGCAATCATGCCAGAAAAAAAAAAAAAATAGCCCCCAACTAACTCCACCCATTAAAAAACCCAAGAGATTTTCACTCTTTTAAAAATTAATCTGTTTTACTCATGAGAAATTCACTTGAAACTTCAATTTATTTCCTGTTGATACATAAGATCAAGTGAGAGGCTACAAAGTTCTGTGTACAGCATAGATATAGCCAGATATAGCCTTAAGACTCCCTCAAGACTGCAGACCTGACAGTCAGAAAAGCAGTAGCAGTATTTGTAAACTGAGCAAATTCAAACAAGAATTATTGATAAAGAACTGCATATCATTGAATTTTGCTTATTCATGCTTTAGGATTTAATAACACAATTTCAATGATGATGAAAAGAATGAAATATAACCATTTTTCGTAGCTGATACCCATGAAATACCAGCAGGGTTTAACAAACCCAGCATTATTCATTCCAAAACTTCAGTGTTGCTGTAATGCAGAAACTTTAACTTAGACACCCATTGCAAATAAAATCTATCTTAATTATATTTTTTCCCCTTCTTTTGGTCTATCTTTTGTATAATCACATCACTCTCTCAGAGGTATTCTCCAGTAGTCACTGAAAACTATTCAGGAAATCCTCTAAAGAGGATTTTATTGTCTAGATAGCTTATTTTCTAAAATTTAAAAAAGATGCCTTAATAAGTGGATAAGACATCAGGTTTCTTCACCGCATCCTAATTTTGAAGAACTAACTCTTCTGTGATCAAATGCCAACTAATTTTGACATATTTTGGAGATTTTAAGAGATACTATAAGCAATTCTGCTTTAAATATAACAAACTTCTTGCACATCAAAATAAGCCTTTGCTGCTGCAAGCAAATTGCTTCTACAACGGAATTGGTGGAGTAAGAATTTTATGTCTTCTGCCTCCTACTACCTATTTTACTGCACATCACCAGAGGGAGCTACATTTTGCAAAATTTTAGCAATTATGCCTGCTTTGATGCTCTGAAACATAATTGGTGTCCCGAAATACTTCAACTGTTTCTTGAGCAGAGCATAGGTTCGGTCTTATCCTCCACTGGGTCAGAGCCAATATGTGCTTTAGGATGTAAATGGTGCAATGGTTTTTCCCAGTTTTTAGACAGATATCCTGCTAATAGTCATTAAAATGAGTGGAAAAAACACTGCTTAAAGGATGCCTTTTCCAGGCTGGTGGGAATTAGCTTTTCCAGAGGGCAAGCTGAGTCTCTGAGTGGTGCCTGCTTTTGATTCTCGTGGGAGGTGGAGGGGAGCGTGTGGCCACTCACTCTCTCTGCTCGCCCATTTCTAGAGAAAGAGCAGCTGGCCAGGGCTGCTGCGGGAAGGCCAAAAAGCTTTTTGTCCTTCTGCTCTCCCAGGGCTGCCTCTCACATGAAGGTCAGCAGCTGATGCTCCCCATCCCGGGAGAAGGACAGTGAGCCAGGCAAGGTGGTGGACAGCACTTCCTGAAGCTCCCGGGAGGTAATGGAGCTACAGGAAGGGTGGGAAAGGCAGAAAAAGCCTCTTTGTTTCAGGATTGATCTGCTTCCTCTTCCTGCCCTGTATTCACGTTTCATACAGCTCGTCAGAAGGAGTCCAAGAGGGTTTTCCACTGCTTTGCCCCCCTGACACTTTGGGAAAATGACTTTCTGCAGCAAGACTGGTGAGGCAGAGGAACAGCCCTGAGCTGGGAAAGCTAAGGCAGATTAGACACAGTGGACTGGAAAGGTGCAATAAAATTGGTTGTTTGCCAGCTCATAGGCCTAGATGATAGTTCTGATAAACTTTTATTTTTACAGGGCACCAGGGCTGCTGGAAATACATGAGATTGAGTTAGCACACATCCAGTGGTTACATATAAGCTAGTCATGTTAAAACTAAACTGAATTTTTATTAAATTTCTGTCATGTCTATTAATTTCTACCCATTTAACCATGTATAATGCTTTATCTTTTTTTTTTTTTTTTTAGTAAGGAATGTCATTACTCATGTTTCCTACTTTTTTAAAGATATTGATTTAGATTTTGGTGTAATAAATACAACTCATGCCAAAATACCTCCACACAGTAGAGTCTTTAAAATATCACGGTCCAGATCCTGAGGTCAATAAGCATCTACATAATGCTGTTCAAGGATTTGGTCCATGAGGGTTCCCAACCTAGATAATTTATTCTCAGGTGTTGACAGCATCCTCCTTTTTCACATTCTCTTATCGCCCCCTGGGTTAGCAATTGGCCCCAACTTTAGAGTGAGTAAGAATTATTTCTTTAAACTTAGGCTTTTGATTTGTTGGTTTACCTTCAAGTTTGATTAGATCCCATTAAAAATTTAGAGAAAACAATAAATTCTCTCACATGACTCTCCACTGAGATTAAGTGTCACTATTACATGAAGGGAAGTTACTCCCAAACAAGAACTGACCCTTGACTCACAGTGACTAAAAACTGCTTTTCATCTTTCTTTCTTCTATATGTGCTATAAAGTTATTCTTGATATTTTTGTTTCTCATCATATGACTGCAAGGAATAAAACATATACAACCTGTCAGAAATCAACACAAATACACTAACATAAAGTTGGCACAGACCACTGAAAAATCAAATCCCATAAACAGGCATGATTTGTCACACGAATAGACTAGGAACAGGTTCCAGACTACATCAACAGCTTCAAGTATAGAACCACAGAATCATTACGGTTGGAAAAGATCTTTAAGATCATCAAGTCTAGTCATTAATCCAGCACTACCAAACGCACCACTAAACCATGTCCCTCAGTTCCACATCTATATGTCAAAAAATTGCAGCCTTTTGGGGTCAAGGAAAGGCAAGGGTGTTGCAGCCCCTTTGCAGTAAATGTGTAACAAGAGGTTAGATTCTCCACCAAAGAGTAACACACATCTTAAAACTCTGGCCACCAGAACAGTTCTGAAAGGTCATCTAAATTTACTCTCCCTCTTCCAGTTTCAATAAAAAACACGGAAGACAGGATTACGAAGAAGATACTGCATTTGCACATGTTCCCAGGTATTTAAAAAAAAAATAAATTACTGGAGGCACTGTATATTATGGCAAATACAATGTAGTCTCTGCAAACTTTCGCATTTTCAGAAAGATGAGCTCCACAGTAGGTAATACTTAAGCATCACATTCAGCATGTTCTAATCAGATTAGTGATCAGGGTAGGAATGATGTTTGAAGTCCTATGTTCATGGTTACATAATGTTACCAGCTGCCCTATCTTGAGATCTTCAGTGAGCCATGAGCTATCCTGGGCTGACAACACATGCTACAATAGAGCAGGACAGAAACTATTAACTGAGAAAATTAGCAATAATTTTCCTAAAAGCCCTCTGAGAAAAATTTAAAATTTTAATCTAAAATTTCCGGTTCCCCAAATACAAAGACCTTTTTCCTCACAGATGGAAAGAATTAAACCAAGGAAATCAAACTAAGTCAATAATTGAAGGAGCATTAGCAGTAAATTGACAGTTTGTTCAGTAATGAAAAGCATCAATTGCCAACTGTAATGAAATGCATTATTAAAATCATAATGAGGGTGTAAATACATAATGCTGCATAAAGATACAATCTGAAGGAGTTACCCAGTATAGGAAATAATTAACCTAGAATAACAGCAGCAATACAAAACAACTGGGACCTACCACAGGTTGCAGATCGGAGGAAAAGGGGACACCTGTTGACCTTTTCCCTATCTACTGTCCCTGTGAATGCAGGAAGAGGTTCCTTTTAGGGATAGCTTGCAGGGAAATGGGCAATATAGAAACTGCAGGCACTGAGTAAATGAGAATGATTAAACTTTTCCACTCATAGCTCAAATTGTGGAACCGAGGCCAAGAAACAAACTTTTTATCCCAGCTGTCCTGTGTGCTGTAAACCGCTGTGCCTTCTACTCCAGCAGAGTCCCGAAATTCAGCAGTTCCTTTTTGTTCAACATTTTCCCTGCTGGGAAGATATCAGGCAGAGGATAGATGTGCTCTTCCATTAATCAGAGCTCTTTAAAATACACATTCCCCTTCCTTTCCCGTCCTCCCCAGATTCCAACTAATTCATTGCAACAAAAAGCTATCGAATTAAAGTGGATCACTGAGCAGAGCTGTAGAAAATGCCATAACCATGATTATGCTAAAGGTCTGTGTCCTTTGCGCAGGAGTGGATGTGGAAAGCAGACACTGGGAAGGAAGTGGTGTAGGAGGCAGCACGACAATCTCATTTGGATAACTCAATCAGGTAGCAGTGTTAATCAGCTGACAGAAAGAGTCAGCTTGAAGTTAAAGATGAGATAAAAGGAAGATAGGAATCTGAGATGAACTCCTGAAGCGAATGAGAAATGGTTTGTAGAGAAATGAAAGAGAAAGACAGCAAATACAAAAATCTAAAAGAAGAAATAGTGGAATCACAGAATGACCTCGGTTGGAAGGGACCTTAAAGATCCTCTTGTTCCAATCCCCCTGCCATGGGCAGGGACACGTCCACAAACCAGGCTGCTCAGATGTTGAATTTAATGTCATAAAGGTGGTAAGATTTTAAACCCCTTTTGCTGGAATCTGTGTTTATGCAAATTACACAAAGTTACATAAAGGGTAACGAAGATAATCAAGAGCACACCTCTGTTAAGAAGCACGTGTTTTCATTCGTGAGATAAGTCACAGCCCAGTTATACTCATCTGTTTACCTAAGGATGGTTTAGAAAGCCAAGATTTGGGAGACAACACTGGAAAATGACACAAGGAAAATCCCACTCAATCTAGACAAGCAACTTGCCACTGAACACCAACGGGTAGTTGAGAACCTACAGCTAAGTTTAACCTAAAGCCAGCTCAGAAATTAGAGGTGGGGAGGACTGAGAAGGGTAAAAATATTTAAGATATATGTTCCTTGAAATAGGAATAGGTGAACAGTTATGAATGGACTGTTGTGGGAAGAAAATGAGATTGCAGGTGGTTCATCACTAGCAGCACCCCAAGCAGACAAGCCTTTCCTAAACACATATTATTAAAGGCATCCTTTGTCCACATAACCAGCACAGTGTCCTGGTAACCTTTGGCAGAGCAAGGTACGAACTGCTGGTCCCAGAGGGAACAGTAGGGCAGGTGTTCGCTATATAATTTAATTTAATATAAGCAGGCTTATAATTTAATCTTTCAAAAATGCTTCATATTATTTATGCCCAGATATAAAAAAGCCACTTGTTAATACAGTTAATAAACCATGACAAGTTTGCTTTAAATGAGTGGGATATCTAAATCCAACATTATTTATTAGGCAATATGATTTTTTTTCTCAGTATTTATCCATCAAACATGGCAACCTTATTGCATATGCATTATACAAAGTGTCAAATTAAACCATTGCTTATAAAAAAAACATTAGTTACCAAAGTGATCCAAATGCTTGATTAGAATGTTTTTTAGGGTAGCTAATAAATATCTTTAACAAATCTTTTGAGCAGAAAAAGTGGGAAAGCATGCAAAAAAAATTTTTGGGGTCCACCTCCTTGCTATCCTTTCTCCAAGTCAACAATGTGATAATTAAAGTATAAAGGAAAACACATCTCATGAGGGCTAATAAACCAAAGACCACATTAGCTGTTATGGGATCTGTCTTACAGTGAGAAAAAGAGCACAGTAACAACCAAAAGGACCTCTGCAGCAATTAGAGTGCAGGAAGTCATGAATGGAGAATGGAGTCTCTCCTTGGCTTCATTCCACACCATTATTTGACTTGCATTCTTCAGCCGGAGCAGGCTCAGGCTCCATAAATGCCCACTCACTAGGAACTGAGACCTGAAAAATGCTGAGAATGATTCACCCCCACAGGATTCAGCCAGAAATAAAGACAGGCACTGATCTTGTGACTTTTCAGGGAGAGATCAGGATCAAGCCTTTTAAAAAAACAAATGTTGGAGAAAGAGGCAAATTACTGTATATTCATAGCAAAAAGTTTATCTTCCAAAGTTTGGCACTGTTGTACATGTGTTAATTTGGCTTTTGTTGCCAGAGAAGACACTATAAACACAAAATTAAGTATTCTTTAAACTGACTTAATAACATTGGATAGGGTGATGAAGCGCTGCCCACCTTCAGTAAAGGGGGAAAAAATAAAAAAAAAAGAAACAATATCCTGTTCTTAAAATTTTGGGTTCAATTTCTCTTCACACTGGGACAAGGAGAAGGAATTTCTCCTATGGCATTAACCTTTCAGAGGATACTGAATTGAAATATAAATAATGAACAGAAATGAAATGGGTAACCACAGGCATAAGCTGAGGAATGTGCACAGTGAGCTTACTGCATATAAACCATTTGCTACCATGATTATTAAATATATTTAGCTCTATTGAAATACAAAAAAAGTACTTGCACTGGGAAATTGTACAGTCTCTGAGCCAGGACAAAATGCTTTTCTTTGAAGCTGTATCAGTTGTAGAAACAGCAAGCAGTTACTGAATAAAAAATTACTAGATTTTATGGCACTGGGAAGATTTTTGTTCACTAAGGCCAACTTTTTATTTGGAAAAATAAAATGGTATCAATGAGCAAGCAACAAGTTTCACAACAGAAGAAAAAGGAATATTCCATTGCCAGAAGGGTTACAAATATGCTCCTTTAAAACACATTCTGGGGTAGCACAACAGTTCAAAGCTTCGACAGTAGGAACCAATTTTGTGACTGCTTCTGAGACAGCTGCCCAACTGCTGACTAGCAGAATGTGATCCAATATTGCAGCGGGAAAATATGTGTTAGCTTAAATTTTTAGGAATATTTGCACAACTGTATTTTAAATTTCTACCCTTTTTATGTGGTTTCTGGGCAACCACATTAAATGAAAAAGCAAATAAAGTAGCCCTGCTTCACATACAAGGTTTCTGCATGCCTTTGAAATCACTTGAAGGATATGGGAGCAGAGTACAGCAAACACACTTGGATACAAGCTAAGCAAGAGGTATAATCAGTATTTCTGGCCCAGTATCTCAAATTCCAGAACAACATCTGGTCTACATAAGATTACCTGTTTATTGTGTTGGTCTTTAGATTAAGTAATTGGTTCTTAGGCTGAAAATATGAATAACCTTTGATTTCCTGGCATTTATCCTGCTTTAAACATGATCAGGGAGTAGTTAATGAAGATACACATTTCATACTGATAAAAAGCCATATCAAAAAAATCCAGAACACATTGAAAGACTCAATGGGTATGGTTATTTGAAACAGAGCACATTGATTTAGCCACAGTTCTCATTAAAATTAGCTGCAGGCAGACTCCTAAAAATCACCTCATATTATAGGAAAATCACTGTAAATCACTCAGGCAGACCAGGGTACTACAGTCAAAGAGGTATTCCCAAGAACTTCCACTAAAGGAAAACTAAATATTCTTTTGAAAATTTGACAAAGGGTGGGTTCATTCTGGTGTAACTCAATTGGTTTCAGTGAAGCTCTCTGAACTTACAACATTTGAAGCCCTTTGCCACAATGATGAGCTTCCTTTCCAGAAAGACACGAGCAAATGTGTGAGGTTATGAAAATATTATTAAAATGCAAGTCAAATGAAACTTGATGAAGGTTACTGAAAGCAATATTCTTTACAGAAACCAAATGACAGAAAGCTCTGCTTTACTATCACTATTCCAGCAGTGAAAATCAAATTTCTGTGTTAAATATTTCTCCGGGATTATCTCAAATCCCTGTTTTCTTGCATAAACCTGCCAGGAAATCTGTGCTCCTCCATTTTACCATTATTTATTAAATCTAATGCAATGCAGAACACTACTATAGAGCCAGACTGCATATTTTAGAGATCTATGGGCAGTTCAGCAGACATCGTGTCAAGAACGGAAATATCACACAGAGCAGAGAGAAAAGAGCAGAATTTACTTCCATTCTACCCCATAGACTTATTACTTTGTCAAAATGTTCTGCATAAAAAATAATCCAAATTTTTCACCAATTACACCATGCTTTTATAAGTAATTTTTGTTTCTTTTTCTATGAAAATCTTAGAGAAGATCAAAAAAGGAAAACTAAAAAGGCAGGTTCTAATACCACAGTATACCAGGAATACAGTTAATAATTCAGAAGTTGTGTTTGACCATTTTACTGATGGTTGCCTCAACTCAAACTTGGTAAAATTAACTAATTTTACCTGAAGATAGACTTTCTACAGATAATACCACAGAATTTCTATTTGTTTCTTATAGTTTAAAAAAAAGTAGCCTGTAGATAAAAAAAAGAAAAAAGGTAAAACAAGGGTCATCAATATTTACTAAGAGCAAATAATTTGCAAATAATAGCAAAAATTTAATAGTATCAACTTGATGAAAAACAATATCCTTATATCCTGGCAGTAGCCATACATAACCTATCCCTTAACTGCTGTTATTTCCTACAACTTGCTCCTTTTCTAATCCAAAAGTTCTTTTCAGATTTTCTCCAAACAAATTAAAACACAATTACAATATTTTCCCAACTACAGATTTCCCATTAAACCACTGGTCCAAAATGACACTTAGCTGTTTAGGGTAGAGAGAGCACAGGGCTGTCTGGGATGACATTCAAACTGCACATGGCTTCATTTCATATATAATTTTAAATATTTCCTTTATGGACAGAAAACTGAGGCCTGGCACTTTCCTATGCTGAAGTGATATGGAACGGTGTGAAAAGCTCTCCACACTCAAAAATTTGTTCGGTGTGGGTGAAAAATCTTAGGTTTACTACTCTGGTTCTCAGCACGAGTGCTGTCTGAGGAGTTCAGTGCACGAGTGAAACTCTGGCAAGACCTTGGCTGCTCCAAGCTTAGTTTCCTCATAGGAAAAAAAAAGAAAATCCTCCCTCATTTATCAATCCATTGACCTAATTGGCAGCTGTTCAATGTTCTGCCAGGCAGTACTTGACAAGAATCTGATTCTTTGGACCTGTTCCTTCTTGGCACCGAAGTGGTTTCATGAAATCCTGGCAGCACACGTTGGCTCTAAACTCATTTTGACTCTCTCTGGGAACTTCCTTTTCAGAGAATCCTCAGATGACTTTTGAATTGGTCCCGTAGTCACATCCAGCGTACCAACACTGTGGTCATACTGGGATTTCTAAATTATATTAATTTACATTTTTCTAAATCCTACCGAAACCAACCTAGAGAATATTAGCACTAAAGTTGCCTCTGTCTTCAAGTATTGCTGCACTCATTTTTGCCATTAGCTTTATATTTTATTAGGTACATCATTCCAAAGCAATTGGAGATTCTATCCAATTTCTTCTTTTGTTCAGATAACCTGGTTCACATTCTAGACTATATCCATAGTTTAAGAGTGAAAATATTTTCCTAGAAAGTGTGGGTTTACCTTTTCAGCAGGTGATCTGGACTTTTTGAATTGAAATACCAAAAAAATTATATTCCACTGGTTATTTAGAAGCCCTTCTAGGCCATAATACATTACAGAAATGTGGGGAAACCTTCCAAGCCTACCTGCCTTACTATTTATTGTTACTGATATATGAAAAATTTAGCAGTTTAAATTTCAGGGTCTCATATAATTTTTTTACTTCAATATCATATGCTATCCTCTAGGTGTCTTACTAATCCATTTTGACTTTTACCCCTGGCATTTGCCTGTTGGTAACCTAGTGCTGGATTTTTAAAGATTTAAAATTCCAGATTGGAGCAATAAATGAAAAAACAAACACTGGGGCGGCAGCTATGAAAAATACCACTTGAGTATTTTCTATTATCTTTTTAAAAAACAAAACAAAACCCAAACCCTAAAAGCACCTTTAGACTATAAACTTTAAGCTATATCATGTTTCTAGCACTAGTGAATTTGTGTATTATTTTTGTATTGTTATTCCTCATTCTGACTGTAAATCTGGTGAGGCCACAACGCTGCTCCAAGGTGTTCAGACCTCACATTTAACCGCTGGCTGTGAGCTAAAATACCTTTACAAAACTCCAAAAAGGCCTCCCCAGATCTGGAGAAAGCTGCATTCCATCTCACCTTCGCCCTTTAGAGGGCACTGCTCCCTTTGGATACCTGCGGATATTCCAGCAGGGCACGAGGCTTCCATCACCTGCGAGAGGTGAAACTTGGGAGCAGCAAGAGGAATTTCGAAGGACAAGACAGGGGGAAGGGAACCCATTCATCGTGTGCCACCCACTGGGGGAACCTTACATTTTGAAGGGCAGCAGGGACTTGAGCTCTCGTCAGCGTGGCTGTGACAGTGACAATCTCGTGGCTGCTAAGAGGAGCATTCCTCAGATTAATTATTTAAAAAGAAAAAAAAAAAAAAACCCAAAAACAAAACCACAAACTACAAAACCAGATGGCGGAGGATGGTTTTAACAGAAAGCATATAAGGTACTATATTTTATATACATTTTTATACTATTTTTTAATATCCCATTTGGCCCACTAAATTAAATTTTAACAGTAAGAGTGGCAAGATGTAAGAAACTAGACCTAGTAAACATGTGAAAAACATTCCTAAGGTGCTAGTCATTAGCTATTGTCACTTAAAACCCCTGAACAGCATTTATATTTTCAAGGTTGGGAGCACAGGATAGCTTGGAGTGGAGGGGATTTCAGGAGGTCTTGCCCAAACTCCTGTTCAGAGCAGATGCTGGCACTGCCACAAAATCCAAATAGGTAACCATAATCCTCACCCTACTTGCTTGATGTGGCATCACAACCTTGATCCTAAATGCATTTGTACCATGACTGCTTTCACGTTGGGACTGAAATTTTTATTTTTCATGCATCCTTTGAATGTTCTTCCTTGGGTTAATAGCCATTCTGTGTGATCTCTCTATGGTTTAAATCGACAGTCACCAAAGGAAAGCTATTTTGCTGCCATAACTTGAAGCCAAACAAGTGTTTTGATGTCATGAAAAAGTTCTACCAGCGTTTAACTTGACCTAATGTTCAGTCACAGAAATTCACACGTAAAATCAAAATGTACTTTTAGTGAAAATCTGTGTAACTGATTAAGTGCAGTTAGATCATTTGCTTCTCTGAGAAGCATGAATTTCAGATCTACGAGAATATGAGCATCAAATTTATTTATTTATTTTTTAATTCTTTAGATTTAACTTGTTGGTTCAAAACAAGTTAAAGTGAGGCAATATATTTCAACTCACAGTGCACATTCACTTGCACTCATTGACAGACCTTGAAAACAATCCATTTATTCATTAGAGAGTGCCAAAAATAACTCAGCAGTTTCTGTTTTGCTTCTATTCATAGATTTCCTCATTGCATGTTAATCACTTCTTTCAGCACTTGGCACCTTGCAAAAAAAAAAATTCAGAACATCTTGAATTATTAGTTGTTTACTGCATCCACAAAATAAAGATGAAAACATAATACTAATAGCAGTTTGTAGCAAGTCCCATGTAATGAGATTGGGGCCTTTGAATCCTCTGTAATGTACCCTGCCATTTTGATTAATATCATGAATGGTAATTTCAAGCACAGAGATGCATATTCAGATTTGTGAAGACAATGGTTATTTTAAGTATTTCTTGTTTAAATGTAGAATTGGAAAGTCTTAATTATTATTCTAAATTATCATAATAATAGTTGAATTTGGTTTGCCTACTGTATCTCTTGATTAAGCCTCAAAGGTGTATCCATTTGTACATTTTTAAGGATTCTATTTCATTATTAAATGACTGACATTTCAATAAGAGGCTGAAATTAAGCCATAGCAAAAATTGAAGCAGAAATGGTAACACTGACTTCCACAACAAATCCTGTCCCCAGGGCCTTTTTGAAGAGTGCTGTAGTTGTTGTCTCCTAAATTGTTTACTGAAGAGGTTTTACAGTAATGCAACAAATGAAATCCCACAGACAGCATTCTATTTCCCACAAACACTGAAAAACTGATACGAAAATTTCCAGTGTCATAGTTTATGGTGATCTTGTCCTGAACAAACTCATAAACACTTTATTCTGCCATTCAGTTTATATGTTGCTGTCTCACATTTGGATTGATGGTTGACAGCAGCGATGTATGAATTATGCATGCCAATTTACTGAACACCATTAAACCCAAAGAGTATGGGTAATTTTAATAATTATACATATAAATAGTATTATTAGCTCTGTCAAACTCAGTACCTGGATAGCATGTCAGTATATAATATCCACCCGGGTTTCAAAAGGTTCAGGATTTTGCATGAGGTTGGTGACTGGAGAGGTTCCAGCTACCATTTCTACGCAGCTCATACCTTTAATATGCAACTAGATACCACTCTTAAGATGCAAAAAAGCTTTGGTGTTGGCTGATCTGTCCAGATCTGTGCTGCATTCTTAGAAAGAAGAAGATAAGAACTGAAAAAATAATTACTTTTAGTAAATACCTCACCAGGAGAGGTGATACTACTGTCACCAAAGAACTGGAGAACCATTTCCTCTGTATTGCTGCAACTTTCTTTCAGGTATCTGTTAAACCCCAAAGCTCCTCCCAGGCGATGTGCCTGGAAAAGGATGCTTTCCACTCTTGGAGGAAAACTTCCACCCTATTACTGTTTAGCAGCTTCACTTCAGTGCCGTCTACAGGCCCCACTATGGGAGAGGTTGTGCGAACACATAATGAGCAACAGCCACAGAAAACTACTTTAAATGGACGAGGAAGATGCAGGATTGGACAAACATCTGCCACATTTACATTTTCATCAATTATTTCAGTGTCTGGTGTGCTTTAGATGCACTGTACAGACAAGGCAGAGTCACCCTGTGCACATTTGCCACGAATTTCCAAAGGAAAGTTTGGCAGAAACTGCTGCTAAACAACCTGACATCAACTTTCAAAATCAGAAGTCTCAACAGAAGTGGTGGAAACAGCAGCTATGCCCCATTATTGTTTTAATTTCAAAACTTAGCTCAGATAATGATTTTTTTCGTTCAGTGTGAGTGTATCAGACCACTGGAAATGATGGTGTAAAAGAGATTTCATATGAGCAACATTATGATTATTAATCCCAGAGTTTAAAAAAACATATATTCTCTGCAGTCATAATGTCTGAGTAGTGTCCTACACATCCTAATTGCATATTTACATAAAATGCTTATACCCACAGAGAATTCTAATTTTGCCTAACAATAACCTTTAGAATTCCATTAAAGTATTTTTTTTTACATTTTTCAGTACAGAAACAACTTGCTTTTGACCTTTTTTTTGCCATTGCTAACAATGCCTCAGTTTCATCTTGACTCATTTTAAGACGATTTGTAGGTAAAAAAAATAATTTAAAATAAGTAGTGCAAATTATTAAGCATGGAAAAAGAAGAAAAAGGCATAGTATGGAAAGCAACATAAAACATAGCCTGTAAAGGGAAGTTAAATATAATAGCTATGAACACTGTGTTAAATACAACAGCCAAGGGGGAATAAACTTCAGAACTTACAGACTGCCAGCAGCTTTTCCTCCAGTAGGAAAGCACTGCGGAAGCATAGGAAACTTCAATTTTGGTCCCCTTATTTTATAAAACATCCTTTTAGAAAAGCAGAGAGAATTGCTTATGCTGTGTGACCTGGAGGGGAAAGGATGGTAGTTGATGAAACAACTTCTTTTCACTTCTTTTTACTTCTTGACAGCAGCCCTCTGAAGTGTGTTTGCAGAGTTGCCTAAATTCCTTGGTTATCCCATGCATTGGGGAGCTCTGGAAAGCACCAAACTTCTCCCACAGCCTCTTTGTGATCCCTCTCTGACAGTAAAATATCTCACCCACCGTTCTCCGGTCCCTTTTCTTTGTGTGATTATGTTACACAAACTCCTTGGCTAGGTTACACTGTCAGAGAGGATCTGTTAATGAATTAAAACAATGCAAATGTCGCCACGTGTTGTCATCTGACAGCAATCGCTCATAATTACTGCAGCGAACGCCTGCAGCCCTCCCAGCAGCACACAGCACACAGCAGAGCTGGATCAGCTGAGCCCTGCAGCCTCCAGAACCACCCTGAATCACACCAGCTCCAGACCTGGCCCTGCTTTTTGGGGTTTGGCCTGTGTGCCAAGTTCTGATGAAGTGCACTTGCAGAGCCATCTGCAAGGTCTCCTTCCGGAGGACAGAAGTAATTTAAAGTTCCTGCGTTTTAAGGATCTCTTTGGAATGTGCTGAAGCACCAATTCCTCAGAGCCATTTTCCCAAAGCTGTGTCCTCTCTGTCCTGCCCACAGATGCCCTCAAACACTGCACTCGCCAATAACAAGCTTAAAAAGGTAATGATTTACCTTTTACAACCTTTTTACAACCTTGTCTGCTAGGGGGTGGGCAGCAGTCTGTCAGCTCTGTGGATTCAGCTTTTGCTCCTGACTCTTCCTGGTGGTGATGTTCCTGCGAAGGACATTAGGCATACAGGGAAGAAGTATGATTATTTTTCCTATCCAGAAGAAAAATCTTAAGGACAGCCATAAAAACAGGCTGCAAATACATTCCTGTTGTACAGTCGTACATACATATGTACAATGTCGTACAAACCGACATCCTTTTACAATCAAGAAACAGTTCTGCCTCTCGTTTTATTGTATGGAGATTATTATTTAGAACTGCCAAACTGAAAACAGAGCTGCTGGAAGCACCACCTCAAAGGGCTCTTGACTCGTGATGAGCTGTGTGTGCTCATCCACCATAGAGACACATACTGCTGTGTAGAATTCAAGGAAGAGCAGAATCTCGCCCAGGCTTTGTGCAAATCATGGGCAGATTCAATCTCCTGGTCAGACCGTGGCTTGTCCATTGAAAGCCATGGAAGAGAGAGTGTTTTATTTGACTACAGCTTTCTGGCTGTATGAAATTTTAACTCGAGTACTCCTGTAGTCCAGATCCCAGCAGCGGCCTCACCTCTCGCTGATTGTACGACAGGAATGCATTTGCAGCCTGTTTTTATGGCTGTCCTTAAGATTTTTCTTCTGGATAGGAAAAATAATCATACTTCTTCCCTGTATGCCCAATTTCCTTCGCAGGAACATCACCACCAGGAAGAGTCAGGAGCAAAAGCTGAATCCACAGAGCTGACAGACTGCTGCCCACCCCCTAGCAGATGATTACTGGCATGGCTCTGGGTCGCTGCCTGTGCTGTCCCTTCACAGCAGGAAGATTTCTAAGTGCTGTTTTCTCTCCAAAAGAGAGTCCAATAATTCCACATGCAAACTCTCCTGCTCAGCAGCATAACCACTTTCGCTTCAAACCAGAGCCCACCAAGGCTGCAGCCAATAAAACAGGGAAGATGAATCATAGAGTTGCAAAGTATTTACTGTGTTATTTACCATTTTTACCAGTTTGCAACTTTTGAGTATTATTTTACTTTTTTTTTTCTTTTTTGGTAAAAATATCATGCCTTAGAAAAGTCCTTTCTGAAACTGAAAACTTAGAACAAATTTAAACATGTGCACACATAATATTCAGCGTTTCAATTTCTCACGTTACTCTACGAGTAGTCACACAAAAATAACCCACCCAAATGGTTGTGACCATGTGGAAGCACTCAAGATGAAAAATCCCTGGTTTTCTGTTTTTTTCTGAAACACTCTGTCTTCAGTGACTGTCACAGCTGCTCATTCTTCCTCTTGTGTGAGGGGCACGTTGGGATGATGCCCCAATGAAATCTCTTGCACTTTTTCAGCTCTTGGAGATAAAATCTGCAAGAGACACAAGTCTAAAAGGGCAGCTTGGGAGGGCAGGGAATAACGCTACCTCTGAGTCCCTAGTTTTCCAGGGAACTTTGGCTAGGTAAATGATATTTCTTTAGATAACTGGAAATCAGTGTCGATGCAACAGGTAATCCTAAACCCTACCCAGCAGACAAAACTGTTGTTTATATGAATTATTTTTTAACTTCCATTACTTTATGCATGCTAAAGGTAGAATTTGGCATGGAAAGAACACAAACATCATGATTATTCCCAGTTTTCACTTGTGAAGGTATGTGGATAAAAAGAAAAGGCAGCAAAAATCCCACTTAGAAAGATAGGGGAAAATGTAAAAAGTCACACTTAGCAAATAGAAAGGGAAAAAATTATAGGGAAAGAAATATTTGCAAATTTTAAGAAAATAAAAATCAAATTAAAAGCTATAAAATATTTCTCAGTACTATGATGTTAACAAACATTCTGGAATATTGCAGGAGGTCACTTCAGACATGTACTGAACACCCTTAATTTTCATAAGAAGTGAAGAGACACAACGAGATCCTAGTCCCAAAGATCCAGTCAGCAATTACTGTGGGTAAGCAACGCACAGAGATTAGACACTTTTATTAAAAACCATGCATACTTCACTCAGCTTGAAAGAGTTTCCCTTGCCTTGTAGCTCTCAAGAACAAGAAGTCCGAACGAAAACTTAGTATTTGAGTTCTACTTCATTTGTGAAAGTGAATTGGAATTTACATTATTGATGAAAATCACTTCTTCATTTTATGTCCTAAATTAAAATGCAGTCGAATAAAACTGATATTTTTCTTCCCGTGGCAATATGTCACTATTCCTTATGAATTTTTGGTCTGAGCCTAGGCTGGGCAAAGTCAACTGAGTGTGGCTGGCACAGGAGCCACTCTGAACTAAATCGGTTCTAGATTTGGCCCTGTTTCTTTTATTTTTGTCTTCTAATAAGCACTTCAGCAGGAGAAAAAAAAAATAATTTTTTTCTTGTCTTACTGGCAATTAATCAACAATCTTTATGTAGATCCATAGGACAGCGAGAGGATAGAGAGAAGCTACCCCTAAGGGAAACCTAAATACATTGTGTTTCCTAAATAATCTGTCTAATGAAAATATAACTGTCCCAGAAGGGAATAAAAGGAGTTTGTCTCAATGAAAATCCAAGATGCTTTTCTAGCAAAACATGAACTAATTCAAAACATCTGGATGATAAGAGAATCCCTAAATATTCTGAGTTTGGCTCTGGATCTAGGTCAGTACCCGAGGCAGTCCTGAGAAATCTATTTGGGCTTGGACCTGACCATCGATAAATTGGAAAGTTCTTCAGAGTAAGCACTACCTTTGGGTCTGAATAAGAGTTACTCTGACTTTGAGGGCTTCAGGTGAATTGGAGTTCTTTTAGCATAGGAAACAGTCTAATACAAAGGATTTATTTAGGATCCATTTGAATTATGCCTTATCTAAAATCAGAGAAGTGATCAAAATCTAATCAGTAAACACACAGGGAAGCTTCTCACAAGCTAATTCCACAAATAGTAAAAAAAAAAAGGAATATATTTAGGGCATCATAAATGACCTGTCAATGGTTGAAGGAGCCAACATAGTTAAAAAGCTAAAAGCAAAGACCTGAATTATACCTATCTCATGATCTCATTAAACAGAAAGTTACCCTCATAACTTTTGTTTGCTCTATTCCATTACATTTTATTTTCTGTTACCAGTGCTGGCCTCCCCAGGGTCTACCAACCTGTTAGCTCCTTGCACAACCTTGCTTTGCCTCCTTTTATGATCCACCTTCCAAATATATTGCCATCTGCCTGAGTTAATTTCCCATTCATCTAGAAGCCATTTCTAAAAATACTCAATTTCTTATAGCCCTAAAACTTAGTCTTCCTTTGTTCCTGGAGAAACAGGTGGGATCTGTACTTTCCTGAACATCTGGAAGCGCCTAGCACTGCATGAACATGCCATAAAAGGGAGAGTCAATCATCACAGCACCCATCACAATTTCAAGGTGCTCTTCTTCCTGTTCCACACTTTACTGACTGTGTTGACACAACAGATTAGAACCGGAATTATGTGAGTTCTGACCACACATCAGTGTTTGTCTTTCCTGTGTCCCCTGAACATAACTCCTACAGGCTGTCGTCTCCTGCTTATCTTCACATTTACAATTAGGACCCTGTTTTGGCCTTTCTATTTCCAAAGATGATTTAAATAAAAAAATATAAAAAAAACAAACCAAAGCCAGTCAAATCTTATTTAAAATCTAAGCAGTGACTGCAGTGGAAGAGGAAGCCAAACAGGGCTGGAACCCTGGTGGTGTATGAAGAGACAAAACTGTCTCACTACACACCAAAACCAACTCCGTGCGCAATAACCTCATGGAATAAAACCTGACCCACATTTTTGCAGAAAGCTGAATGGGACTTTCCATGGAGTCATTCTTTATGCATCAAGGAATGAGTGCTAGTGGGGAAAACAAGAGGCCAATTCAACAGCCTTGAACAAAGCGGATGAGCCCTGCGCAGGTGCAGGCAAGTCAGGGGTTAAAGCTGTCTGAGATAGCCAGAGGCTCCACAGCTGCTCCGAGCATCTAATTGTCAGCATCTTCTCTCACATCCAGATTTATCCAGGAGAGAAGGGAGGATGCACTTTTTTCCTCTGGGAAGAAAAAGCATGCACATCTTGTGCCTATGTGTACCCACACACCCATATAAACATACACAAATGCATGCAGGAGGTGGCCTTGTGTGTAAAGCAGAGAGACAGTTTTACCCTCTTAATGGATCTGTGCCTGACTGGTGTTTTTGCATTGGTTTCTTTCATTTTTACAACCAGGATAATATTTGGCAGCCAGCATATCTCAAAAGGCTGATATGTTGACAGCTGCTTACTCTCTACGCAGAAATGTGAAAGACTAGGATGTGAAAGACTAGCTACACTTGTCAATAAATGGACTGGATTAGATTTAACTTTTTAAGAATTTTATTTATTTTACTGAAAATTGTTCCCAAAAGGATTTTTAAACACCTCTGACCGGGATATTTGCATATTCAATTTACTTTATGGAAGTACAATATGTTTTCTGGTGCGCACTCATGAGAAAGTAGCTCAACAAAATATATTAGAAGTGATATAACATCACCAATGACCTCAGTCTTGGGAAAAGCAATAAAGGGAGATCCCTTTGCAGCTGCAAAGTACATTTAAGAAAGTGGCAGGGCCATGTAAAGGTCCTACCAAAGATTCCTTGGGTGCCCTCTGCAGATTTACACATTGGAGCTATTTTTCACTGTGCCCTCTGCTATCCTTTGCTTGGAACTCGTGAAAAGGAAGTAAGAGAATTTACCCTTTTTTAAAAAAAAAGAATTCAGAGTAGCTCCATTTCCTCCCTGATTTTAGATGTAAGCCACTACTCAAATAGTGTTTGCACTTCAAGATCAGCGGAGGGAAAATAAAAAGCTCACAAAAGGATAGAGTGAGAAAATACCCTTAGAAGCAGGAAAGACTAATATAAACACTTGTTAGAATTTTGCAATCGGGACCAAAATTGACCTGAGAGAATACTTTTAAACTGCCTCTGAACTGTTGTAGTACAGTTCACTTGACTTAGAAGAGAAATTGAATCCCAGGTGACACAAAACCTGCTATGGATGTATATATCTTGGAAAAGGAAAACCTTTTTCCTGCAGGGCTTGAACCAATGTTGGTAATTCCCTTCCTCCCATACATCCAGCTGCCATAGCAAGCAACACGTAGCAGCTTTCTCTTGCCCCACCAAAAAAGCATTCCCAATAAAAACTGCAGTTGGGATTTACTCTGTGCAAGACCCTTTCACCTTCAGGAAAAAAGGGTTTGCTGCTGTTTCTTGTAGGAACACCACGGCTTCCATCTTAGTTGGAAAGGGAAAGCTTGGAAAGACTACTTAATATGCAAAAAATTACAGATGGAAAACACTTATTAGATCATTTAGCTCACTCATTTCCCAGTGCAGGGTATTCTCTGCGGTAATGTAAGAGCAATTTCATTGAAGTTACCCACTTAGTCTCACTAGCCAGAGCTTGTCATTCCAGGGAGTATTGCACTGGCAGGAAGGATTGTTCCCTCAGTCATCTTTATCAAGTTCTATCCAGAGCAGACACAGGTAAGGGCTGAACCACTGTGGCACCATACAACAGTGCTAGAAAAACAAGGAAGATGCTTTTGCTCTTCGAATGGGGCTTTTAACATTACACGAAAAGCCTCCCTGGACCATCCAAATGCAAGTACAAGGTGTCTGGGTTAACTGTAGTTGGTGGCCAAGCTGGATAATCTGCCATTTAACTGAAGCTGTAAAATGAGAAGGAAGGACAATGAACAAAAGAAAGATTAAGGAAACAATTTTTCCGTTCACTTTCAGGGTCTCTTTTGTGGTCTGTGGGAGGAGCTTCCCATAAAACTCTTGATTGCTTCATTGAAATTCTCCCTTATAACTCTCCCTGAAAACAGCATGGCCACTGACAAAACTGCCTATCATAATGACAAATATTATGCCATTTTCCCCCTTCATTTCCTCTTTAATTACTTCCTTTATTTATTAACATACATTTTCTTTCAGCCCTACTGAGGGTACAGGCCACCCTTTGATTCTGTTTTTGTGCAGACCCCGAAAACGTAATGTTTGGTTACTGACTACACTGTCTAAAATGTACAGTAATACAATATTACCCTCCAATAATATATAATTCTCCCCCAAAAATGCTACTAAGTTTCCAGTTTTCCCCAGCATAAAGAACAAACTCAGACACATTTCAAAACCAGAAGCACTGTGGAATTTGAGTTCTTTTAAAAACCTTTGCATCATAAGAGAAGATTTTCAGTTGTGTATATTAAGTAAAATGAAGATTTTCTAGGGTTAGATCTTCATCCTCATCAAGACCTGATTTCACATTTCCATCAAGTTTCAAAGGTTACTATCAAGCCTTCAAACTGAGCCGGCTACCTACGCCTACTCCACTAAAAGCATTTTTTCAACAAATAATTAATTTTTCCTTACACGTGTAAGCTAAGTGTTAAAACAATTTTACCCCCTTAAGCAGTTGTGCTATTACACAGAAAAAAATACCCAACCAACCAATGAACCAACCGAAAAAAAGGTGGATCTGGGAATCTCAATAATTTTCCTTATATAAGTTCTGCGAGCAAAAATGGACATTGAATACAGTTAGAGTGGTGATGTTGTTACTGAAAATCTAGTTTTCAGATATTTTAGGGAAATGCTGAAGAATTTTCAGCCAATGAAAGAAGAATGACTTTAGCCCCTAGAAAACAGCCTTTAGTTTGCTGCAGGTAAGGCACATCTGGGGCCACCACAGGCAGATGTTTCCTTCCAGACAGAGCACATGGTGTAAGAGATACATGCTGCAATTTGAGTCTGGAGAGGACTCCTTGCCCTCCCCAAACAAGACAAAGAGAGTTTTCCTCTTAAATGCACTAAAGTTGGATATTTCTCAGGCAAAACAATGTTTGGAACACTGTGTTTCATGACTGCATACAGATGTAATCTCAAAGTAAATTTACAATAGGTTAGGAACTTTGTTATGAATTTTGTGGCTTATCTCTAACTTAAAGTATTAATTGCTTTTCTTGCTTCTGGATGCATATTGTTATGAGATTTAAATTAATCCATGTATTTTTTTCCACTTAGATGGAATGGACTTAATTAATTTTGTAGATCAGATAGAACAACTGAGTTACATAAGGGCAGAAGCCTTTGCAACGTCAATCTCAATAAAAGAAACAAACACAAATGAGAAACATCTCATCACTTTGCTGATAAATCCTCCTCTCCGCTTCTAATCTTCAGTAAAAACCCGAACAACATAAAAACTGCTTCAGGGTTTCACGAGACTCATGGCAGAGCATCACATGGCACTATAGTAAAACTGATTCATCTTGACCCCTCCTTTCACAGCCACAAGTGAAAATACATTCTAACGAACCTCCAGCACATACCCATATTTATACTGCCTTCTTTCAGAAGCAAGCTGCAGAGATACTAAAACTAGATTAAAACTGATATTTCAATTACTTTTCAAGATTATATATGATCACATCCTTTAATCTTCTGGATTTTATCTTGCATTAACAGATTTATAACACTGATAAATTATTCTTTCAATCAAACACCATTTTGCGTACAGCAAATCTGAAACATGATCACTGTAGTTTTTGTATAGCCTTGTAAGAGAAAAGCAAGCTGTGTAGAGCCAGTATGAGTGCAAAGTAACTAATGAACATGTGTATCCATACATTTCAGGTGCAACTAGATTTGTATGTCTCCTGATAATAGAAATTTTATTTGGTTCTCCTTTTGGGTTCATTTTCAAGGTGCAATGGCAGGCATCAGTTCTGCTGCCTGGGATATCCCTGATCCTTGTCTTGGCCCCTGGGATCCAGCTCCTCCATGCAATATTCCATGGTCCTCTGCTCCAGTTAAAAACAAAGACGAGGAATAGCAAATCATTCACACAGAACTAAACAAACTGTGAGTGCAGACATTTGCCACCACTCAGCGAAAGCCCAAAACGTTCAGCATGACCCCGTGCTCCGTCCTCACCCTCTTGGAGCTCCTGAGGCCTTTGCTTGCCACAAACACTGCCTGCAGGCGTTGAGAAAACAGATTTTCAACAGACCCAGAGGCTCCATCCCTGCTCCTGCAGCAGCCCTGGAGGAATACTGTGGGCTCCCCCTTGCTCGAGGAAGAGTGACATGAAAAGCATCCATAGGGAAGCGGGGGCAGGAGGGGCTACAAGCATGGACTCACTCCACGGAATAGAGAGTACATGAACAGCAGGGAGACAAAAGTGGAATAAAATAACCCACTGTCAAAATGTCAGAGGAGCAAGTGGGGCTCAGATGATTTTATATCAGTTCATGTAGGCAACTTGGCAACCTAGAAATACCCAGAAAGCACAAAGGGAATGGGAGTGCTATAAATGCTGCAAATTGGCACACGGTCTCAAGATATCCTCACAGTAACTTTTACACAGAGAGAAGCTCTCTAAGATAATTGCAGGCACCACGTCGCCTGCTTGCTTCTTGCTCTGTATTAGAGAGAAAAAAGAATTTCAGAGCAGTTTCTAAGGGCTCATATGAAATATTGCAAATAACTTCTTCAAAGCCTTACTCCTGCACTCAGAGCCAAAGAGAACTGAGCTTTTATCCACTGAATCATGTTTTCCACAGTGATTGACTCAGAGTTAATCCATCTTTTCAAAATATATCTGCATACCTTAGGAAAAATAGCACATACACTCATTCCCTATCATGAGGACCAGAGCTAGGATGCTATCATGCAATAATCTCCATTTGCAAGCTTTTCATGGATTCAGGAAGGCATGTAAATGAAACATTTTAAGCATACAACAGGCTCCATTTTAGTTTTGCCTATGCATCTTTAGCTTGCAGTCACACCAGTGACCTAGGAAAGACCAGGTGAGAAAATCACAGAAGAAACAAAATGCAGATGGATGGGAGGAAAAAACCAAGAAAGAGAAGAGCTTACAATCTTTAGTAAAAGGAATTTCTTGAAAACATGTGTGGTCTCTTATCTTTGGAAGCTCAAGGTAAAAACCCTACTTGAAAAAAAAGAAAATCCCTAAATAAATTTGTTAAAAAATACCAAAAAGAGACAATCTGGATGTTTTCAAGTCAGATTTAAATCCTGCTCTTTCCTCAGTGTTTTTCTCCTAGTAACATGCATGCACGCACTTAATTTTGCTCAGAGAACACGGATTTTGGAACAATTTGTAGAACCAAGTCCTTACCATGTCCCACTTTTAAATCACTTCCAAGCACTTTCTGGCATGTAACATGCAATTATTACAACCAAAAATTGCTCTAGTTTGAAAAAAAGCACAAGATGAAAACCGCAAAATGAGTAAGTATTTTGTGCAATAGCATGAATAGCTTTCCCACCATCACTGCAAATGTTCTACCATGAAAGCAGAGCGAGGGGAACACACATCAGTCCTTCTGCCAAAGTCGTGCCTCACAGAGGGCTTCCTTGAAAAGGGACCCATGACAGATTGTCACCAGGTTTAATAAAGCACCTTCTTCATCTCCTGATGAACAAACGCCAGGAGATGCTTCCTGAGGACTTTAACAACATCAACACAAAGGGAAAGAAGGAATAGCACTGCTTTCCAGTTCCTTAAACCCAAAAAATCCCTGGTCCTCCCCAGCATTACATTAACGTCCCTCACCATGGCTGACTGGTCTCACGTGCAGCCATCCCTGTGAGACCTGTTTAATTTTTTATCCCTCTCTGCAACAGAGCATTAGTGGGCGGCAGGTTTTGGGGAGCAGAATCCTGTTTGCACACATTAAGGATGACGTGGGCTAGGAATGCTGTAATTCTCCCAGCACAATGCATTCCATAAATTCCGCCCACTAACCGCGGCGTTACGGAGCAGCTCCATTAGAGACACGGACTGTTCGTTATGGAGTCGAGCTTTGCGAGCTCATAGGGCCATAAAGATATATAAATTTTATTAGAAAAATAGATTATATGTGGGACCATGACACCACTTTATAAGCTATGTGATTTAGACCTGAAGTGATAAAATACATCAATGTCGTGTATTGCATTTCCATTGTGTGGCAATTTTTTCGTCTCTGTCCCCCTTATATCCTTACTCTCTAATCTGTACAAATCCTATTGAATTCTACCAATGTCATTTGGATTGCTTGATCTTAAATTCATTTTATGACATAAGCAAATTTTTATTCTGCTCTTCATCCCATCTTATGAGTCACTTGTAAGAAATTATTGGGGCCCTAAAACTAATCCTTGCAGTTCAGCTGTTTTCTCTTATTTAAGAATGTTTCATTAATTTTTTCCAAGGACCTCATCTTTTACAACTTTTCCATCACAAATAATTTTAATTTTTAAGTGCACCAAAAATATTACAGCCAATTGTGGCAAAGCTGACAGCTCATGCAGAATTACTTATCAAGGTAAAAAAAAAAAATCAGCCACATTTAAAAAAAAAAATAAATCTTAATTTTGGCAGAATTTATTTGGAACAGCATGGATTTCATACAGTTTTATCATTGCACCTCCCTCATGCAGTCTTGAAGCTTTATAATCAGCTCCCTCCTTTTGCACTTAACAGCAAATGAGCATTTCTAAGTTTAGTATTTCAGAAGATGACAAAGAGCTCTCACTTAAATTTAATACTGACATTTGCTGAACTTTTCTTTGCTGGCCACAAAAATCCCCCAGATTTAGGCATTTTCATGTGTTGGAATGATGGCAATGAAAGCAGTATTTAAACACTCATGAAAACAATAAGAATTTGGAAAGCTGGACCAGTTCCCATGCTGGGTTGTAGGACAGAGGGAAAGTTATCAGAGATGGAAAGAGTATGCATTGACAGGACGAAGGGGAATGGATTCAGATTGACAGTAGGTTTAGATTGGGTATTAGGAAGAACTTCTTCACTTTAAGGATGGTGAGGCACTGGCACAGGTTGCCCAGAGAAGCTGTGATGCCTCATCCCTGGAAGTGTTCAGGGCCAGGCTGGATGGGGCTCTGAGCACCCTGGGATAGTGGAAAGTGTCCCATGGCAGGGGTTTGGAACAAGATGATTTTTAAGGTGCCTGCCAGCCCAGTCCATTCTGTGTTTCTGTGAAAAGGTATTTGTAACTATCCACAGGTAATTGGATGCCATGAGACTGATTGGCTGTTCCATGGTTATAAGTACCACAAGAAAACCCCAACCTCTCTTCCCAGACACCGAAAAATGCTCACCCAAACATATTTTGCTTTTGTGGCTGACTCCATTGTTTCATCCCATACGGCCCAAATAATGATAGATAAGGCATTCTCAGTGAAGCTTCCATTCAGGTTCGTTCTTCTCAGTTCCCCAGGATTTTCATGTTAGTTTTCCTCTTCCCCAAGCAAGGCTAAAGGATCCACCAGTGGTTTCCATCAATGCTACCCCTCCTGTGCAGATGCTGTCCCTTCACCAGTGTCAGTGCCATACTGTTGGTAGGATCCTGTGCCACCTGTGTCCCTGAGGAGCAGGAATGTGTGCCTCTGCAGCTGCCTGGTATGTGTGCACACATATTGTCCATGCTACACCTTTAATGTCACATTAAACTGAGACAGCTGATGACAATTTAGCGAGAATTGCCTTAATGAAGTTAATACAGCAGTAAACACATGCTTCTAGGCACAACAGAGACACCTAAATTAAATGGAAATGGATGAGATTAGTATGTTTACAGAAAAAAAAAATCGGTGAAATACACATTTAAAATTTTTATATCCTATTTAGTGCAGTGAAAGAAGATCTCAGCCCCCAGACACAACAAACACAATACTTTCAAGATCATTCTGTTAATAGTTGTGCTTATCTGGCATTCCCTTTCTTTCTCATCTCTCAAAGAGAAAGGTTTTCCAGAAACAAGAAGCTGATGGACTGCTGTTTGTACAAAGCACTACTCTGTGCTGAATGGACAGTGACCTGCCAGACCCCTTGGGAATGCTCTAAATGATACTGAGAGGCTCCAAGTGGCAGCACAGCAAGGCAAATCCCTTTGTGAAAACAGCTGGGATATTACCCGAAGAGAGACAGTACCACCCTCAGAGCCCTGGAGGACAGTGTTTCCATACAGGTGGATTTTCCCTGTCTTATAGCTCCATGGAAATCAACAGCATTACACTGAACACGACTAAGCTATCTTGATGGGATGCCTTTTCAGCTTCTTTTAATGCGCACAAAGAGAAATTTTGTAAGACAACGCTAATAATAAGATGAAATTGCCGTGTCTGAATGAACATCAGCATGTAGTTACCAAGGTGCACCTATTTTGACCTCAGCTGTCAGGTTTCACATGGTACTCTTTATGACAAATTGCCTTCAATCTTATGTTTTATTTTTTTCTGCTTCTGTTTCTTTTCCTTCCTGCTGTGGAGTGTTTTTTTATTCATTACTGGTGGCAGGCTTGTCCTCATTTTATTTTTGTCCTCCTGCTGAGGTGCAGTAAAATAAATTAGTTTAATACATTTTTTAAAGGTAGTTGGTTTAATTTTCCCTTTGGTACATCTGATGATACAACTACTTTAATAAATTGGTATTAAGATAGTTTGGTTTAAATGTTTCGTGATTTTCTACCTGCTGTGGAAGACGCCAAGTACTTTAGTCAAACATTTTTAGAAGAGCTGGAATAAATTTCTTTTCCCCTCATATTGCTGCCCTGAAGATACACATTTGGCACACTAAGGATTTATTTCTTGAAAATATGAAGCGGCAGTGTAGCCTGGTTGGTTTGATTGCTTTGATTCTAAGCTGTTCAGAGCTTAGAAATAAATTTCAGCTGGGAAATACAGTAATTCTCTCAGAAACAGAGCTTTTCATATCAGAATAGCTATATCTAGGTCTAGTTATGATTTTTGTAAGGGTTTTGCTGTTTTTACCTGTTGGAGTGCTATGTACATCGAGAGCAATAAAAGTCTGACACAAAGAAGCACACAGAAATCCAAGTCCTGTTTCAATGGGGATTTACATGCTTAGAGTAGAAAAGCAAGGAATTCAGGTCTGAAAGCTTTCCAGCTGTTCAGGCAAAATCTTTTAGTCAAGAAACTCCATGTGGCACATGCTCAGTCACCTCTCAGAGACACCCAGAGCAAGCAATGCTTTCAACAACAGGCCAATAAACAAAATAGATAAAAGTCAGATAGTAATCTGGGATAAATAGTGGTGGCTTTGAACAATTAACTTCCCTGAGTCCTTGTCCTCCAGAGAGAAGCAAGGGTACCGCAAGCATCCCGCACAGAAATTAATTACATTTGTAGGGTAGCATAGGAGAAGTGTTTCTAAAACACTGTAAGAAGAGCAGAGAAAGAGAAAAAGTCTGTCGCCTTGAATATTTTTACCTCGAGTCTTTAGATTTGTGTACATTGAGAATAAAATGCACAAAGGCAGCACAGAGCCGTGTGCTTCCTTCTGACTAAACAGGAGCGTGCTCTGTATCACTTAATGGCCTCATTCCGGTTCTTTCCATGGTGGAAATAAAGCCATTCGTGTGGAAACACAGGTAGTATGGGAGCTGAGGTATATAATATTTATGCTCAAGCTGATCTACAGACAACATACCCTACTGATAAGCTAACGGATGTTGGCAGTCTGCGCCCATGCTCCACCAGCAGTTAAAAATTAAAATCTGTGACAAAAGAACCCATGAAGGACTGTAACCAAGCAGAGAAAAAGAAGATAGAAAAGAAAAAAAAAAAAAAATAAAAGGAGATCATCCATTTCAGTTCTGTCACTTTTTTCCAATATTGTAAGATAATGTAAAATTTCACATCAGACTATGAACAAAAAGTCTAATAGACAAACCCTAGAAGGAAAACTTTCCTGAGAAAAAAAATAGGAAAAACTTTAATCATGTGTCTCATGTGTCTTAGCATACAAAATCAGCAAGTTATTATTTATTTGGATCCTGTTCCAACAATCAAATCTAAGACAATTGACTATATTTACAGCTGGATGACAGCTACCTAGAGACCCAAGCCATAAATTAATTGGGATGCAGTCTGAGGTACAAGGTCTAGTAGCAATTAACTGCATCACCAGAGTTCAGCTGTCCTGCTTCTGTCAACACCACCTTTTTTGGTAAATAATGATGCAATTATATAAAACATGCAAAATCATGATGAAATACTCAAGACCGGATAGTGATAAATATTATTCATATACAGGCGTGCAAGCATTATGGGATGATTCCAAGTGTAGCCTAAACCCTCTTTATTTAATGATTTTATGACAGCCATGTTTATTTATAAGAAATAAATAATGCCAGACGTGTGTGTGCAAACATACAAATGTCATACTCTTAAGCACTTGTTTTAAATTCTGTAGGAAGGAGATATTCCTTCCCAAATGATTTAGCAGAGCATAATGACTTAGCAGTTATTTTAGTTTGTTTCACAGAAGTAGAAGATATCTCTTTCCTGAATGTCGTGGGTTTGACCCTGGCTAAATGCCAGGCACCTACAACGTTTGCTTTCTATGCTCTCTCCTGCTGCAGCTATGCAGAGGAGAGGAAAAACTAACACAAAACACTGGATTTATGAGTTGAGATAAGATCACTGATAAGGGCCGCACGAGATTCAGGGCAAGAGCAGGCGGGAAACTTAAAGTTGCAAAAAAAGTGATTTATTAATCTAACAGAGTCAGAGGATAAATTGGAGATAAAAATAAGTTCTTAAGACACCATTTCTTCACTCACCCCTCTTTTCCCTCTTAAGGCACCACTTCTCAGCTCACCCCCTCCCTCCTTTCTAACTAACTAACAACTCCCAGGCAGGGGCAGGGTGTGGGGTTTTTCTTAGGTCAGTCCATCGCAATTCTTCCACTGCAGACACTGTTTCTCTAGTTGCCCTCTCTCTCTATTCAACCAACAGATCTGGGCTAGGGCAAGGCATGTGGCTTTTCTTAATCAATCAATCCAAGGCCACAATTCTTCTGCTCCAAACACTGTTTCTCTACGCACCCCTCTCCCTATTAAGACCATTTCTCAGCTCACCCCCTCCCTCCTTCCTTCTAACCAACAGCTCTGGGGTGGGGGCAGGGTGTGGGGGTTTCCTTTGGTCAGGGTCAGTCCATCAGGGGGAAGAATCCTCTACTTAGCCATGGGGGTCCCTCCCACGAGAGACAGTCCTGTGCGAACTTCTTTGGCGTGGGTCCAATCTCACGAGCAGCCCCGCCCGATTGCTGCTGTCCGAGA
Organism: Origma solitaria; assembly: GCA_013397895.1. Classification (NCBI taxonomy): domain Eukaryota; kingdom Metazoa; phylum Chordata; class Aves; order Passeriformes; family Acanthizidae; genus Origma; species Origma solitaria. The sequence continues at coordinate 163,358 of VZRL01001402.1, read as the reverse complement.
TTCTCTCCAGGCTGCAGAATTCCAAGCCGAGGCCAGGCTGTTTCCATCCCGGGAGCAAGGCCTTTCTCTCTCTTGCAAGGCCTTTGCAACTCTCAGTCTCTGGGACTCCCACTGGATCACAGCTTCCTGCAGGCATCATCTGCTCCGCTGGTGTGGGCACCTCCCCACAGGCTCTGGGGGGTTCTCTGCATCCCCTGGACTCCATGGGCTGCAGGGGGACCACCTGCTCCCCCCATGGTCTTCACCACGGCTGGCAGAGGGTTTTCAGCTCTGGCGCCTAGGGCACCTCCTCCCCCGCCTTTCCACTGACCTTGGTGCCTCCATGTTGTTCTCCCTCACATATTTTTACCTCCTCCTCCTCCTTCCCTGGCTAAAAAGAAGTGCGTGCTCACATTGTTTTAATTTCTTCTTAAATATGTTTTCACAGAGGCGTAACTAACATCTCTAATTGGCCCAGGTTTTACCAGCAGCATGTCCATCATTTTACAGCCATCAGAGACTGGCTCTGCTGGGCATGGTGGAAAATTTCCAGAATCTTTACTCAGGACATGCAGGAGCCATCTTTGTACCCCACCCTGTTCACTGGCAAAAACTGGGCCAGGCAAAACTACCACACTGAACATGATTTCTCTTCCCTACTAACAATCTCCTGAGACATTTCTCTGCTGCCGGTACCAAAAAGTCATAAAGTTGAAAAGTACATTCCAGATTTTCCTATACCATCTGTCACACAGCCCCCGCTCCTGGCCTTCCCTCAGTGTCATGAAAAATGTGTAGCACTGATATTTTATAAGAAACTGAACGCCCACACTGCGCTGTCAATATTTTTAGTCGCCTTGGCCTTCCAAGGGCGAGGATTTGGCCCATCACTGCTGCCATCTTCACCCAGTACATCCCTGAACAGTGTCCTAGTGGGATCCTCCTGGGATGCTCAGGCCCAGATGTGCCATGGACAGATGTGGCTTTAAAACTCTATGGCATTTGTGCACAGGGAAGAGGTTTGGAAACTGTTGACATAAGCTGAGGAGGAGAAGTGCCATTACACTCAATTAATAGCAGATAAATATCATTTGCTATCATTACGTTTAACAAAAACATGTCAACAAAGCAGATGAGAATTTTTAGCAGCAATGCTGTCTCCAGCCCCAAGTGCATCTCTGATGCTTCAACTCTTCACCTCACTCCCATTTCATCCTCCCCTCTACCACTGAAACACAGTAAGGGAAAAGAAATTGCTTTCTGGCTTCAGAGGCTTCCTTTGGTCACCTCCAGAGGCATGTAATTAACATAATCTATTAATGGCACCAAAAGTGCACTGCAGATGAGGTCTGGCACCCCCAAAGCAGTCAGATTAGCAGCAGCTCCTAGGAGCAATAGAAGGGTAAAAATTGCATTTAACAAATTCCATCCAGCTTCACCAGGTTCTCACCACTTCCATGGATAAGACATATAGACCTCAGTCAGAAATGTAGCATTTGTGACAATACTTGCGCTGGAAGAATAGTTACGATAATGTCCAGATGGTAAGGGAAAAAATACATCAAAGTCTCAGCGTATAATATCAATTATTTTCTCATAATACCAATTATTAAGTAAAACATTACTTTGCAAAGCACTGCATTTTTCAGCTGTTTTTTCCATAAGTTATTCTGTTCCTCTGAATTAGAATTAGCTTATCCCTGGACTTTAGCTATGGCTTGATGGCTGGACTGAAGTGTCGTTTTAAAACATACAAGCACATAAATAATTTTAAAAGAAAGGTCATCTGGGAAACTGACATCTAGGGAACACTGTACTGAAGATCAGATAGCTCAGTTTTCCTTTTGTGAATCCAGGAAAAAGGGTTGATTATGTTTTTCTTATCTGTTCTTTTCTCTAAAAACAGTCAAGGTCTTTTCAGATTAGTGTTTCAACATAGAACAAAATTACCTTAGTGAACAACAGAAAATATGCAAATTAGTTTGTATTAGGAAAGCTTTCGACACCAAAGTATTTTTTTTTCTTTAAATGTGCAAGTGCAAAGCCAAATCTAAAGCAGTCTTATTTACCCCAGATTTTAAAAATAAGGTACTTTAAGTGGCACATATGACAGTTTGCTCTGTAATTCAGTGGTCACTTCTCTTTCTTTATTCTGTCATTCCAACTAGCATCACAGAGGAAGGAAAATAATTTGAAATTGATAATATTTTTAGATATTTCAAAACACAATTTCCTTCAGTTTTTATCTTTAGTAATTGTTGAACCAGAAAAACAAAAAGGACTATAAACCACAAAGTTTATAACTTGTTCTTTTTATCAAAGACTCAAAGCTCTCAATTAGTTTATGACAACCATGGAAACTAATATAAATATAGTTATAAATTTAGATCCAGTTTAAAATATGGGTCATATTGTGGCATCAGGTTGTGAAAATATTTATAACCAAACTTTTTTTTAATGCAAGAAAACAACTAACTTTATCATCTGCCTTCTCAATGCACTGGAAATAATTACATAAAATACCCTGACGTCCCTAGGAGAACATTAGAATGTCTTTCAAGTGGCTTTTGTGCACACTTTAGAAGTATTATGAGCACAGATTAGTGACCATTTACTTAAGTGCCATTTGTGGGGGCTGCAGGAAGTTAGCATCTAAACCAGCAATTTTACGAATGCTCATAAAGTGGATAGATAAACAAATAATGAAACATAATGCATAAGGCGCGGCAATTCGTTGGGCTTTATTAGCCTCTAGTTTTGTTATTCATTATACCAATGAATATGTCTTTTATTTTTTCTCTCCTCTTTTCCTGGCAGGATTACTGTTCAGCAAGAAGAAGCTCATCAAGAGTCTCAGAGGATGGCTGGCAGACAATACAAGATATTTTCAGTCTTCTTATGTAGCAATCACCTTCCCGATTCCTCACTGGCTCTGACACAGAAAATATTGACTCAGATAAGGTTTACTACTGCAGAGGCAGTAAAAGAGCTCACAAAAAGTTACTGGTTTTCTCAGCACGGTAACTCTACAATGCAAATGTTCATCTTTTATTCATTCGTTTTTAAACAACCTCATCCATAACCTCATAATTTCTCTACCTGAGTGTTTCCTATCTACCTGTGCACTTGCATTTTTCGTTGGATTATAACCAAAGTAAGGCCCTTGACTGTGACAGGGGTGCACAGGTTATAAATCAGAGGCTGGTGTAATTTGTGGATTTGCTTCCTTCCAGTGGAGCTAAGGCTGCTTAGCCCAGGCAGGCACATCCCTACATTTCCCTTCCTTCAGCCTCTCCCTGCCCCAGGCAGAAACAAACCGAAGATGAATTCCCTGTTTAACATACAGAGATAGGGAAATTTGCTGCTAATTACAGTGGTTAGAATTCCTAATGGGTAGGAGGGGGGGTCTCCGGAGACCACTCCATTCCACAGGCAATTCCCTTAGGTTGTTAAGTTTTCCTGCTCTTTTTCAGAAAATTTCTTAACAAAATTACTAGCAGCCTTTATCAAGCTGATATTGTAATTACTTTTGGGAAACAAATGGTATCTGAGGAAAAAGAAAACCACACTTCCATGCTTAATTTAGTAATGGGAAATTTAGAGAGAGAGAGAGCTCTTAATAAATTCTCATCTCTTTCACAAATGGGATGAAATAGGCCACTAAAAGCTTCATTTGGGAGGTTAATATTAACAAGCAGAACTGTGACCTTAAAAAAGTAAAAAAAAAAACCTTTAGTCTTACAAGTCCTGAAAAAGTTTGACCATTCAGAGGAATCTGGGGAAGAGGAGTGTGTGTGCTCAGCTGTCCACTTCCGACATTTCACTGCATCACCATTCTGTCCCTCTCTTTTGTAGATGTAAAAGACTTCTCCTCTTTTCTTGCAGATGCTCCCATTCTGTCTGAAAAGCTCTTACAGATGATGAATAAAAAAACCCAGCCTGAACTCCTGCCCTAACCTTGCCCTCTCGTCTCATGTTAACGGTAGTGAGTGTGAGGAATTAATTCCCTGTTTTCTTACAAGCCTGGACAACACTTAATGAGAATAACTGTATAGTTTGTGAGAATCATGCCTATGAGCAAGAAAGGCAGGATCCCACTACAAAGCATAACAGAAGAATTCTGTCTGTCCACACATCCTTGGAGTAGAAACCCTATAGATCTTCCCTTTCCTTCCTTCAGCTCTGAAAAACTACACCTCTTCTGACTGACAAAATCTGTAATCATTTCCATAACCTCCACCCCTCAATACTTAATGCAGAAGCTATCAGAGGCTTGTATCCTCAGAATCTTGTTATTATTCCGGTTTGAACTTCAAACTCCTGAGTAGCTGGTGCACATCACAGCCATAGATTAAGTACATGAAAATGCAGACTTTTTACTAGATGTTGCCCTTCGTAAGCTTATTGACTGACCATTTTATGTTGAGAGTGGAGCTCTGGGTAGGGCACTAAGTCTCCTCCCACTGACATTAATATTCTGGTTTCCACCTCTTTAACAAGAACACAGTCCAGCTCTGAGGGATTTTACAAACCCCATTCACAAGGCAATTCTGGATGCTCAAACACAGTAATTTTGCGAAGCCGTGTTCTATGAGGCTATGACCATGCCACCCACCCAATCACCCTAAAATCAGCTGAAGCTGCAAGCCCTCATTTGAGAAAGATGGTGCCAAGGAAGTGCCAAACACCATTTCCTAACCCTTCCTGGCACATATGTAAAATTCTGACCTCATCAGAGCTATGCTGATTCACAGCAGCTGGGGACTGGCACTCGCTGGTTTGAAGAGATACACAGGGAGAACTCTGGTAACAACAACTGCATCTCACTGGTCGTGCTAAAATTGAAGTGGGACCACATACGAGCTCTGGGAAAGTATTGACCTTACATCTGCAATTTCACAATGCTATAAAAATGTTTTAAAGTGTGCCAGAATGACACTTAGTGTGCCAGTAAGACAAAATTTTCCAAAGATCCTTAATGGAACTAAGGAACAATTAAACTATTAAAAAGAACTTTTAACAACAGAAATAACCAACAATAAACTGTTTAGGGATTTGTCGTACTCAGAGCAAAATGTTCTTTTTCATTATAACCCAACTGTTAGCCATTAAAAATGTTGCTTTTCTTAACATAGGAGGATAATGAGTCTTAATTTAGCAGGTTGTTACATAAGTATAACCAAAAAACAGTCAAAGAATTTGCATAGAAAGTCTGGGGGAAAAATCCTGCACTTAGATATCTATACTGTGAAAAAAACAAAAAAGCACTTGTTCATAGGCACAGAATGTATGTAGGGCAGCAAAGTGGAACATGGGAAATTGAACTGCAGGGGAGAGAGTGATTTTAAGATCTATTGTCAACATACACCGCAGCTCTAAATAGTGACAGGTGAATTTCTGGAAACTTGGTTGGGACATGCAGTAAATCTAAAAGTCAGAAATTGTTACACATTTCTCGAAGTCTTTTGTCTGCACAAGGCCTTGAAATTCTTATACAATTTCCTCTTCTGCTTAATACGGAGACTGTGAGATGATTCATTAACAGTCTTCTAACCATTAATTTTTTATAAAATACATATTCTCTGTATGCAGCTGGAAGTATAGAAGCATTCAAAATAGAGAAAATTAATAATTTTTTTAATTCAAAAAGTTGGGCTCATATTTTTTATTCACTAAACATTTCAATGGTAAAACAACTCCTTTGACTACAAGATAATGTCTTTGAATCTCTTCAAATTTTGTCTTTAGAAATTTTCTAAAATGCCTTTGATATAAATGAAGTTAGCATCCTCAGTGTCTACCCTTGTTTCAAGAGATGAGATTATGCTTTTAAAATAACTCATTATTTTTAATCAAAAATACTTCGAGTGTGATCTATCATTTTAGTAATCATGGTTTTACAGTGCTATATCTTCATTGCTGTTGAAAATTATTAGAGTAACATCATCATGGCAATCTATTCTGAAAGTATTTTCCATTTTAAAAAATCATGACTATCCTTGCAAGTGCTTAGAAATCCTGCCTCACCTTCTATGTTATTATAATAGTGTCAGAATGAACAGCTTGGAAACGAAGGAGCTGAAGAGAAGCCTTTGTTTAGTTCTAGCGCAGAGGTATTACTGTAGTAATACCTATCACCACATAAGGAATCCAATGTTTAATAGTCCTGTCCATCATGGATTTATCAAACTTCTGAGGGGAAATAAGGACGTTGGGCTGATTTACATGAGTGGAATGCTGTAGCTTCCATGGAGCATCCAAAATGGCTTGCAAATGATTTTTTGGTTGTTTCCAGCTACTTCAGATACCACACCAGTGTTTACCAATGGCAAAAAGCTTGGATCCACATCCTCACCACTTGCCTGCGGAGGAATGGGACTGTGTGTGGATAGGTGGATAAAGAGGCCCAAAGTCATTCCTCTGTTTTGCAGGCAGAGTAGAAGTTGTTTCAGATTCCAGTCAGGAGCAATTGTTTTGCTTTGAGTAAGCCACAATTTCCTCATCTCTGAGGAAGGCCACTGTATGGTTTATTTATTTATACCTAAACTCTAATTGTAATATCAATCTCAGTGAAGAACTGAGTATTAAGTCTCCTGAAATAGTCTATTCTATTCTATTCTATTCTTTCTATTCTATTCTATTCTATTCTATTCTATTCTATTCTATTCTATTCTATTCTATTCTATTCTATTCTATTCTGTTTCTTTCCATTCAGTTCTGTTCTATTTGCTGAGCATGGTTCTCAGTACTGAGCTGCTGAAGTTTCTGCCCTTCCAGTGATCACAAAACCTTATCCTTGTCCCTCCCGGGTGGCTATGCTTTGAAAATTAAAGATCAGAATATCTCTTGTGAGCAGAGGGCAGTAATACCACAGAACTGCAGCTACCATGACAAACAAATCCAGTTTCATGAACCAGTGTTGTTAGCTTGGCCTCAAAGAACTGCTAATGTCTGATTACCTATTACCCATCATGAGTGGATAATATCAATCTCTAATTAGTTTTTGACACTCTCTGAGGGATTAAAGGTGCTATCTAAACCACAAATTTATTCCACGTTAAAAGTAGATGTGAGAGTTCTGTAAGTCAGTGTTCAAGCAAATTAAGTATGAGCCTGAGATATTCTTTGTTATCCTCACTATTTTCAAAAATCCTCTTTACTTCTTCCTTTTTCTTATTAATTTTCTGTATAACATCGTCCTATATAGAATACCATTAGCATGCTTAAAACCACACCACATAACAAAGACATAAAATTATCTGGAAAGTAAAGCCAGCATTCAGAGTAATTTCCCAATTAACTGCTTCTATTTTATTGGAAATAAGAAAATTGCAGATATAAAATCCAAACCCTACTCACCGCAATAATCACAAGAGAGGAATGTGAATGAAAAGTTAATAAGCTGTACTTGAAGTTACTTTAGAGTGTGTTCTAGATGTAATTTAGAAGACCAAATTTAGGAGCTTTTGTTGTCTATGCAGTCACCAGTGAGAGAAAAGTGTCTCCAAGTGCCATTACACAGCACCCCACAGACTATAAAACATCCTCCTGTAGATGACAAAGCTGTCCCATTTCACCAGGGGTATTGCTAAAGACTCTATTAATCACAGTCTTTTGTCCACACTTGTGAGGTAAGGTGTTACTAAGTAATACATTAAAATTAATATTTTGAATACTCCACGTTTCTATGTGTTAATTATTGTCCTTATGGAGTCCCTAGAAAACATTTTTATCTTTCTCCTGACTGTAATATTATATACTGAAATATTCCTCTGACTGAACTGAGAGAATTTAGAGGCACCTGCTGAGGCAAATAAGGAACTTCTCATTGACTTTGATGGCATAGGGATCATCCATCCCTACGTGACTTTGCACATCTTCATCATAAGGATTTATTATAAAATAGAATCTAATTATGTTCATGCTAAGATAGTATTCCAGCTTATTAACAAATACTTCTCAGTACGGTAAAATAGAAAATTTATTAAAATAAAAAATTAAATTAAAATAGAATTGATTTTTTTCATTTTTCCAAATAGGTGGATGTTTCACTCATCAGTGGTAGGTTTTACCAGACAAACAGTCAGACACAAGTAGCAGTAAACCAAAGACATCTGTTTTATGTGTTCTTCAGGCACTTTATACACTGAGAAATGGAGAAAAGGTGATTGATTTCCAGAATATGAAATGCTATTAAGGAGATTCTGATCTTCATCATGTGACTTATTTTGCATGACATTAAAACAAATAATCCAATCATAGTGGAGCTGTAACAGCAATCATGTGACGTCCATCAGAGTAGATGTGAGGTTCCTATTCCCATAGCAACATCTGTAGCACTCACGCTAATCACTTTAAATTAACCTTGATATGAAAAGATGCCCTACGGATAATGCTCTTGTTGTGGTAGCTCACATGAGTAGCATGATTTTCTAATAAAACTTCAGAGCAAAAATAAGGGTGATAATGAGATGTCCTGTTAGGACATTTTTTTTAATATGCTTTAGTTAAACCAGTACATTAGTACCAGCATCAGGATAATTATAAGTATCATAGATAATGAGCTGTCTTATTGATTACCGCCCTTTCATAACCCACCATAGTTAATTTATAGTGTGTACACAAACCAAACAACTTAAAAGGTACAAACCTGATACAGTATCTGATAACACACCTTATATTTTAATAGTTCACCTCTTCTTAAACGAGCATAAAATGAGACCAAAAGTATCTGCTAGAGTCTTTTGGTAAGACACACATACTACATGCACTAAGGTACAAGCCTCTGGGACTTCAGTAGAACACAAGAAGTCTTCAGATTTTGAGGGAGCTTCTCTGGTGGGAAGTTGTCAGCTCAGAAGAGCAGAGTATGAACAGACAGTTGCATGTGGTGCTTTTTACTCCTTGACTGGAAGACTGCTGAACTCTACAGAATGTTTAATAATGAGAAGTCTTTGAGCACATGAATATATCCTTACACGAGAAGATTCAGAAGAACCTGCTGGAAGATGCAGATTTGCATATCTGGCAATGGTACCCATAGCAGAAATACATTTGGGCTCTTGGAGAGCACTGGCAAGGGAACTGAACTGCCCAAAATGCTCAGGCCAGAACAGTTTCGAATGCTAAAATCCACAATATGCAGCCAGGCTGAAGGCAATAAGGTTTCTCAGCATGCTGGCTGCCCTCTGCTCGGGGTGGTGGTGTGGAGAGGATCATGTGAAGCCTTCAGCCAGCCCTAGAGATCCTGGGGAAAGAGCTGGAAGGAGCCTACAGGAAGGGCAGCCCCACTACAAAACCATTTCTGTAACCCCAGCCTGGGGAGGGTTTTGGGTTGAGCCGAGGCCCCTTCCCCAGCCCCAGCCCAGCTTCTAGGCTGCTTTTCCTGCTTATAGATTTCTTTCCTGCCTCATAGTTAAATGTTAGTGTTTATTTTATATGCATTTATTGTTACTACATCAAGTTTACAGGCCTGTGTTTCATGGTGGCTTTAAAATATGATGCCGTGGTATCCTACTGCCTTCTTTTATGGTGACTAGTTTTAATTAGAGAAGGAAAGCAGCAGCATCATTAGTCTACCAGAATAATGGTTATACTGCTTTCCATAAAAAAATATAGATACTTACCAACACCAGCTCGCTATTAGGTTAAAAAGGGAATGCAATATAAGGCGGGTGCCCACAACAACTACAGTTCCTCTTCCATATCGCTAGCCTTGGAGCAAGCAAGGCTATTTAATGACTTCTCTTTTCTACCCCAATAATTCCATCCTGTGGAATTAAAATTGATTTTCTCTTAGCTCACGAAGACCCAGGGCCGGCTGTCTTTTCCCTGACACAAAGCCAAGGGAATGCTGCGGAGCCTGTCCGTAAACTTTAGCGGACATTGAGTCAACACGGCAATGTTGACAATGACAGAAAACGGGGACAGCAGTGCTTTGACTCCCAGCGGGGAATCTCAGCCGAAGAAAGCAGTGCCAAAGGCTTTTCATAGTCAAGCTACTGAGAAAGCAAGAGGCGCAGTGTGAGCTGGAGTTACTTGCTGCTAACGAACCATCTCTGTAGCTGAAAACGCAAACTTCAGTGGTGAAATCACACCATGAGCAGCGGTGCCCTGGAGCTGCTGCCTGAGCGAGGCTGAAGTGCCAGCCAAAGCCCCCATCGTGCTTTCCTCCTGCTGTGCCAAACGGCTGCTGATACAGCTGAAACCCTCAGGAAAATCAACATTTTCTCTGCTCCCACTCTTCCTGGGTCACACAGGCAGTCTCAACAAACCAAGCTCTCCACAACCAGAGCAAGGTGGTTTTCATTCAGACTTATCTCAGGTAGGAATCTTTTTTGCATCAAAGTGAGATTTTTTCATAGAGAAATTTGCAAGTCTCCCACATTTTCTTCACGACATGGAACACCTTGACAGTGTTCACATGCCGTGATGATAACATTCCTGATGTCAGATGGGGATTTTTCAATTAAAATAACAAGACCGTATTTTACTTCCTAGAAAGCTCCAAAATTTCTGGACTGAAATTTAGATAAGGTTTCGCTGTTTTCATGTACACAAAAGAAATCACAGGTTTTAGCTTAGATTCCATTCCCTGGGCATGAAAAAATTAAAAAAAGAAAAAGTTTGCCTTCATCTGGCTTATCTTCCATTTTCTAGGAAAAAAATAAAAAAAGTCCAAACACTTTTTTGTATCTACTAGAATAATTACTAATCTTAAAAGAAAATTTCCCAAAGTTCAATTTTTGAGCCTTAATACATACAAATAAAAGATTATATAGTTGATATATAAAACCGAGCTCTGAGGTTTAAACTCTAAGCTCCTTGGAGCCAAGAACCAATCACATTTATCTGTAAAGCACCAGACATACTTCCCAGTTTTCTATGAACAGCAAAGTAGCAGTAGGATCTTTTGGAAGACTTAACAAGGATGGTTTTGTTTCGTTAGATTTCTTCCCTATCAGCTTAAGAAAAATGAAAGCTGGAAAAACTGAGTTGCTTCAACAAAGTGCAAGTTCTCACAACAAAACACACACATTTAAATAAAATGTTTTTTCAAAATCAAACCGGTTGTTTGTTTGTTTGTTTGTTTTTAAAAAATGCTTCCAAACTCCTTCCTCCTACATGTGGAGACCAATATCAATCACACAAAAGACTTAGGTAAAACGAATAACTGTCTTATCTAGCAAAATTAGAATTATGTGGATGTTGATATGGTTTGCAAAATGCGAATACACCAAGTTCTTCTTCTTAAGGTATATGTGTTTTGTGACATTTCCAATTCTCTGAGCATACAAAGCAGTTGTCTTTCCCTCCTTGTTCATTACCTGCAACACACTTTCTCTGACAGATGACCTTTTAAAAATATTGATAATGCCACCGTTGCTATTGTGACCTGCCAGAGGGACTGTGTAATTTGACAAGAATGAGAGATTTGCCCTGACTGACACAGTAAATAAATTCTGTGAGGAGAACGTGACTCTAAGTTTACTTTGGCTCCAGGCAGACTCTTGCATTTCAAGTGCGTGCTGAATGAAGCACTACTCAGAACTTTTGGTGGAGTTTTTTATTGTCAAGTCCTTCCTGAGACTGTTCCAGCCTGGAAGATATGTCTGTGCCCCAAACAAATGCTAGTGAATTGTTGAACAAAAAGAAATTTTGGAAAATCCATCTCTAAGTTGTGTGTATATTCTGAGTGAGTCTGCTACTGGTACAGTTTTTTTCCTGGGTGGTCATTGAACTGCTGTCAGGCCATCATTTATAAAACATTAATGTTTGCAAAAGATAGTCCCTAGGAAAAAAAATATATGCGTTGTTGGCAGTAGAGAGAGAAAAGCACATGCAGAGAAAAAAAGTAGGACAGGAGTAAATGCAGGTGAAAAAATAGGACAGGAAATCATAAACAGCAATTCTGCACTGATATAACTGATGATGAAAATTTACCAGTCAGGTTTCCTTTCATGCTTTTTTTTCTGGTTCTTTTACCACCATTGAAAGTAACATGGGCTGGTAAATTGTTGGTCTTGATACAGATGAAATGGGTGGCGAAAAAACTGTCAAGAGTATCCAGCAACAAAAGTACATAATTTTTCAAGACAGCACAATTTTCAATAAATACATACAACAGAAGATAAATATCAGAAGCTTCTATATACAGGCAATCATTTCAAATTAAGTGTATTTTACAAACCCTCTCCTAAAATGGGACTAATTCATACTGACAGAGCAGAACTTTCAGCTCATTACAGTAAGAGATGAAATAGAAAGGAATAGCCTCACTCTAAGTCCATCTTTACAAATAACAGCCAAATCACTTCTACACGCTGCTGCTTCTTGCAGCATCAGCTGTGCACCACCCAAGGCTGATCTCTCAGAGAGATGAAGCTTTTTTTGATAATAAGTACTAATAAAAACCTTCAACGTTACACTCAGGCACTAGACAATCTGGTGAAGATTTGATTCCTAGATCAAACAAATTGATACTGCACGGCAATTATTTATGCTTTGTTCTGAACTCTGCATGGTGCATAATAATCACATATGCTCTTGCTCAGTATCTTGTCACTCGAGTTAGTCATCAAAAGGGTGGGTCAGAAATAGTACAGCTAGAGCTGGAAACACATTTGTCTGTGTCACCTTCACACCATATGTGTAATTTTACTATTATTTATTCCACTTTTCTAGTTCTATCTAAAATGCTTTCTGCAGATGTTGGAACTGCAGTCAGAAGAAGAGCACAGCCCAAGATCCTTATGCTCTTCAGGCTCTCCCACCATCAACAACTGACAGCAGTTACTAAGTACATGCCAAAATGTTAATTTTATTCCTAATGGGAGCCCCAGCACATGTGCTCCTTTAGCTCGCTATTCCACAGATGCAGTGATCAAAAGAGAATCTCAATTTCTAAGACTAACATAGGAAATAAACCAGGAAGGCAGATGATGAGATAATCAAAAGGACAAATAACTAGGTCTCCAAAATGCTTGAATTGTTTCCCTTTGATATGCCAGTGAGACCATATGAGGTGGTTCAGCAATTTACAGGCCATTCATAGGAGAATAAAATTTTACTTTTGAAGTGCTATTCACTGAAAAAAAAAAAGCTTATTTTATGTTTCAAATCCTTTGTTATCATACTGGATAACCAAACCTCCAAAATGTTTTCGGTGGGTTTTCTGGGTGGGCTGACCTTGATTGAATGTCAGGTACCCACCAAGCCTCTCTATCACTCCCCTCCTCAGAAGGATGGCGGTGGAGAAAATAATATGGATTATAAAATAACTCATGGATCAAGATGAAAGCAGTTTAATTAAGCAAAATCAAAGTTCATGCACAAAATCAAAGGACAACAAAATAATTAATTTTTAAACAGAATCAGACAGTGCATATGAAACCCCTGTTGCTTTTGAGTACTTAATATCCAAATATGGGTATTTACCCATAATATTTAGGATCTATGTTCTTTTATAAACACACATTATCTCTGACTCAGGGGATTTTTTTTTTTAGAGTTGCCTAACTGAAGAATTATTTATGAACCTACACTTTTGAGATTATTGTCAGAAAAGGAACAGCACAGCACAAGGACCTCACAGATTCCACTCGTCCCTAAACAACTCCTACTTAATGCATACATGTCTATATATGAATTTGAAGGCAAAATAGGAAGGGTCAATATGGTTTCCTACATCTTCAGGACCTTTGAATTAATAAAAAAAAAGTAAGCCTTACACTTGGAGGAACCAGATTTTTAATTTTCCAGCAATATTAACATTCAGCCATTGTAAGAATATTTGAGGTAATGGAAAACACAGTTCTCATTAGAACACCATTTCATATGGTAATAGAAAAATGAAAAATAACTAATATATTCTTTGGAAAGCATTTTCAAAAGGATTCAGCAGTGGCCCAACAGACTTCAGGAGAAGGTTGTTTGCTCAAACCTTTGAAAAATGCCTTACACCACCCTTTTTTACCTTCTCCCAGCAACACATGGGAAATGAAATCCTGGTTCTATATAATGCTGTGGGAATTTTGCTACTGACTTCAAAAGAGATAAGATTATTTTTACCACAGTCCATTTATGCTGATGGAAATGAGACAAATATGAGGAAACTCCAATTATTCCACTTATTCATTGCTCTCTTCAAGAGAGACAGAAAATCAGGGCAAAAACTATTGGAGACTGAATCGAATTATTTAAGGAAACAGAAGTGTCACCTTTTTTCCCACTTACAATTTCTGTTTGGTTGTTGTTGTTGTTTGGTTTTTTTTTGTTTGTTTGTTTTTTACACAAAGGGAAACAGCATAGATGGAGAAATACTCGAATGGTTGATTTAGAGTCTGTTTTACCTCTGGCCTCTCAACAAACAGGGACTGCAGGTAGACTCATTTTCTAAACAGAATTGTCACAGTGTAGGATGTGATGAGAAGAATAATGAAGAGCATGTCAGGAATATTTCACTATTGCCTGAAAGAACATGTCAGGAATATTTCACTATTGTCTGTTTGACTGCAAAAAAATTCTTGGACACGGTGCCACAAAAGGATTGATAAAACTGCCATGCAGCAGAAGAGAAAGCACTGCTGAAAAGGAAGATTATACCCAGAACTATCTGGAAAGGACATTTTGGGAAAAAGCACTTGAAGGCTGGGGAAAAAAGACTCTAAATGCACTGTTTGCTTGCACAGGTCATTACTGCAACACTATGTGAACGGCAATACTGAGGTAGCATCTTCCTATTTGTCAAAAATAGCTAAAAAAAATTGCTAAGTGAATGTCACGTAGCCTCACTTTCATCCTCTGTCTCAGAGATAACTGGACTATCCTGGATTTCTCTTACAGAAGAACTGGCTAAGGTTAGAAGTTTCTCTCTTATACTCCCAATTTGGGACAAAAAGACCAAACAGAAAGGTTTTTAACAAAATTAGAAGTTCAGAAATCTTGCATGTCAGAGCACTTTTTTCTGAATCAGTTTAGTACCACTGACTGAAGATAAAGAGTTTGGTGCTCACATGTTTCTTCATATGCTGGGCTCTTTGATCAAATGAGATCTAGGCTGCATCATCTGAAGGCAGATTAATTTCCCTCATTCGAAGGACAGATGTAGCTGAGCCACGAACCTTATGCAGAATCATATGGACGTGAGTGTAGCTCACTGGAGACACTCAGGCACCCCCAACAAGTAAAAAATTGCAAGTGAAACTGATTCAGGCAGAACTTTTAACTTTGGTTCAAAGAAAAGAAAACAAAACATGTCAAAATTGACATTTTCCCACAGAAAGTATCAACTTTAAAAGGAAACCACAAATCCTCAGTGGGAAAACCCAAGTTCTGATTAGCTTTATTTATTACTAATGACTTAATAAATAAAACTGTAAAATATTACATCTTACTTTTGCTTCACCAGAGGTACATATATCTGCATCCTAGCAGATACATGTGCTACTGACCTTTTATGCAGTCCTAGTTTCTACAGAGACTGTAGGACAAAGTTTATTGATAGAATTTTTATCCTAGTGATGAATTATCAATAAAGCAATAGGTATTCCTAGTTCTTCTCTTTGAGGAAGGACAGCTTCACATGGCTGTGATTAGAAATGATCAATTAGCTTTTCTGTTTATTGGTTGCTAACTTATGTTTGAGAAATGACTAGGAAATACCCAAGCAGAACCAGCAAAAATAAATTACCACCTATACTGGTACTGTAGCTACTTTCAGATTTGTAGCTTATGAACTACAAATCTCTATAAGACTGTAAAAGTATGAGAGTATCAAACTGATCATAGTGATTTGTTTTGTTTATTTAGGACATGAACTCTGTAAATGCCAAAGGAAAATGACCCTTGGTCTATCTATCAAAAGGTATTAGATCTGGGAACATACCTTGCCGGACTAAATCCATTTGAAAATGATGGAATATTTTACCAGACAAAGTCACACAAGGTCTGGGAAAAAATTAAATGTTTCCTTATTTTTATATTTTCTTTTTTCTTCCCTTTTTTTTTTTCTTTTTCATAGTAACTCCATGTGTCCATTACCTATGCTTTTATTAGAATGATATAATTTTCTCATTCATGTTATGCTGTGGTTTTCATCTTTCTTGGCTTCAGAGTACCAACTCCACATTTGCCTTCTGGCCATGGCCCTAAATGCCTTTTCCAGATCCCAGGAACATCTGCAACGCAATAATGCTCCGCCTCTGCCTCCTTTGGTCCTTTCGCCCATGGACCAACCTAAGGAATCATCAGCAAGTGAGTTAAACCCATCTTTAGGCTATATTAAAATATCACAAATCTGTTGAAACAGTTGGGATAAGATTTGGGGGAGATGTTTTATAATTAAGTCCATATAAAACTGATAGAAGGGGTTTTTTTGTGTTCAGTAGGTACCACAGTTAAAAAAAATGGGGAGAGGAAATCCTACTTTTCTCAGCCTCTTTCCAATGGCAGCATGGCAGAAGGACAAGCACGTGATTTTGCTCATCTGTGTGCATCCGTTGGACCAGACAAGAATTTTTCAGTGAAATGAAAGGCAAAGTGTCCTTGTTCCCACCATCCGTGACAGAGGGAAGCCTCAAGTAAAGTCAGCAGAGGGCTCTGCATTGCTTCGGCAGAGGTCAGATGCAAGACGGTCTGTTCAAACACTTTTTAAAAAAATTGTTACCATACTTTATTTTCTATGTGTGTATATATATATGCAGGGAGGAAAACCAGAGATACTCAAAATTATGAAGTAAAGCAAATTATTTTGGATGCTCACTTTATTTTTCCTTAATACTAGCTTAAAAAAAAAGCCAAATGCTTTGATGTCAAAACATGCTCGATGCCTGAAAGATTTTGCTGATTTTTATACATTCTTTAAGTTACCATAAATAACTTGGGGGTGTAATGCCAGATTTCCCATTTTGAAAAACCTTTGCAGGAAAATTACATTTGCACTTCCAAAGTTTGTTGCCCTGATTTTCAAAGACACTAAACGCATGTCTGTTCACCTTGGAGAAAGAGGGTGAAGTCAGAGTCAGCTGTGGGTAATAAGCATTTATGAAGAGCAGACCACTAATTTATATGCCTAGAAATGGACAACAATTCAAATTAAATGTAGGTACCAACACTGGAAAATGCCGGCTCTGGATCACAAACATGAAAAAGACTCTAGGGATGCCATTAACTGAATTGACCTCTTGTGTGCATAATTGGCACTAAGGCCAAAAGAGCCAACAACTGTACCTTTGGAAATTTAATTTAGTAAGGACAATAGATGATGGTTCTGTTATGAACATTTGATTATTATGGAAACACTGATTGCATGGCCTGTTTCCTTAGAAACTAACCAAAAGGTGACACATTCTGTTGACTTTCTATTATACATTCATAACAACATCCCTCAATTCTATGTCATAAAGAATTTATGTAGGACATTAATCATGCAAGACCATTAAATTGTTATCTCATTTCAGTGATAATTGTTTACTGCTATAAATGGCTCATGTTTTGTTCCAACAGTTGGACTGTGACTAAAATGTATCCTCTGAGCAGTGTTGGCAAAGAAGATTAACTTCTTAAGAGAAAAGGAGTTATGAAAGTAAGGGAGCATTTTATGACTGTGTATGAAGAAAATATGACTAATAAAAACTTGGTAATTCAATCACCAAGTGGACCAAATGAAGCAGTGGAAATAAGAAACCCAACCTGCTCACAGCTGTGGGCATCTGACCAAGAGTTCTAGGCAAAGGTTTTTGCAAAACCCTCCTGTTAATAATGTACCTGGCCCCTTTCCCAAAAAGTAATGAATAGGGTACAATTTTTTTTCCTTTTTATAATTGCTTAAAACAATGTCAGCTGAATGTAATAAAAATTAATTATGAAATATACGTGCAATTATGAAGAAAACACAGACTGAAAACTAGAAGTCAAGCATTTACAGAAAGGAATGCTCATAAAAATCCAGCAAACCTGCACCCCAGCACAACTCAGCTAATCAGGGTTATGCTGTGCAACACAATGATTTGTCATCTGCTTTTAGATTTCCCTATTGACTCCTGTGTGGAATAAGAATGGGATCAATTTAAAGCAGTCCTTTATTCCCGTGGGTGCCATCACTAATGCTGCTGTCTGTTACTGCTTTCTAAATGGAACCCAATGATATATTTTTCTGTAGCAAAGTGTCTATTTTATGAGCATAATAAATAGCAATGGCCCTTTAATGACAACTTTAGCTTTGGCCATTATAGTACATTTTAAGTGCTTAAAAACACTAATGGGAGCTATCCAGTGTTAATTATACTTAAGATATGAGTGCTGTACACAAGAACTACTGCAACATTAAGTAAAACACTTCTGCTAATCCTAATTATAGCCTGTATAGAAGAGATAAGAGAAATCAAGTGCTCCTTTACGGCAAGTTCCTAAAATAGCAGAGACAGGAAGGACAAATTGGCTGGGAAAGCACTGGAAACACCTTCTAGCACAGGACTTGATCCTTATTTACACCATTTGTATGAGCAGCTGCTTGCACAAGCTCTGCTGTGCTGGAGTGGCCCTGTCACCAGCCCTGGCCAGGGCTAATCCGTGCCCTGTCGGAGCCAGCTGGGCTCTGTACAAACGTGAATTAACACAGACTTTAATCTGAAAGAGCAGGCTGCAGACTTTAGGGACACAGGGGTGAAGGGCAGGCTGAACAGGCCAGTCTAGAATCACCCTGACTAACTCTTTTCAACTCTGCTACCTGAATTCAGAGGGAATTCTGGGCTGTTTTGATACACAGTGATTCCCGGGGTGATGCAGATTTTCCTGCAGCAGCTATTCATACCTATTTATCTCCACAGAAGAAATCTAAGGTGACTATGCTTCACTTTAGACCACTCAATAAAATGTCTAAAACTGGGTAAGGGATTAATTTGGCCTAACTGCTCCCAAACAATTGTGCTCACAACTGAGTGTTTAAACATAGAGAATTTCCCATTGGCATACAAAAGTCAGGGACCACATATTTTGACTTTTTGAAGCATTTCAGCAGGGGCAGAGAGGGAGCAGAAATCAGAAAAACTCTTGAAGAACGCAAGTAAAATTAATTCAGGTAAAGTCCACAAATACTTCAGACTTGAGCTCTGGTTCTAGAGTTGTTCCAAGTAAAATATCCATATGATAGCACTGGTCTTTGCTTGTCTGTGTTTATGGCAAATGACACAGCCATACAGAGAAAATCATAAACCCTCTCAGAAGGTCACGAGCATCTTACAGAAATAATTGAAATGCACAGAAAAGGAACATGTTCAATCAAAGAACAGTTTTAACGAATTGTTTTTTTCTTCCACACGATTCAGTTTGATGACTTACTGTTTCAACACTCTTATTTCCAGCCGGGTGAGGACTGAGTTGACATCAGAAAGAATACAACTTAGAAACTTATCCTTAAAGTACTCTGAGCCTTCGGGTATTTTATTGATTTGCAAATTAACCAGGAGAGAAAGTGAAAGAAGCTTCAGCATACTAATGAAGTCTTGACTGGGACACTAGCAGAACCAAACCTGTCCTTCCTCTTTATCATTCAAATATTATTCTTGCAAGATCCATTTCTGTTCAGACTTTTGGTAATAGCTCTATCTTGTTTACTATGTACATACTCAGCACTTAAAGTAATTTTCAGGATAACAGTCCGTTTTAGTCTTCTTGTTTTACAAAAGGTTCCTGAATTTATGAGCAGCTCAGTCATCAGCATGAACTACGACTTTGGATTCAAAATTAAAAGAGAGAACAACATAATCTGAAAGCAATGGTGTTGCTTGGAGCTAGGTCAGTCAGGTTTTCACAGCTACAGCTAAATGCTTTATCTACAAGTTTGCCAGAACTTGCTTGAAGGTAAATTACTGAAGAAGTCTTACATTTGACTTCAAATAAGCATGCATTAAAAGAAAAGAAAAAAAAAGAAAAAATAAAAAAAAAAAGAAAAAGGCAATGAAAATGTGTCAGCAACTGATGGTATCAAATTACTGCAGATATACACTGTGGTTTCCTGTTTTGTAGATTTTTATTTCTTCTACTGTTCCCACTCTGCCACTTCAAAGCCATGGGAATGTCTCCAACATGAGGCTTTTTAAGGCAAATATAGGCCAAGCCTAAGAGAACGAAGGTCACGTGCTGAGGCAACACCTGCCACGTTCAAGGTTGTGAGACACAAATGCAGCCCCCCACACCAGAATAATAATGTGCAACAGGTGAGCAACAGCTCTGAGGAGGACAAAGAGACAATCAAGACGGACACATATTCTTGCTCTCCATCTTGGCGATGTCAATCAAGATAGTGACCTCGCAGGTAAAGCACTGAAAGTCTTACAGGGGACGTGTTACTGTTCTTATTTAAAGCTCTGGTTGCAGTTTTAATAAGACTTTTGGAGACAGAAAGTGCTAAAACATGTTATTATTCTACATAATAATAATAATAAAGTTCCAATATCTTGCAAAGATTGTATTCAACCAGCCTTGATTTAAAACTGAAAAACAATGCATCTGTTTAGCATCATGCAGATTTCTTCACACTGAGCATTCAAAAGAAGCATCCTTTGAAGAATCCTTATCAACTCAAACATGAGTCTTTTATAAACTGCAAAACTGTAAAAGCTGTTCTTCCTTTGCCATCTTTATGATCTATTTTTTAAATATACTTGTTTCCTCTTCAGATAGTAACAGGTTTTCTTTTAGTGGTTGAGCCATAGCACAGAAAAAGGTGAAAATGTTTTGCCCACTGAAATTTGATATTTCACACTGCCTTGATAAAATGTCAGAAATCATCCTCATAATTTGTAATCCATCTAGGACTATTTTTGTAAAACCTTTTTGACATGCAGTTTGTTACTGGTCTAGTAATTTCTTTGGTAGTATTTCTACAAGACTGTCAATATTTATTTCGCCACGGTTAGGTAGCTCTTCTTATAAATATGGAGAATATATGCCCATTCCCTAAATCGACATTGACAATCCATAATATTTAAATAGAATTAGCATCACCAGTTTTCAGTGTAGCGTATATTCAGTGAGCCTGCTGCAGAATGCACAGGATTCAGAATAATTAGCATATGAAGCAACTCTTGCCATTTCACTCCTCTATTTATATTAGAACTCATTACCGTGCCATCATATTTCAGAAGTAGTGATGCAGAATTTGGATTTGACAACGATTCAGGAATGAGCCAGCCAGAAAATTACCTGTGGGGACTCGCAGACCTTTCTATAATATCTGCCCACCTGGGCATTGCTCCAAGTAACTGCATTTTCATGTCACTCAAGGGTGCTGCCCGCACGTTGGAGTGCCAGCTGATCTGTATTGTAAATTGTTTCATTCATAAGAGACAGAATTCATCCTGACAGAGTCCAAGGAGCCAAGAGAGCAGGGGCAGTCCCAGCCTCCACCTGTGGCCTTGCCTAGCTCAACAGGGCTGTGTTATGAAACAGAGACTGGGCTTGCTGCACCCTGTTCCCCAGGGCCCCTGGACTTATCTCCTTCCCCACAGGTGTTGGGAGGTGCAAACAGTGCTGGTGAATCAAGGTACCTGACCAAAACACGGAGCTGCTTCAGAAGTTTTAGATATAAGAAAGAAATCCTTTATGATGAGGGTGATGGACACTGGCACAGGATGCCCAGAGAAGCTGTGGCTGCCCCATCCCTGGAAGTGTCCAAGTCCAGGTTGGATGGAGTTCTGAATAACCTGGTCTGGTGAAAGGTGTCCCTGTCTACAGCAGGGAATTGGAATGAGATGACTTTTAAAGATCCCTTCTGACCCAAACAGTTCTGTGATTCCATGATGCCAAGCTACAGCTGATGGGCTGCAGGGCCAGCAGCTGTTATGTGGATGTGTACAGGTACAAAATCAAACTCTGGGCATAATCCTAAATTAGGAGGTTACTGCTGTCCAAGGCCTTCTTTGTTCCATTCTCAGTCTAGGGTTGTAATTCATCATCTTTTCAGTTGTATCTAACCACTTGCAGTGCTGAGCACCAAGCTGAATAATGATATCTATCCTCTAACTTGCATATATACCCACACACACACATACACATATATGCATTCTGGAGGATTATTTCTGTACAGATCACTTCAGACTGTGAATTGGCACAACTGAAGGAGAGGGAATTGTCCAGTCTGGAAGGACACACAGGGAGGGACAGGATGCTGGCTTTCGAACCAGAGAAAATCTCTGTGCAATCAGTATCTTCACAGAAGGATGCCAAGAAAAGGGGGGAGGCAGAAGCTTCCAGGGGCTTAAGGGAAGAAGAAAGTTTCTTGTAACACAGCAAATGCTGGAGGTTAACTTGAAGTTTCGGAAAAAGAAACTCTGTGTACTGCTTGTTTAGACTAAGATCACAGAAAAGGGCTCATTGCAAGTTTCTTGAAGTAAAGAGAAGCCCCAGTCGTTCCTAACTTCTGTTTTCAGTTTGCTTTGTTTGATAGTACAGCTGAGAAACAGTAACAGGCAGGAGCTTATTTAACAATAACTCATTGAAACAGGCAGAAATAAAATAGTTATTTCCACCTGATCTATGCCACTGCATGATTTTGGTGTCACTATCTGGGGGCAGGGGCGAGATACCAATTTTCTTTATTTTGTCCTAACTCAGACACTTATCAGTCATTACACCACAGCATCGGAGGCCTGGTAACACTTATTCCCATGCACAGTAGCACAAGAAGTAAAGTTCTACTACTAACACCTTACAAGCACATCCTCCCCAAAGAAGCCATTTTCTTTGGAATAGATAAGATATGATCTCAAGCTGTACATAAGCAGTTCAATTACGCTGGCCAATTTCAGGCAGAGCACCTCTTTTCTAGGATAATTCCTCTGTTGAAATGGTGGAGCATTTATAGCTTGGGATGGAATTGCTGAAGGGATGTACCTACACTGCAGGTCAAGAGAGGACTTCACTCTTCAGTGCTATCAATCTCACGAGGACTGCATTTACTTTACAATTTCATGAAAATGAAAATAATGGACTGAGATCTCTTTTGTCTGGTAAAATGTCCATGAGAAAAGCACGAAAATCCTATGAGGTGTTCAGCGCTCTCAGTGTCTCCATTGGCCTGAGTTGGCTGCAGTTTCTGGCATCGAGCACTATACAAGAATTTCACAGCATCTTTAGACATTCATTCTGCACAAACAAATCTCAGGCTAAAGTCTTCCCCAAACAGGAAGAGAATCACTTATCCCCCTCGTCTTCTCCTGACCAGTGATGCTCTTGTACTCAGTAAATGTTATTTAGAAATCAGTTTGAGAATTTACAAATGATACCTGAATG
The DNA here is from genome assembly GCA_013397895.1 of Origma solitaria. Lineage (NCBI taxonomy): Eukaryota > Metazoa > Chordata > Aves > Passeriformes > Acanthizidae > Origma > Origma solitaria. Next base: position 140,087 of record VZRL01001402.1, on the reverse strand, counting down.
AGAATCCCAGAGGGGATTACAATGTGGCAGGCAAACATTCAATGGAATGACCACCTCTCTCTCTCTCCCCTGAATTTTATCCTAAATTGTGCCTTTTTTCTGGTTTAGGATGCACATAATTCTGGTGGAATACAATTCGTGAATTCAGATTTTTGTTAATATAGATCACCTCAGATTTGATGACATCACTGTTTTTCTAACAGCCATAAGAAAAGGAAAAGGTAGGCTATCTCCCAAATTATCATTTTGTTACTGGCAAAGGCAATAGCAAATAAAAATTAAATAATTTCATTTTAAAATTACTTTCTTAATAATAAACAAGCCTCCTCTGAACGGATCATCTCAAAGCACATTTTTAAAAATCTGCTTTTTTTGCTAGGATACCGTAGATCCCTTTAGACTTTCTCTTGTGGACATCAGAAAAATGTGTCAGAGTCTCTTGACCTGGAACATGGCACCAAGACAAAAGTGTAAAGACAGTATTTTCTTAGGTTAATACTTTTTCAGTCAGTAGGATTGCCAACAATATTGGTCTTTTGTGTTTACAATTAATTGGTACAGAAGTTTTGGCATTTCTGAGTATTAAAGACACTATTTTCTCACCTTTGTGGCCTAACCTTTAACAGCTTGGAGGTACTCTGTATCACAATACTACTTTGTCTACGCCAAATTTGGCTCCCAATGTATGACAGATGCAGACAGAATTCTGGACCCAAGACACAAAATGTTCTAATAATTAATGCTCACATTTAAAAATTTTTTATAAAGAATAAAAAGATTACTCATATTTGCAACAAGAATATTACAGACAAAGGCAGCACATATTACACACCAGTACAATATATTATTACTAATGCATTGAGTGTATGCATGACTGTGATGTGAATATTTGAGTAATAGTTTATCAAATCATATATTAAGATTTTTACTAGACCTTTAAAATGATTGATTACTACACCTTTGAAATATACTGCATTCAAACTTTTGAGACTATTAGGTACAGGAGTGAGAACAAAAATTAAATTCACAAAAAAAATCAATGAGGAATATTCATATATATTTGAAATCAATCAAAATGTCCACCATTTCAATGTTGTAAGGCGGGGGGGAAAGGAGTATTGATTTATCACAGCAAACTTTCATAGCCATAAATCAGGATCAAAGAATGGCTGATACTGGGTGGGACCTCTGGAGGTGATCTCATCAAATCCCTCCCCGGCTGAGCCAGGACCTTGTCCCGGTGGCTTTTCAAAATCTCCAAGCATGGAGGCCCCACAGCTTTTCTAGAAAACCTGTGCCACTTCTTGGTCACTTTGAGAGTGAAGAAGTGTTTCCTTGCACCCAGAGAGAACCTCCTGGGTTTCGGTTTGTGCCACTGGCTCTGCTCCTGTCCCTGGAAAGAGCCTGGCTCTATCCACTTTCTATACTCCCTTCAGGTAATTATACACATTAATGAGCTCTACCCTGAGCCATCTCCACTCCAGGCTGAACAGTTCCAGCTCTCAGCCTTTCCTCATAGGAGGGGAATACTCCAGAAATGCTCCCTAAAGCCACGCCCATGGAAAACACAAAATTCTTACCTACTGAAATTTCAATCTGGATTACATGGAACTGGCTGATTAACAAATTTGCTTACAAGGATGAAGCTGTAAAAAAGTCGTTCTTTGCAAACTAGTTGGACCTGCTCCTTCTCACTCAAAAAGATAATTGCAAGGCCTGATGATTAATTGTTATTTGCATTCATACAAATGGAAATTGCTAGGATGTTTTTTTTGTCTTTGTATCATTTTATAAGTGGAATGTGGACAACTCTGCATCTGAGAGACATCAGAAGCATAAGCTTGCCAAAGTTCTCATCTTGTCTAATACACTCTCTGTGTGCCAGCTAAGCTGATTACATTTTCCTCTGTTGGCATCAGTTTATGTGAGGAAACACCACTGTGTCCAAAGAGCAACGCCAGCATTCAAAGGTTTGCTCAATTACCCTTCCAACACTCTTAAATATCTGATATCTGTATTTTCTATCAAAGATCACAGACGATAAGCTTTTGCTGTTATATTGTTTATTCATTCAGAGCTCCATAGTTAATGAATTGTCTCCTTTGTCTAGTCCCATCATGTGTCCCTCAAGGGAACTGTTTATTGCATGGCAGGTAATTATTTATTAACTCCTTGCTATATGTTTGTCGTGGTTTTGGTTCTGGTTTTCTTCTGTTTCATTACATTCTGTGAAGTTGTGTCTCTGAAAATCCTGACGATCCCCTGTGCTGAAAGTGATGGAGCCATTGAGAGCCTCAAGGCTAAAGCTGATAAATGGATGTACCATGAGAAAAGGCTACTCTGAATTTTGGTTATGAGGAGCGCTTGAGTGAGGAGATATTGGTCCTAATTAAGTGTTCATAAATATCATTCAATACAGACAGCCTTTTCAGGAAAATGAGAATAATAATTTTTTAACATCTCCCTTATGATGATAAAGTTAAGAAACATATCTGTATCTTCTCCTTTTTATATTTTAACATCCTTGGTCCTCCCTAGGGTGTTTCTTTCTAAAGCTATGTTGAAATAGCCACATTGGTAAATTAAAAAGATGCAAGTCACTTCTGTGATAGGAAGGATATTTAACATGGCAAGGCTTCTCCTTCTTTTACCGTTTTAACAGGTTCTTGCTCACCAAAGCAGAGCAAGTTTAAATAAGGAGCCTGTATTGCCAGCGGGCAGTGTGTGGGACCTCTGAGAGCACTAGAAGGGTACAGCTGTCCCCAGTCTGTGTTCTGGGGCATCCTTTACAAACAGAGGCAGCCCATAGGCCACATCATCCAAAGCATTGCTGACACACTTAAGATCCTGAGTGGTCTTTTGCTTAAAAAAAAAAATTAGGATTTTTGTTCCTAAATGATTAAGAATAATTTGAAAATTAAATAAAAACCCTGAAATATTTTTTTTTTTAAATATAAATAATTTGCACACTGGCGCCTTTCATTTTATACAGTGAATGCATTTTTTCCCTTTATTGTTAATTGCATGCACTGGAGGAAAACCATGGTTTTTTGCTTCCTGTCCCAGGTCACCTCTAGGCAGTATGGCTATTGGACAGTTCAGCCAACTATTGACTTCAGTTAGATTTCTATATATACGCTTTGTTTATATGCATCAGGCACAACCACAAAAGTAATTGCATATCACAGGTTCCCCAGGGAAGTGGCCATGGATGGTCCCAGGCCAGACAGAGTTCAAAAAGCATTTGGGCAATGCTCTCAGGCACATGGTGGGGCACTTGGGGTGTCATGTGCAGGGCCAGGAGTTGGATTCTTGACCCGTGTGGTTCTCTTGCATCTCAGGATAGTCTAGGATTTCACATGCTCCTACAGTAGAACTGTCTTTAATCTACGCAGGGAAAGAAGCTCTGCCAAAGGCATTTGTTTTCAAAATAACTTTTGTGAAGCTTATCTATATGGGCACAGAGCCAAGGCAGTCAAACACACCGTGCCTGCCAGACCGTGCAAACAGCACTGCCATCATTCTCACATCCCAACAGTTTTGTTTGCTCCAGGAACTCTGCTAAAAAATTACAGTCATGGTGGAGAACGGATGGATGGATGGATGGATGATAAGTCTATAGATGGACAGGTAGAAGCTAATGGATAATACTCATCCGTAATGGAGCTTAGACAGCATTTTAATAAACCTGTAGTATGCAGAGCCTGCCCATTCCTGAAGGAAGAGGAGAAAACAATCCAGTGGCACATTGTCACAAGTCTGTTGAGGTGGAACTGAATGGAATTGTATAACCGTCATGCACTGGGCAGACTGTGACAGGATACAGACAGTTGATAAAATGAAATTTTAAGTAAAGGAGCAACCTTGTTCTATTGTATCCTGCAATTAAAGCCATTAGGCAAAGGAAAGGCCATTTTGATTTCCACCTTTATGATTCTGGAATGTATCTCTTCATTGTGCTGATAAAATGTAATGTGTTATATATTTCACCATGACAAAATATAATTGATATCATGGACAGTTTTAAATTATTGCTTGTATAATGTATGCTTTTAGCAGAAGTGTATTTATTACTGTAAAATTTCTGAAACTTTTTCTAAATTACCATGAAAAGCACCAGAGTGGAAGAAAAAGATTTGTCAATGACAGGACCGGTTATTTGAAAGATTTTAACTTTCAAGCCAATTTCACAATTCTTTCAACTCTCATCTTCTTTTTCTTAGAGGGAAGAGGTATAAAAGGGATAAGGGAAGAGAAATACCCCCATTACATTTATGAATTGAGATAAAAGCAGCAATAAGCAGAATGTTATATGCAACAGCAATAAAAATTTAGATGCGTGTAATTTCATGAAAACAGCATCTGTAAAAAAGAGTAAGATGTAGAAAAGATTTTCATCACCAACTTAAAAAGAAAAAAAATCAAGCCTCTTCCAAACTAATTAGACAATGTTATCTTCTACATTCATAGATGTGTCTGGCAATGACGCATTATCGCTCAGGCTTAAGCACTGGATCATTAACTGAGCAGAAATGTTACATGCATTTGTGTATACAAGATTAAATGCTATACATTCCTGCAATGTTCCATATTCTATCATTTTAGCCACTCTTTTATCTCTCTGTCACTTTCAATGAGCTGTAAATTTGATAGCATGTTTACAGATATTTTTCTTCCACTGACTAAACTATCAAAAGCCTGTGTGATGATTGTATCATTTCCTTGGCCTCTTAGGATTAGAATGTGCAGTGTGCACATAAAATGCATTTTTATGGAATGCCTACTCAACATATTCTGCACAGCCCTTTGGTCTGCCTTAGAAAGGCATCCCCACACCTCCCAGATTGGTTGCTCTTGAGTGCAACAAATAAAATAAGACAGAAATTCATCAAACATCATTCCCACATGGAACAGTATTTCAGATCAGGCTGAACTGCAAAAGTACATGAGGGGAAAGAGGTAAAAAAAGATAATGAAAAAGCTTTTCCCCAAAGCTCCTAAATGCTCTAAGAAGCAAAGTGGGCATTTTAGAGTTGAGTGTCTGGATATTACATCCAGAGTCATCATCAGAGTAGGTCTCACAATCCAGTGATTTAATAGCTGTAATCATATATAATGGTACTACAGAATACTGGTTTTCAGCTTAATAGAAGAAAAGAATCATAGACCATGCCATGATCCATAAAATCAAACGAAAAATACTACAAAACAAATAATTGAAGGATGTTTCACCACCAATTTTAACATTTTGATGACTCCTCAGCAACTCACAAATGCAAAGCAACACCAAAGAGCTACAGACAGAGCAAATGATTGCCTGGAAGACTGAGACTGTTCTGAGAATCTTGGTCCAGCGCAGGGTGTCCCTGCCCATGGCAGGGGGTGGGAACTAGATGATCTTCAAGATCCCTTCCAACCCAAGCTATTCTATGATTTTATGATGATTCTGTTACCAACACTTGCTCACTTTGTCCCAGGATATCCTGTGGTGACGACACCAAACACATCTGGGTTCGACCTTCAGTGCCTCTGCAGTGAGGAACAGTAATGCCAAATGAAGAATAAAATTATTACCCCAGGTCTCAGAAAAGCTACTCCCTAGCCTGGCCAGAACAATTAGAGTCTTAAGAGTGCAAATCACCATTTTCAGAGACTGTTACGGGAAACAAAGTACTTTTCTGCACAGATCACCTCTCTTCCCACTAGTGACTGATTACAGGACCAACCACAGCAATTCATTATCTGGAAAACATATAACGGAAGGGTATTTAAAGTACTTAAAGCTGTCTTTTTAATCAAATTTAAAGGCGGGAATTAAAGAATCAGAATTGTACCACTAGGCAGATTCACAGACCACCAGAGAAGTCTCCAGAGAGCACAGTTTGCCCTTGTTCTGGCAAAAAACAAGACAGAAGAGAGTTTAGTGACCACTGGAAAGATTTAAAGGCTGAATTTGTCTTACCATGTGCACTGCAGAACAATTAGAAATCTGTGAAACACTAGGGAGAGCAGCAGGAAATCATATCTGTCCAGTACAGGTTCAGCAAGTTAATAATAGGACAGGTACTATTTACAGGGAAAATGTTTACATTTTAATATTTCCATGTGTACCAAAATATGAAGCTGTCTAATCACATTTAGGTCAGCTACAGAAACAAAGCTCATTGCTGCCTGAACAAACAATTTACTTTATCCAAGCTTCAGTTTCCCGTTCAGTGATTAAAATGCAATATATAAGGTATATCTGTATATATTTAAGGCTTCCTAACCTACTCCCTCTGCTTTAAAAAATACCATTTGCTCCTTTTGAAATATTTTGAAAGAGACCTGATAGCATCATTATATTTATATCTTTATTATAATCAGCAAACTTTATGGGTTAATGTAGCAGAAAAGCAACAAAATAGAAGTTATTAAAATTTAACCCCCCCTAACAGTGCTTTCCCACATACAGCCAGATCTTCATTTCACTGGATGACCTGGTTCAGACCTTGTTGTAATTTTGATACTAAAAGGTGCTAAAGGGAACACTACAGTCAAACAGATCTATGGAATAAAATCAATGAAAATATTGTAGAGCAGATTTTTGAAATGTTAAATAGTACACTGGAATACTTCTGGCATCTGCAAAAGTTCTCAAGACCACAAAAAGAAAAAAAACAGCTGTTTAATACAGATTTTTTAGATGTCCCTATAGACCAAGTAATTCTGAAGGTTTTGAGTATTAAATTATGGAAATATTTATAAACAATTCATCTCATTAAGAATTCTTTGCTGACAAGGAAATTTAGTTTTCATCCCCTTAGATTCAAGAGGCAACAACAGGGAGAGAAAAAAATAGTTTAAAGGACAAAAATAGTTTAATAACTTAAGAGTTTAAAGGACATATTTTCTGTCTCATATTTCAAAACATGAGCTAGCAGTGAAAGACAAGGTACCTTTATTTTGTATCACTGCATTTCTCTGTAATTATGAGAAGATATGGAGAAATTATGAAAGCGAAAAAAAAAAAGAGAAGTGTTTTTTTCAATACACCTTCAAACTCTGAAAGTACAGACACCATTAGGAGAAACACAGGGCTTCTTCCTTGTTTAATTCTTTCAAAGGTTGATGAATAAGAACTAAAAGCAGAAGACTTTCGCTGATTCCATAGATAACACTGATGAGAAATATGCAATCTAGCCTTGTTTTCTGTGGCATAATTATGTTAATAGGTAAACTTCCGGAGCCTGGTGTCCAAAACACAAGAACTGAGGCCTCAGGTCAGCAATGGAAGCAGCTCTCTGCCATGGTGGGTCATGGTGCCTGTACCCTTCATGAATAAAGCATGGCTCTGTTTCTGCCCCTGCAGTTGCTTTTTCCAGCAGCACATACGAGTGAATACATCATACAGGCTCATTCTGTGTTTTGATCCATCTTTTTCCATGAAGAGTCTTGGAAATATTTCTTGTACATTATCTTTGGAAGAGTATGGCTGATTTTCCACTGCCTCATGTTACCTATGATTAAGTATGCTTAAAATACTCCCGAATCAAGCATTTTACAGATAGAAGCCTTAAAAGCTTAAAAAACCATAAAGCCTGGGAAATGATAGAAAAATCAATCCAAATGATAGAGAATTCACGGCTTGGGAATGTAACGATTAATGTAAAACATAGATCTATCTCCTCTACTGTGAGGAGATCTGTGCTTGTCCAAGGCAGGTCAGGGAGTTGTGTGAACCGCTGGCCTCTTTCTGTACTCCAAAGGGAACTTGAACCAAAGTAAAGTTTGGAGTGCCCCAATTTTCAGCTAAAGAAGTGAGGACTCAAAAGTAAATGCTCTGCCTAGATTTAGCCAAGTAAATAGGTTCATGGATTTCTCACTACATTCATAATTCATTGGGATTTTAACATTGTCAGCAGTTCATTTTAAATGCTCTTGCCATCTTTGAAGGACCAGCCAAACAAAATCCTCTTAACTAAGAAGACAGCTGCTGTTTAATATGGTTTCTAGACTAGCTAAGTGAAACTTTTTTTTTCCCCTGTATAAGCTCTAATTTCTTATAACAACTTTCCTCAATTTACTCCTAGGGCTTTAGGGCTGGGAAGTTTGCTAATTTTTAAAGTAGATCTTAAGTACAATAGGATAGATTTTCCAAGTTCAGAGATCTGACATACTGCTGCACTTTGCAAAAAAAATTATGACATTTCTCACATGTACACATAGCAAGGCTGTACCTTTCACAAAGTTTGTAGATTCAACATCTAGCCCTAAACAATACCAGGGGAACACCAGCCCTTATTCCTAGATGGGAACACAGTACCTCCAGTTTCTGCTGTTTTAAAGTGCTGAGTAACCTCACTGTAGATTTTCTGATTTGAATATTCACAACAGTGCATCATGCAAATGCACTTTGATTAAATCCATGAGTTTAGCACAGAAGCCAGGCTGCTCTGATTTCTGCCAGACACAAAGCTCTTCATAATACACTGCAACAATACCAACGTAATCCTGAATAGCAATGAACTGGTAAGAAGCAAGGAGAGAAGTTTGCAAACACCAGAGCTTTATGACTTTATTTCTATGCGACAATCAAATTATTTGTTTCCCAAACAAGAAAAAGGCATAAAATAACAGGAGCATTAGTTCTATCTAGTGCAACTTCTTTTCTAAATCAGTAGTCACTCAAGGCATTTAAATGTACACTATGTGGAGCAATTGTAAATTCATATCTTCCCAAATTAAGTCAGTTGGTGTTTAAAGGCCATCCTCACTAGAAATTGCTCCCACCTATTCCCTCTAACAGACTCTCCAAGACCTAGCCAAGTTTGGGGAGCACTGATCTATAAAACAAGCCACATAACTTCTGTACTGTGAGGAGGTAAAATAAGAAATTAAGTAAAATTCCTTCTGTTTGGTATGTTTAAAACAGGTAAGGGAAGAAGGTTCTTCAGCCTTCATTTCACTGGAAGGCAGTGACTCTTTTTGTGTGGAGCCAATAAGGAAGAATTTGACCCTTTCATCTTTCATCCAACATATTTATTTCTAGTGCTACTACCACTGTGGTATCCATGCAGATTTTAAAACACATTTCATCATGTACGTTCCCCACTGAAAATATTAGCATTCAAGGACATTGCATGGCTTTGAAACAGATTATTTGAGATTTACACAAAGGATTTTCAAAAGAAGACTCCTAGTTAGTTAGAATTAGATTCAAGTATTTGGGCCTGATTCACAATTTCATGTGGATCATTTAAACTAACATTGCTGTGCACCGCTGAAGCAGTGTATGTGGGCCTTTCTACAAATGACAATCAGCCTCATATTTGGCTTAATGATGTGTTTATTACACACTGTGCTCTGCCATTGTACATTTCTATACTGAACAAAGAGGCTTCCTGCTTTCTCCCCTTAATCCAGTGCATGAAGCAGTATGTGGAGACATGAAAACTGCTTATGAAAAATTAAACAACTGCAGCTTTTTTATGACAAATAACATGCTACAGCTGAAAAGCAGGTACGTGGCATGGCTTTTGCTTCAGTGACATGCATTTCCAGTGCCATATGCTGCAGACGGTGGCAAAACACGCTGCCTTCTTTCAGGACATTACCTTGTTTTGACGGCAAACATGACTTGACAGATGCCTCAGCAGAGGAATTGCATGATACCTGACCTTTTTGTGATATGTCATTTCTAGAAAGCCTCGGTGCAGGTGCTCCATCATGGGACACATAACAGAGATACACACCAGAGAATGACATGATTCAGAGCCTTTTATCTGGTTTTTGACTTTCCTGCATTATATTTGTTTTAGAGCATGTCATCTACTGGCCTTTGTAAAATGAGATGCTAAATCTTGGGATATGATGTTTAGGACTGCATTATCCTAAAGATTTGTATCTATTCTAGTCCAGGGAATATTCTCTCAGGTTCGTTTTTGGCTGCCTAATGATTTAATTCAGGCAAAGCTGAGGTTCAGTCTCAATTACTACACTTCAGACAGAGATGGATAACTTTCAGCACCTTCAAAGGTCACTTCATGCTGGAGCTGTTCAAGGCCCTGTCTGCCTGCTGTAAACAAATGCAGTACAAAAGCATTTCACACCTCCAAGTGCCGCAGAACAAGGGGAATAGCAGAATTACAGGGCACTATGGCCACACACCTTAACCCTGGATAAGTGGTGGGGATAAGGATAATTAAACACACACTTTGGACTACACCTCCACTATTCACACCCCAATGCAGATTGTTTCTTCTCTGGGGGACATCTCTGCCTTTCTTAAAATTAAGTTACACAGCTATGAAGAAGTTCAGGGCTAAAAGAATAGACCCACTCTTGTTAGCCCAGTACACATTGGCCTAATTTCTGTTCACACCATGTATAAATTCAAGGCATGGAAAAAAGCATAATTACATGGTTTTGTTTTACCATGGAAAATAGATAATGAGCAATTCATGGCTCAATTAAATTGCAGGATAATTAGTACTCAAAATAAGAAACACTGCTGGGAGATTATGGGGTAATCTGAAAGGAAGTTACACAATTTATTCTAGTGCACTCAATTTACTGGGTATTTGCTATATATATGCCTTGATGAAAGATTAAAATATTCATGAAAGTGTGGCACACCTTTATGACCTTTAGAAACAGACAAAAACAGTCCAAGAGATTACAGTTCTTCCAGAATTTTGATATCCCAATCTATTTCTTTAATCTACAATAGTGTTAGAGCAAGTGCACCACCCCAACTGTAAAAGTGCTCCTATTAACAGCATGGAAAAAAAAAAATTGCTGACTTAAACAGGCCTTATAAACTTTGAAGTTCAGGAACCCCACCCCACCTATCTCTAGATGTGAATGCAGGTGCTTTGTAACATGGTCCAGCAGCTTGGCCCGAGTGGCTATACACAGCAGGATGTGCATGGAAAATAAACCATGGTTGGCATGTACCTGGAACAATCACCAGGGCTTCCAGAGCTGGCACTGCAGAGAGACAGACATTGCAGCTCTGGAGCAGAAATAGCAGAGAAGATGACGCACACAGATTTAGCCTACAACAAATACCTGCATGAACACTAGAACGAGCAATAAAAAAGGAGCATTAGTCAAGCCTGTCTTGAGGGTTTAGGCTATATTATTTAGAAATGTCTCTTATGTTAACACAACAGAAAAGTGATTACTCGCAGCCTTTGAAAATATGAGATAAGGAGCTAAAAAAGAAATAGGGAGGGAAAAAAGAGGCACAAACTCCAATGGCTTTGCTGAAAACAGTCTGCACAAAATACACATAGAAATAAAAACAATATGCTTTTATCTGACCACAATCTCATTTGTGCAAATCTAATCCTGTGAGTACGGTCTTTACTCCTTTGGATGAGCTATTTCAATTCTTATACATAAAAGTTGAAGGAAAGGTTCTCATGCTTTTTGCTAAAGATGTGTTCATAGAGAATTTTTAAGTGAGGGGTTTTTTTGTTACTCAGAAGAAAAACATTTAAAATGCAAGCCTGTCATGTTGGTGTTATTACTATCCTTTGTTTTTTACAGAAAGGTTAGACCTGCATACATTTCATGCTGTGTAGCCCAGCTGAGCACACATTCATCAGTCTACAAAAGATGGAAGTTACTCTGTGGGAATGGCTCTCAGTGGCCCCTCTTGGCAAAATGGCTTAGACAACAGAGGGTAAGAGAGGCAAGAGAGTGCAAGGAGCGTAAGAGACCTCAACACCCAGAATTTCAAGCCTGTGCAGTGTGGAGAGCCCCTAACTTGGGGTGGGTGTGTTGAGAGCTTTTGGGGATTAGCTACAGAAAGCATGCCTAGAAATTTCCAGGCATTACTTAATATTGAATATTGTGGTGCATTGGTTGAATTGGTGATACTGACTTATGAGTTTCATGACTGTTGGTTAAGTCTGCGTCATTAATAAGTCAATAAACTGCTTTGGTACTGATCTGATTAAAAGTATGTTACCTGAGTGTTTTTAGCCTGTGCTGGCACTCACAGGTTACCAGGAAATTAAACAGTATCTCATGAAACTCTCAGGATCTGGGACAAGACTGTTTACACCCCTCCACTGGGAGAACACTCATGGTGTGATTTTGTTCCAGGCCAGGTGGTAATATCTGTGCTCATTATGGCTGGGTACAGTTAATTTTCTTCACAGTAGCTGCGTTCTGGATTTGTGCTGAAAACACCACTGAAAACACAGGGATGTTTTTGTTGTCACTGAGCAGCGTTTGCACAGAGCCAAGACCTTCTGTGCCTCTCACACCACCCCACCAGCTGGGAGGGGACACAGCTGGCACAGCTGGGCCCAGGTGACCACAGGGGTAGAATAGCTACAGACAGTGAAACCAGGGAGGGACAGGGACAGATTCTCTTCAGCTGGCCTCAGGAACTAGACCATCATGTTTTTACAGCCATGTTTAACTTAGTGGTATAAACAGAGCCCCACTATTAAGAGGAAAAACTTTAACAGCATTAAGAGAAACTTTTAAATCAAGAGATGTTGCCCCCTCATTCTTGGAGGCAACCAAGAGCTAAATGTAATTTTCACCTCTCTGACAGGGAGTTACAAATCTCTCCAAAGGCAGAAAATTGTGTTGCCGCTCTTGGTCTCCCACACAGATGGGAAACCCCAAAGGATCTGGTGATAGAACAGCCTGCAGACTGTGGAACCAATCCCAGAAGGAAACTTGTTATATTTAATTAGCCTCATGGTCGTATTGAGAGAATTAGCAATATTTTAATAAATTGCCATTGTACTCATGCTGTTTTAAAATGAGAGTGTACAGCACCCTAAGTTCTATCAGAGAAGAGACCCTCAATAGAGCAGACTCATTAACAACACTGTTGTAGAAGTACAGTGGCCTTTAATTATATAACCCCATGCAGGCTTCTGACAATTTGCTAGACACATGATAAACCAAGGACTTAGGTTTTACTTTTTTAGCCCAAATTTCATGGCAGTTTTTAGCGGCACACGCTGTAAATACACAGTGTATTCAGAAACTCTTAATGTTTCTTACAACATACATCACCTGTGAGTCTTGGTCTCCAGGGTACCCACTTGACTCTTTTCAATTCCCCCTATGTATGAAAATTTAAAGTTGATAAAAGCAGGTTTTCAGGTTTCCACAAAGAAACCTAAGCAGTGAACACCAGGGTTAATAATAAAAGACCCTCATACTTTAACTCTGGAACTCACCAAAATAAATGGTTATTGCCTCAGTGTAGCAAATGGCACCGTTGTGGAGTATTTATGCAGTTTCCTGCAACACACAGAATTTCTTGAAAGAAATTAACTTCACAAACTGATCTATGTTGCTCATACATTATTGCAGGATCTCAAAGGAAGCAATATTTCACAAGTCTGTATGATATTAATAAATTGTTGCTTTCTATCCCTTCTTATTGCTTTTTTCTTTTTTTCCCCAAAACAAAACAAGAAGAAATAGAACTGCCTGAAATAGCCTAAAAGCATCATCCAGGAGATCCAAGAGACAGTTGTGTGACAGCTGTGTGATGGAGCAGCTCGTACATCACGGGGCCAGAGGTGTGCTGCTGACAGTGCCAGCACCTCTGCCACGGCATTTGTGTGAATAATGCTGCAGAGCTTCCTGTTGTGCCTTACACCGGGGGAAAAACATGGTGTTTGGGGCAGCACATCTGTAATCAACTGCAGCAAATCCTGCCCCCTCACACCACCCTGACCCTCCTGTACAGCAGCGCTCTTTTTTAACAGCAAAATGTTGTGTGTGGCCGTGCCTGTGGGTGATGAGCAGAGGCGTTGGTGCTCTGTTTGCCAACACTTGCTGTTCTCACCCCGAAACCTTGCAATGAGGTGTGCAGTGCCAGCCTGAATTCAGCTCTGGTGCCTTGGAATCAAGGACTCCAGCTGTGCTGGCCTGTGCTAAATACAGAAGAGAAAGAAAGGCACCCTTGGGTAAGGTACACTTTGCCCATTTGTATTTTATTGTAAAAAATCTGAGTTGAACTAGATTTTTACTCACTCTCTTCCCTCAAATTGTTGGCAATTGTTATTTACCATGACTTTGGCATTTATGAACTGAACCAAAGACCCAAGGGAGAATTTAGGAAAAATATATATTTTTGCATATATATGTATTTTCCATCCAACAACTTAATTTCATTTTGAGAAAGGCAACTGTCTCCAGGCTTCTGCAAAGAGATTCCAGCCACCATCTCAGTGTGAGGAGGCCAGGGCATAGGACAGACCATTAAAGAAAAAAAATCACAGAGACAGATAAACAAACAGGGAATTGGTGTCATTCAGAGAACAATTTCTTTTTCTCTAGGAGAGCTTGTTGGCAAAAAAAACTCACATACACAGCACTTTCCTGTCCTTCTATGAGACAGGTAACAGCAGTATTCTGATATCTCTGACAGAGTAACTACTGGAAACATCTTAAATGCCCTGCTGACAGTTCAGGCTGGCTTTCAGGTACCTCCTAAGATAGACATGAACGCTTTTTGTTGTCTCAATCAGCTAATTCTTCCCATAAAGTCATCACTCCTGCAGCCTTGTGATATTTAACAGCTTGCAAATTAGCTGAATGCTTGACAATTTTTGATGTCACATTGTACATGCGCTTTCCCGGCACTGCTGCAATGGCAATGACCTATCTCACACCATGGCAGGGAAATCAGGAAAGAGCTCATGCTTGGCTTTGGAGGAAAACTGAGTCCCTCACATCTCACCACACCAACACTTTGGATCTGTGGTACCAGGCACTGGGGGGGACAAGCCCAGCTGGGGACCACTGCCTCCCGACAGTGAGATTCCCACAAAAATCCCACTGAGCTCCTCTTGGACCTAGTTTTCAAGCTTCCAAAAGGCACATGTTGTTAAACACCTTTATCTTTAAAAAAAAAGTCCAAAAAACTTAAAAAGGTGTGGCACTCTACCTTCAGTGTCTCATGGTTGCAGATACATTGACTGGAAAGGCATTCTTTAAAATAGAGACCACTTTTTCTTTTTTTGGTCAACCTTAAATGTCTTTACTTTGAGAAAACAGTAAGGCCCAAGCCTTCAACAACAATGGTTGGATTACAGTACTCATGTCATTCAAAAAAAAAAAAAAAAAAAAGAATAGTATTTTTGGCTGCATATTTTGCAATATGCAAACCCCAGAAATTCCTATAAGCAAATATAATACAGTGCTTTTGCCATGAAAAGGTATTCAATTTTAGGATCATTTCTATTGTAATGACTTTTGATGGGTTATTTTTGTTTCCATCGTGCCATTAATAAAAAGTGATAACTCTTTAGCTCTAATTAGACCACTATCATAGAGTCCATTAATAATTCAATACCCCCTTTATCTATTCTCTTCCTCTTCAGAGCTCCTCAATCAGGGCTTATGCAGCAGGTTGCATTTGCTCTGAAAATCCATTAGCCTTCTGCCTCACTTGTGGGCTTTCCAAGGGACACAAATGGATAGATACATAATTTTATTTATTTATTTGTGTGTTTCTGCTTTTAGGCTAGATGTAAAACAATGGTGGCAGCGGTGGGGAGTGGGAAGAAGGGGCACATAATAATCTCTGGTGTCACAGCCCTACAGCTTAATTTGTCATCTTATTTTTCCACATGCAAGATTCTGACAGCATTGATCACCTGAATCTGTTAAACAATTTTTTCATGAGGCTGACACACTGCCCCAGTGCTTGCATCTATCAACATCTGCCTGATTTATTGGCTTAATAACTGAAAATCATTTGGTAGCCCAGCTCTATTTTGCCTGAACACTGACCTGTGACCTTAATTTGCTGCCTTTTGAGTTTCTTTGTTCTCCCATAACAGGTAGCTCACTAATCAGCAGAAACAGCTTTATAAACTTAGATAAATATTTAACTGAGATCTAGGAATATGAACATTTAAATTATTCTTCTTGGAAAAGTATAAATAACCCAGAGTAAAGAGAACTACTGAAATCAAAGGCGTGCTTGCAGAAAGGATGGGATTTGGCACACTTTTAATATTTCATGTCTTTCTCTGTTCTTACTTCAAAATATTGACAAACAGCTGTTATGAATTTCTGAAATAAAAGAAGCACTTCTCTCACTGCTAAGTCTTTATAACAAAATCCAGAAAGCAAACACAGTAATTTTTTTTTTTTTGAGGTACCATGGATAAGACTAATTGCAATAAGGTGGTGCCATTAGAATCAGTAATCTCAGCTTATGGAAAATTTTGGTACTTTAGAACAACAGAAAGCTAATTTAGAGCATATCCTTACAATTTATTTAAATAACGAAAACCATTAAAAATATTTTTACTGTAGGAACATTTCCAGCCTTCCCAGGTCTCCACCCACTGATAAGAAGTGCACACACAAAACCACAAATGTTTTAAAGGAAATACATTAGTTTAGGACCTGCTTTGAGACTTTATATATGGAGCACAAAACACATTCACCTATTTTTCTTGCCAAACAACACACTGGCAGAAAGGATCCCTTAGACATGCCTAGGAAACAGCTTTATCTAATGCGAGACATGATTTTCCAGCTAGAAATTTTACTCATTTTGTGAAAAGAAAACCAGCAGTTTTCTTCAATCATTGGGAAAATAAAGACTAGTGCCTGGTAGTCCTTGAAAAAGCATTCTGTTGAGAATGGCCTGAGAAGGGGATTTATCGGGTGGGGGTGAATGGGTAGAATAAACCTGCTTCCTTTCAGACCTGTTTCTTCCCATCTCCCATTTCCCTGCCCTCTAAGCCACAGCCACAGTGGGGCACAGCACCAAACAGCCTGGGTTATAAAGCAGGGAGCCAACACTACAACAGGAAAGGAGAGAGAAAGAGGAGTTTTTTCCCTGTGCCAATCTGGCAGAGTAGCAGAGCCCTTCCCGCTGTGACACAAGACCTAAGAGAACTTGTGGAAGCCATGGGAGTTGGGTATTTCCAGGAAGGTTGTTTTGTTGGGAGGAAAGAGAGGAAAGTAGTTTTAAAGAGGAGAACCATATTCCCAATAACAGTGCAGGAATTAAGGAATAAGACACCCGTGGGACTGCAAAGACTGTGTGGCAGATTTAGCCCTCCAACAAGTAGGTAACATGTGAAATAAGTGGAAAACTAAGAGAAAAGGTCGTCTTTAATTTCAAGAAAAGATCAAATTCTTGTAAATCATCCAGGAAGAGAGCATTGGGTTCTTACACATTTTAGTTTCAACAATACAAAATTTCTCCTCTAACAACTTCAGAAATCTTAATTCATGCAAAATAGCAATTGGCTCAGTTATTCCTGTAAACTGGGATTTGTATGGCTTCTGTCTTATAACAAAGCATATGACATACACTGCAACGGTTTGATGAGCTCGACAAGAATACTACTCTTTATACTACACTGAATATCTTTCCAGCACTCAATATGCATGCAGTGCTTCAATTTTTATTCCATTTCAATTATAGAATCATGAGAAGGAAATAACAAAGCCTAGCCTGTGTAGTTTATCAAAGCAAACAATGATCTTCTTGGGTGTGGGTTAGTACTGCAGCCAGCAGACCTGAACACACTTTTCCTCCCCATGGAAGGCTGCCTAGCCCACAGGTCAGTGCTCAAGTCTAGGCAGTTATTTATTGCAGTACTAAAAGGGGAAAAGAAACACACTACCAACAGTGACATCTTCAAAATTCTTCCTGTGGCTAATTTCTGTAATATACAAGTATCATGCTTGCGGTCTGTTGTCAGTCAAATTGAGAGCATGTTATTTAATGCCTGTCATCTAGACAGCAAAAATAAGTGAAAACATCTTGATTTGCTTCTTTTAGTTTATGTCAATTGTGTGCATAATATTTGAAGGTTAATAGTGTGACAATGATGGACCAAACCATGCAAAGAATATCTTTCTAACAATGGACAATTTCCCTGGGAAATGGATTGGAAAGAATGTGATAGTGTACAGAAGACTATATTAAAATTATGGCCCTTCAATCTGATGAAGAGTGGAAATGTTACTTGCTCAAAGGCACCATTGAAATTAGAAACATCTATCTATACATTGTCTCTAAAAGTGCTGTACACCTCCGCACACAAACTCACTGGACATCATTGTGTTTCAGAACTTGACTATGGCTCACTTGTAGGATCTGCTTAGACAAGAACCCATAAAAAGTATGGGTTCAGAAAAATCCGAACTCTTGCATTATGAATTCCGCAGTAGTTCAAGCACAGCTTGTAAACAACAACAACAGCAACAAAAAAGCCTATATCAAATAATTTTCCCTGTAAGATTGTCTTTCTTAATAAAAATGCTATTACCAAATGAAACTTCTAATACTTGAATTACAAAACATTGCTGCAAGATAATCTTAATTGAGATCTCAACCTCTGCACAGTTTTTCTGTACTTAATGGAATCGGAAATATTTTAAGATCAATTAGCAATTATAAGTATTTTGCTCCCCTAAGGCCAACATTTTCTGAAAAAAAGCCCAGGTATTTTCGAGAAGCTTCAAGGAGCCTTAGCGTGGCAATGTTGTGAGAAACCTCGTGGCTTTGTCTATTCCAGTGCATCTCCACTCTCATTAGACCTCTCCACATACGGAACTGAGAAATGATGGAAGCTACTTTGTCCTCTTCCAGAATATGTAATTGCATCTTTCGAAACATATCAAAATGAAATTGTGCTCTCTAAATGCAGAGGCTTTCTCAGGGTAGCATTTTATCTAATTTCTACAATAAAACACCATTCTAACGGTTGGCTGATAGACTCTTACAATTAAATCTTTAAAGACAATGCTCCTCATATCATGGAAATTGAGGTGAAGGTTCAAACTTGAATGTATAAACCAAACAGGATCTAAAAATCTTTTAATAAAAAATCAAGATTTTGGTTATCAACTAAATGCCAAGATGAACTATCATTGTTATTTAATAGGAAGTGCATTAGCTGTTGGTCTTGGGAGAAAAGAAACGCATGTTACTAAAAAAATTCCACTGCAGAAGTACACATTTTTAAGCAGGAATGTTTGTGGGCAGCTGCAAAGAGAAGCATTGCTGCTGCTGGACACAGAAGCAGAGGTAAATTCCAAACAGACATGAAGGGCTCTACAATTCTAGTTCAACATTGCCTAGGACATTCATATTATTAATCATCTGGAAGTGGCCCAAAGACCAGTTCAGTGCTAATGCTGACTAAGAAATCAATTGAGGAAACATTCAGATGAATTTTAGATTTTAAAAAGAAATGCAATAATGAAAAAAAACCAAACCCTTCAAAGCTGTAACACAAAACTAGGAACTTCATCTGCTGTTTCACAAAAGAAAATACCCCAGAATGCTGTAAAAACAGTATTAACACATTCGTAGAAGAAGCTATTTTTTTAAATTTTATTTTCCTTTTTCCTGGGTCATCAGCAGAAATTGAGGCAGACTGTGACATTAAAAGTTCAAAGGAATCCAAACACAGTGCCCAGAGCTCACCGTCCCATCAACTCCATCCCCCCGAAGGCACCCACCATGGAGAGATGACAGAAGTGCTTTTGTCATCAGGTGCTGAAGGGAACCAGAGTAAAACCTCATCTCATGCTCTAAATGGGCTCTTCAAGGGGTGCCTATACTCACAGGTTTTGCCAAACACACAGATTATTATTAAAAGTGCTTACAAAGAGAAGTTTGGCTGTGCTTTGCAAGGTTAACAATCATGTTCCAAGTGCTGTGGGGAAAAGAAGGTGGGGAGAGAAGGGAGCAGTGTGGAGAGGATCAGCCAGGGAGCAGTTTAGAATAAATATATAAAGCATAAGGAGAATCGTGAACTATAGGTGGAAGAGGAAATCCTGATCAATAATTTAGGAAGGAGGGAACTGTGATCAGAGCGATGCAGTTGATAATGATGTCAACATTTTGGACGCGCACAAAGGAAGAACGTTTGAAGTAGTGAAGATGAAATTAAAATGTACTGTAAAAAATGCTGAGATTTCAGCAGCAAAGATGTAAAAGAATAAGAGAGAGGGAAAATGACAGGAATTTGTGATAAAACAAGCAGAACATCCTGGGGTTTTAGCTGAAGCTACAAGTGAACAATAGTCATGAGACGACTCAGCTTTAGTTCACTACTGATTTTGCACTCAGAAAGGACCAATTTTTACTTAAACAAAAATTGTATGGATTTCAGTATAGAAGGAACCATGAAGTATCCATAACTAGTTTTCAGAGACCAGAAAGAAGAGAATGGATCTTTTGTAATTGATGCCTGAGGCCTGGATCACTTACAAATTACAGTGATCCTAGGGCAAGGAATATTATATTTTGTTTCCTTTGCTTCCCCCCAAGTAAAACCTAACTTTATTGTGGCTTAGCTCTCATTTGATGGTGATAACATAAAGACTTTCTAAAACACTCCATTAAGTAAGCCCAAAGGCCAATGCATAAAAGAGTTGATGTTCCCAAAGTATTGAATGTGCTTGGGTCGTTTACAAATTATGTGCAAAACACAGCACAAACAATAAAAAAATCAGTGAGTGCTGTGCCCTCAGCACAGACCCTTCCCCTTCTTCCTCCCTAAGCACCACCGGGAATAAATTGAGAAGCAATAAAAGCAAAGCCATTTCTGAGCTTCTACAGACTGAGGCAGACATTTTTATCCTTTTATTCTTTAACAATTCTTTTTAAATGTATGAAATACAATAACAGCTTTAATAAATTCCTTATTTCTCCCCTCAACTATGGCATCTTGCATAACTTAACAATCTGTATAGCCACATTTTATTGTACATGGATTGTCTTACTGAGAGACTTTTCTTTTCCTCCTCTAGCATATTGGACTATGTAATTCCCTTTACAGTCTGACTAGGAAAATTCCTCTTTCCTAGAAGTTACTGACCATATGTATCTGGGGAATGGAAAAGCAGACACAAAGACATGTTGCAGAGACAATGAAAATGAAGGCTTTTCTGAGGGTTTCAGAAATGACCACATAGGCTTTTTACAGAATAAAAAGCTACTAAAAATTACAAGACCAAAAGTAAATCTGAAGGAAAGGATTTTCTCTGAAAAGAAACAGTAAAATTTTTTTGCTAATTCTTTGGTTTTAATTTATTCTGCTTCACCTAGGTCTGGATTTCTGTGTTCGAAAAAGTTACACGTTTATTTTCTGCTTAAGTAAAATCTTAACACAAGAGTTAAAAAAACCCCAAAAAACTCCTAGGGTGTTTTTGGAATGCTTCTGTTAGGAAAAATGTCCAGGTGGGTCCACCTAACACTCTTGTCAGAGCATCGCAGCCTTTGCCAGAAGCAGCAGCAAGTGATGCAATTCAAGGGAGCAGATTTGCAGGGCAGTGCTGACATCTTGGAAAAGAGATAGCAGCACTTCCATCACCTATAACTTTTAGTGGAAGAAACTCTCAGAAAACATCAAGAGAAAGAATAATGTCAAATCTTTATAAGTAACCTTAGCTTGTCAGTTAGTGCTGATTATTGTACTGTTCACATGTGATGTGAACAAGGCAAACATCCAGAACGGGCGTTGATCAGCACTGATGCAAAGTCCATACTATCTCATTGCTTAAATAATTCATTTTCAGCTTTCAAAATGAGGTGAAGTGACAAACTAGACCCATTTCTTGCCATGCTCTATTTAGTTCATCACAAAGTTTCACCAGTTATAGTCGCCCAGAAGGCCGTGATGGAAAAAAAGCACTTTAAAAAATAAACCTTTCAGCATTCCCACAGAAATCTCACATTGAATGCAAACAGGTTATGGACTAAATCAAAACCTTTGGAGAGTCAAATTTATTTTATTTACTATGTAATTCTTGTAAAGACAGAAGCTAATTTATGTGATCCAGCAGCTGAGGTTACTAATAAGATGGCAGATAAAGTTGGATTGATGAACTTGGTAAAGGCTGACCTCTGAATATTCCTATTCTGGTATAAATAAGCAACTTTCAAGCACATCAATTTCCCTCTGATCTGAGGAAACAGATCAGAGAGCCAGTGTGAGATGATTATACCTTCCAGCATCTGGCAAGCCACACCTCACAGACCACAACTAGCAGCAGTCCTAATACAGACTAGACAAACAAAGTCAATTTTTAAGAGAGGATAATATTACAGCAAGTATTAGAGATGTGTTACAAGACAGATATATTCTTGACTACCTTGTATTTCCTTATATCAAAATCTAAAGACCTCTCCGAAACATAATGCATACACCTGTCTGATTATTGGATGCTCTCCTTTGTGAATCATGCATTTTCCCTGAGTAATTTTAAGTTTATGCCATCAATGGGGCATAATTAAACTGGGACCTGGATTTTCCTGCACTGCCTGAAAGGAATCAGCACTAGGCTTCTTCACCTCTTCTCATCTGCTCACCTGATTTGTCATGCCCTTGTACTGGCTGGAACAATAAATCAAACACTGTGTGTGAGTACTAGCACAATACCAGAAGTCCCTCAGTTTTTACTTAGTTTTGACATTTCTGCTCTCTCTTTGGTTTAGTTAGTACTGCTTAAAATTGAAATGTTTCCATTGGAAGGGTTGTTGCTGAGTTGCATCAATAGAAGCAACTGCTTATACTTTGAAACTCACTTTTATATAATTGTCCTACAAATCTTCACCACAGCAGAACAGAAGAAATGAAGCCAGACCAAACCAAACAATTCTGATAGCACAATATTATGCTTGTGTTGAAATCCTACAGAAAGTACATGCCTTGGAGCTCTGAAGCACATACCCTATTTCAAACCTCCAGATCACCTAATACCATATACTTTTTCTACCAAAATACTAAGACGTGTACTACTTTTCACAGTTTTATGGAGGTTTTCTATAGTGTTTCTTTTCATTTCAGTCACTTATCTTTGACCTGATCTTTTCTAGATCAAAAAATGTGGTTAATTGTGCATCCACTGCTAGAGGGTTTATGTGGTGGTTGGTTTTTTTTTTATGTTGTTGTTGTTTTTTGGGTTTTGGGTATTTTTTTGTAAAGTAATTGATTTATTTATACAAATCATACTTCTGACAAGAAAAATTCAGCTTTTCTAACTTGAATTAATAACTACCTTACGCTCATTTTTGAGAAACGTTTACCTGGGAAATACCATAAATATGCATCTGTTTCCAGTAATTTGCAATGTCATAATATACCTAGTGAGAGAGGTTTTTCCTCTTTAGTAGGTGGTCAAAAACACTCGAGAACATGGTTTTGTTCAGGGAAAATCAGTCTCCTCAGTAAAGGTTTATGTAAATCTATTTCTAGTCTGAAAATACACTTCTAATATGTGGATACTGAAGATCACTTCATTAGAAAGACAAATCAAAATCCAACCTGTAACTGCCAAATCCAACCACTGCCTTTAATTTTGAGTCAAATTACAAGCCCAATGTGACAGGGCTGTTCAACAGACCTAGTGAACTTCACATTCACCACCAGCCTAGAAAAAAACCAATATAAACACTGCAACTGTGGAATGAAATAAAATAATGCTGAATCACACTCTCACAAAAACCTCTGAAATCAGAATGGGGAACTGTGAGAAAGCAGAAATTTGGTTGGGTTTTTTTTGTTGTTGTAGCTATCAATGTCTATAAGTCTAGTGGCTCATACAATAAACAGATTTATAAAATTTGTGGAGTGATCATTCTGAGAAGAGCTTTGTAAAATTTCTTGTATCAGTGAAGTCTGTGTGGCAGCCTCCCCCATAAAATGCATCATGAATAATAATGTTGGTCATCCATCAGACCAATAACCATTGGCACAATGTACTTCTCATATCCATTAAATGCACAGAAACACAAATAAATCTCAATGGATTTACACAGGCACAAAGACGAACTTCGAAACTGTCTCTCTTTTCCTCCTCTGCACATACAACATCCATGACTTTTTTAACATATTTACTTCATAAATTATGCAGGCTGAAGTTTTGCCTCGTGTATCTTCAACAAATGCCACAGAAGCACAGGCTCCCAGTGCCGGAGAGAAAAGTGGGGCATCCTGTCCCGCTCCCAGCCAGAAAAGGGTTTCCTACAGCACCAAATTTCAGATGTTAGCCTGGCAATGCCACCGCACTCCCATTCAGAGGGACGTCTGCAAGTCACCAAATCTAATTATCCAAAGGTACTCATTAAGATTGAGGCAGGAGCTATAATTGCTTAATCTCACGTCATTATTGTCATTAACCAGTTGCTCTAACATGAAATTTCCTCTCCTTTCTTGTGTTTGCACTCTTCACGCAGGGTGCTCACTGTTATCAAGCCTTGTCACATCTTGGCCAAAACTTGTCTGTCTAAAGGCTCTTTGAACCTTTGTGTTTCAAAGGAATCCCATTAGCTCTGCCATCAGCAGCACTGCTGTGATCTCGCAGTTTGTCAATAACTTTTTGATGACAAGTTGGTCAATAACTTTTTGGTAACAAGCTGCAGTGCCGAGCCATTTGGACTCGGATGCTGCCCACAAGCTCTCGGCACAGGATGCAGAGGAATTGCTTCCTGCAGTCCCAGCAGCCAGCACTGCCCATTAGAGGGGAAGGCAGTGGATTAATGAGAGCAAGAAAGGCACTTCAGGGATTAAGAAGTCTTTGTGTGAGGGTGAGCCAATATTTCAGAGCCACTTGAAAGTTTTTTTCCAGAAAAGGGACCTGGCCTAAAGTTTCAAGGCCAATGGCAGAATACAGCAACGTATGTTATACAAAGCTGCATATTCTTGTACTTTTACCTTCATTAAAAGCATTGCTGCAACGTTCCCATTCATTTTCCCCTAAATATTTTGAAAAGGCACACTTAGAAACCCAGCTAAATAACGGAACAACGTAATATCACCTGAAATCCCTCCAGTTGACTAGTCTATACCAGTCTGGTACAAAACACCTTTTTTTTGTTGTTGTTAGTTACTACCTTTTTTCTCTTTTTTTGTAATTATGATTTCAATTTTGCAACAGAAACAACTTTTTCACTTTGAATTATTTCTTCCACAGGGGTAATAAATCTTGAAGAAAAATAGCAGAGGCCAGGACTCCGGAGGCTGTGTATGTTTTCTAAATACATTTGTTCCCTACCCATCAGAGTCATGCAGGGCAGATTATTTCAGCTGGGCTTCATTTTAGTCCACTAACTCCACAAATGTCTACTTTGCCACTGCTCACGTGGATTTCTTTGCCCTGTTGCCTCTAAGGAGCACCAGGCTGGGCACCACTTGGTGTGCTCAGATACCAAGAGCCTTCCCTGCCTTGTGCTCTGGCATGATCTTCCTGTACACCTTGAGGCTCCCAGGACAGAGGAGAAATCCCTTTCCCTGCATCTGGTTCCAGGACCAGTGAATCAACCTGTTTTCCTCCTGGCTCTGCAGCCAGCCACCCTTAATGAAGTGCAACCACCATATCCTGCACACAAAGAAAACAGATGCCATCTGCTACTCGCACCGTAAATCTTCCTTGGATTGCTTGCACCACTGAACTAATTAAAAAACAGTCAGGATAATTATTTTTAAATCAATGATTTCTAAATAAATGTTTTTTAAAATCACACGAATGAATTCCCACCTTAAGCAGCCACATAATTTTTGAGTCTGTGAATATATTCAAATGTCTTTATTCCAACCAGTTAACTTTTTGGGTTTTCTGAATTATGTAAGAGATGTTTCATCTGAAGGAATTATTTATTAATTATTAGCAACCTCTCTTCTCCCCATAAATGGAAACTGATAATTTTTAATTCATCAGAATACTATATTTAAAAGATGATACAACCTAAATAACCTATCAGAGAAGTAGCTCCGCTCTGTGCCCATAGTAAAATAGAAAGCACACGAATTATGCTTGAAAAACTTGATAAAATTCCTTTCACAGCTCCTTGTTCTCCCCCAAACATGAGGAATTATGAAGCACTGAGGAGTCCACTTGTTATACAGATACATTCCTGTTTCCTTTGTAAAGGATGATGCATGAGCTGCAGAAGTCATCCAGCGCAAAGCACAGTATTACTTCCAAGTAATTTTTCCCAGCACCTTGCTAAAAATAAACCTTTGAACTTCATTCTCTTGGATACCTGAGGATGATGAAATTAGGAAAAGAACCTCTGAGGCAGTGATGAACACTAACGTTCTAATTCCAGATGGAATGGTGACTACTGCTGATACAATCCCCACGGCCACACCCCTTCTACACCCATCAGCCATTAACCCACATGAAGTCCAAGACACGCTCCCAAC
Source organism: Origma solitaria (assembly GCA_013397895.1). Classification (NCBI taxonomy): domain Eukaryota; kingdom Metazoa; phylum Chordata; class Aves; order Passeriformes; family Acanthizidae; genus Origma; species Origma solitaria. Next base: position 113,925 of record VZRL01001402.1, on the reverse strand, counting down.
ATGTTGTGTTCCAAGCTGTGACCACCTCTTCTAGCAATATCACAGGTGAACCCATAGCTAAGGCAGAGAAAAACCCATTACTTGTTGGCTTTCTGAGAGCATTTCAATAAGTACATTGAAATAAAAGTATCCCGTTCATTTGGAAAACACAGTATTTTGTTATCTTTGTTACAATCATTCAGATGTTCCACAGAATAATTCCCTTTCAAGACAGTTAGTGTGGCAAGTATACAAAAGGGATTTACATTCATATTCTATTTTTTCCTGTACTTTTTTTGAAATACAAAAACTACTTTCTATAGCCTAGTACCATGGACATTACCTAAGTGCATGTGGATATATAATCTTGTGTAATGCATTCTCCTACTGAGTGGTCACACACAAACTTCTCAAAAATATTAAACAATATTTTCAATAATATTTACTTAACGTGGATATCAGAAACATGAATTTTTCAAAGTTGCAATTATAGTATTTCTCCTCTCTATCAGAAATGGTCTGGAACACTTTCTTTTTAGATGAGAGAAATATTTGTTAAAAACTGAACACATATCTTTCTTAAATGTAGCATCTGAATTAAAGGTCTTCAATTTTCTTTGGTGGAATTGGCTCAAGATGTTGCCTTAAAAGAACACATTGCACATGGCACTAAATTAGGAAAATCACTTGAAAGAGGCCCTGTGGTCTCATGTCAGGCTTTCTAGCTTGCTCTGTCAGATCTCATTGAAAATACTGCCACAATAAACATTCTTTAGGGGAGATGTTCAATGTTTTATTCTGCGCAGCATTGCAATGACTACAGAGACAATTAAATTAATAAGAAAAATGCATTTTGCAATTTTGAAACAACTCTAATTGCTATACCAAGACAACTGCTATAAAATAAAATGCATAAAGGATTTAAACTAAAATTTGGCCTTCCTTGTCAAATATTAGAAGTTTGTTCTTAGGATTTACTCATTAAAAAGTTATGCATCATTTACAGTTTCTTGCTTTTTTCTGACTCACGGGGCAGACTAGCACCATGCTCACACCATGAGTTTTGCTGTCCATTAAAAAAACTCCTTTCACCCCATGAGTAAGTGGTTTCACGCTGTGCCCCAAAGGTTTTTACAAACTAAAAAAAAGTATGTTCCGCTGGAGAAAAATATGAAAAGTAAAGAAAGGAACCTAGTCCTGTCCAAAAGGGAAATGACACAGCTTCAACCTGTGGCCTTGCCAGCTAAGCTATTTCATACAATTGCCAACTTAAGTCAATAATATTCAATAATAACTGCATGTGTCATGAGAGAATGCATACATCCATTTTCATATTGACTCTAAACTAGGAAAACTCTTCAAAACTGGGTCTAGCAGGAAGTGTCCCTGCCCATGGCAGGGGGTTTGGGACTAGATGACCATTAAGATCCATTCCAACCCCTTAACATTCTATGATTCTGTGTGTTATTATTCAGGATGTATCAAACTCTGAAGCTGCCCGCATGATTTTGACCGAGACAGTGACCAAGAAAGCTAAGTAGTGTCCTTTAAAAAAAACAAGCCAAAACCACCAAAAAACCCAACAGAAACAAGATTCACAACAAAGCCTTGTGCACAAGTAATTCAGATGTTAAATATTTTTGAAAGATGCTGTTTCTAGAACAAGTCGTTTCTGTGCTGATAAATCTGCAAGGAGTTCACTCACAATACACCTGCCTATTCCCTCAGTCCTCAGGCGTGAGGAGGGAAACCTGCTCGTTTGAAAAAAGATCAATGTGCATATCCAAACCTTCAGCAGTCATCTCATCAAACACCCTGATCCCTAAAGGAAGGTGATTTAAAACACCAACGAATTAGTAATAGGTATGTGGCTTAATGGGATGCTGTGGTTTTTGTTCCTTGGGGTCTTTGGATTTAGGGATCTGCAGAAATAATTTAAAAAATCATGCCTATTGCCATGAGAATAAATGAGCTACAAAGGAACCAACATTTAAAAAGCTGAAAAAATATTAGACAACTTTGCTCTTGGTAAAATTACTTTCTCAAGAAAAAATAGGTTTAACTACATTTTAGGGTTGTTTACAATCAATATGAGCTACTACATCATACAGTTTGCTCAGAAAGTAGTTAACGAGGTTTGAGTTGAGAGAGAGATTATGTGTTTTCACAGCAAACATAGGGCTAAAATAAATGTATTCAATTGCTTGTGAAAATTCAGATTTAACAAGTTATATATTTAAAATTCAGTATTTACAGATAAGCAAAATATCTGACAGCAGGTAAAGTAATTTTACTTGGCAGATTACATTCATGTGTAGAAATGTTAACTTCTAATTTATCAAATAGCAGGTACTTTATTGGATTTCTGTTCCTGTTTCCAATCCATATGATGGTTTAATTTCTCTGATTCATTACTGTGAATTCTTATTTATGGTACCTTAAAAACCAATGTTAATCTTCAGAAAGCTCCTTTTTATTTTGTGTGTCTACATTACCTGTAAACACAACTGAAATCATAGCAGAAATTGAGCACTACCTTGTTTTATATGTTTATATGTATGCCATTAAAATATCAGTGATAAAATTAACAACGTGTTTATAATATATTTGCTTATTAGAAATGCCTCCCAAGAACTATGGCTATCTGTGGTCTTTGTCCCCTGATGATCTCTAGAAGGAAAAAATTCCCTGTGTTTTCCCAGGGAGGGCTCCCCAAGGGCCAGAAGCAACCACAACACCTTGGTGAGAGTCTGTGCTCTCTCAAATTCATCCCAGTAGGCTTGCAAGGAAAAACATAGCACAGAAAGTCTATAGAAAAATCACAGATTCAAACTCTGTCTCTGAAATATATATATATATATGTATCTATATAGATCTATATAAATATATAGATAGATCTAGATCTATCTATCTGTCTAATCTATCTATCTAGCTATGCATCCATCTATCTATATGTTTATATCTATATTACAGCTTAGCTGCTATTGCTTTAAGGTATCAGAGATGCTTATACACCCAATATTCATGTCACTGAAACAATGCCTGGCCTATGAAACATGGAATAACTTCCACAGAAAGTTCACAAACTCTCTCCCAGACAGATGGCAGTGTGGCTTGAAGCTTCATTAAAAGAAAAAAAATATATTGTTGTTTTGTTGCTTGTTGGGTTTTCTTTTTGGTGGTGGTGGTTTTTTGTTCCTTTGGGTTTTAGTTTTGTAATTTTTTGTGTGTGTGTGTATGGAAAAGAGACCAATTCAGGTATTAAATAACTACTTTGGGCAGGTTTTTAATCCTTCAGCCAGGCTGGGTTGAGAAGAGCTGAGGAAAGCAGAAATGAGGTCAGAATGAGAGTGCTCAATAGAGTCCCTCCAACCTGGCAGAGAAAGTCAGACAAGGAAACAAGAAAAAAAGAGCCTGAAACAAAGCAAAAGAGGGAATTTCAAAACGGCAAAAATGTAGGACACTGGACATGAAAAGCCAGAGACACCCACTTGTTGTAATTGACTATTATGGGGTTTTGTTTATACTATGAAAGGTGAAAATACAATTTGTATACATTTTTCCAGGGTTTTAGTCTCTCCTGGGAAAACATGTCTGACCAGAAGATTTGAAAGACAGAAACAGCTTTCTCAGTACTCCTCAGTTATTTGCTCACTCATAAAAAACACCTAAGACCACCCATTGTTCTGAAGGCCTTTTTAGGCAAGATTATAAAATTATCAGTTTGCTTACAGTCTACTGCAATATAAATTAGTATCTTAGCAATCAATAGTGCCTAAGTTTTAAAGCTTGCTTTGAATTAACTTCAAATAAAAAGTTTTATGAAACTTTTATTGTATTACATTTTATGCTTTGAATAAGTCCTTTCTTCCACAATTCAGTGATAGAAATAAATTGCTAAATAAAACACCTGAGGAATTAAACACTCAGATAGCTCTGTCTTCTCTAAGATTGTCACATTTAATTGCATTTACAAATAATGTTAAAGTGGAACCTGTGATTCAGAGGGGTTAGCAAGCTGGTATGTTTTTCCTTAAGATGAATCATCAGTTCATTTTAGCGTTTTCAAAATCTTGAGAGTGTTTTGGCAGCTTCATTAGAAACAGAATGGGTTATCAAAGCTTTATGTTTACCTATAACCCTTGAACGTTCTTTAGTTTAATGGTATTTTGGAACATGTTTGAAAAAGAGTGTTAAAAGCCACTTTCCGGCACTTAAAGCACTATGAAAATAAAACAATTTTACTCTATTTGTGAATAAAAACACATAAATACCTATGCACAGTGAGTAGGTCTTTCAAAATACAAAGTGTATCCAAGATAACTAAAGGAAAATTAGTGTTCTTAGGTATCCTCCCATTTGTGCGCATGCTATAGAAACAAGCACTTAGAACTCATTTCCCTGAAGTGTCTCAGAAATTACAGGGAATTACTAACTGTTCTGAATAGATGTGTTTACTTTCCTTAAAATAGTACCCAAAAATCTTGTGAGGGCAATTAAAACAACACTTGTAAACACACAGTTCTAATAGCTGCAGTTTTTTCTACCCTCTCCACATTAAAGACAATATTTGATTTTGTTTTCATAGGGGCAAATCCACATTTCTGTCAGACACGGGCAGCTTGCAGGTTTGCAGTTTGTCGGCCTCACTCAAGAGTGCAGACCCTGTGCCCACATTCTCCTGCTCTCACCACGGACACTGTCTGGCACCACACAAGTGTGAGTTGGTGTTTATCAGGGAGTTTAGAAAATGTTTAGCATGGACACAACATCTTGAGAACTCTGTCCTGATTTGATATTCAGTGTGAAGTCGACATAGGGGAGTATGGATCTGAAGTCCCCATGGCGTTGAAATAATACATTACAACATTCCCTACTCATTTGAAATCCACAATTTCCCCAAGTTTTAATGATAAGTTTTCTGTGCAGCTGGACATGGCTGTAGCTCAGCTGATGTCTACAATGAAAGTGTGCCCTGGATGTGTCATTGTCCTTCAGGGCAGGGAGGGTTCAACTAATGCAGGATGGCTGTTTTTTACGGGGATGAAAAGAGAGGAGTCACTACAGCATCTGAACAAGAGACGTCAATAGCATCTCTAAGCACTACAAATAGATCAGAGAATCACGGAATGGTTTGGGCCGGAAGGGACCTTAAAGATCACCTCATTCCAGCCCTCTGCCATGGGCAGGAACACCTTGCACTAGAGAAGGTTGCTCAGGGCTCCCTCAAACCTGGCCTTAAACATTTCCACGGATGGGGCATCCACAGCTTCTCTGGGCAACCCATGCTAGTGCCTCATCCCACTCTCACAATAAAGATTTTTTTCCTAATATCAAATCTAAACCTACTTCCTTTCATTTTGAGTCCATTCCCCCTTGTCCTGTCACTACATGCCCTGGCAAAGCCTCTCTCTACCTTTCTAGATCTACAACCAAAGTATATTTAGAAGCTATGTTATTTCAAGCTTTTATCTTGCGGATGTTTGTAGGACAGTACCTACATGTGTACATTATAATGAATATTAAAAAATAATTATTTTATTTATTTATTTATTATTATAATATTGCCCTGAGAGCTTTGAGAGTCAGAGCCAGGGTATGAGTATTGCAGTGTTTGCACACAGAACAACAGTAATGTCTTTTGGGAAATAAAGATGATGAGGGGAAAAAACCTACAGTAATTCTCTCAGCACCTACAAATAGTTAAAATATTCAAGTCATGGTACACAGTGAGTGCCTAAAGTCTAATACATGAACTTCATAAGTCCACAGCTATTCAGTGTCAGAATGATCTTGAGTGAATTCTCAGCATGCTATTGAGAGATTAATTACAGATTATTAGCTTGATTATGATTTTTAATTATATACAGTCTTAATATAATTAAATTTATGTTCATATCAATTTAATCAACACTGATTTACTGGAAAAATGGTGATTTCAGAATTCAGATTGAAATAAAAGTCAATAGAATCCAAACTATACTGAACTTTTTCTTTTAGGTCATGCAGTTCAGGTATGTGAACAGAGGAACTTGTTTTTCTAGTTAATTGCCACTGGGGATATGGACATCTGGAATCTTGAAAAACTGCCTTTCAGATAAGATTGAGAAGAAAATGAAAAACAAACAATAAAGATTGTGCTGTTCTTTTGAAAATAAAACCAACAAATATCAAGTGAAAGGATAATCCTGTTCCCCCCACAAGCCCCAGGGAACACTCACACTTGTGTCCTGCTGCATTATCATGGCATGTAAGCCATTGCTATGTAGATACTGTCAATTCAAGATATACATTGCCCAACATAATGATAAAGAAAGCCCTGCAGTAAAAATGCAAACAAAAGGCATTTTCTAGCAGTTACCATTCAACACCGTGAGGTTTAGTTTTGTCCCATTGCATTGGTGGGCAAGGAGCACATTAAAGTTAAAACACTTGCATTCCTCATCTATGCCTTTATCATAGATTAACTCACTCGAAATTGTGTTAAGGTCTGAGTGAAATCCACAAACATATTTGCCGTGTTAGATATGCCAGATATGGTTTGAAAAAGTATTGTATTTGAACTTACGTTATAATGTGCTGTTAATGTTGTCCAGGGGGGGAAAAATGGATCAGAATTATGTATGGACACAGTAACCTTTAAAATGTTCATGTACTGATGTTGACAGACACTTCAATACCTGCTGACATCTAGGCTTGAGCCCATGAAATCCTAAAAGATTTACAACAACCAAGGTCCAAGTGAAACCCCTTTACGTTATTTGGTGACCGAAACATGGAACAGTGGAACTTTGAAAATCTTTCCTGTTTATAAGAGAAACAAATTGTCGCTGCTGAAAGCCAGCCAATCTGCTTTTGTTTTGTTTTAAGCTTATGGTCCTACTCCCCCAGCTAAAAAGATTTAGCAGCATTTTATGGATAAATCTTCTGAGGTCAAACCTGGCTTACCAAAATAAGGCGGTATCATTTTTAAATGGTCATTCCTAGTACATAAAAATTCAGGATTTATTAGCATGTAAGTGCTCAGGAAGGACACTGTCAATAATAATCCTGAAAATACTAGTGTTTAAAGAGATAATGATCTATATGAAATACCATACCCAGAAACATTAGTTTATAATATCGAAACAAAATCTTGTTTTAAGGAGGACCAGAAGCTATGGAGATGAAACTGAGAAGGATACACCCTTCCCATCCCATTTTTCCACACACTCCTGGGAAGAGAAGGCAGGTCCCCCTTCTACAGACAAGGCTTCTGATGAAAAAGATGCCTCACCATGTCTGCTGGTGGAAAATTGCCCATTGGCCCCAGGTTTTCTTCAGATCAGTCTGAAGACCTTTTAGACCAGGGGATAAAGCTTTTCTTTACACCCTTAAGGGACATTCATCTCTGCATCAAAATCCAGGGAATTCTTACAGAATGGAGATTTCCTCACATATTTAGGCCAAATGAAATGGGTTAGTATTTTATCACTGAAATACTGACTGGGATATTTTTAGCTGTAGTGAGATTCTATACTAACAACCAATTATTTTTCTAGCAGTAGATAACAACCCTTCTTTGGGCAGATCTTTGGATTTTCTTCCAAATAATTCTTTAGAAAATGTCCTCTTCTGTTAATTGTCTTCTGTAACATGTTTCAACATTTAGACTTAATGAAATCATTAATGTTACATTAATGAAAGAGGGTATGATTCTGTTTGGAAGAATACACTGGATTTTAGAAGAATGATCTAATTTATATATTTTAATGAGTATTTTGGGCAGTGTTCCTGACTATTCAAATATGAAAATGTTAGTGTTCACTCTCTAAAGGCCACCAGGCACAAATGTATAACACACACGAGTAACACATTCTTGTTTATTGCTCCTTTGGACATTATAAAGGCCACATATTCCAATTATGTGAATTCAATAATATATATATATATATATATACTTCAAAAGGAGCATATTGAAACGATTCTCAGTAATGATCTACCTTGATTTTGCAAAACTGCATTCAGCAAGAGTGGTACATTTCCATCCAAAAGAAAGTCTACATAAATATATATCATAATCCACCAATTTTTAGATTTCTACATCCTATCCATAAATTGAAAATATGTTGTTGCAATCTGAAAAACTGTCTTAGAAAAAAGCCATGTACTACAACAGGATTTGAAACTATGTTTTTATAATTGTGTCAGAAAAAAACTAAGAAGTTACTCAATAATGCCTTGTTAAATATTTCCAGGTATAGCTTTCTCTTGGTTCTCAGAGTTACATTGATATACCATAGCACCATTGCAACAGAAAGGAGACTGTGGAGACTCTTGCATTTTCCATCTCACACAATAGTATGAAAACTTCTTGCAGCAGAGAGAAAAACATAGCCCTTAACCAGTTCAGAGGTTTGTAACTCACTGTTGTCAAGACAGCAAAATGCAGACACATACAGTCACACTTGCTTAGATGAGCACAACTTTATACCTGCTCTGTACCTTAAAATAATAAAAACTTATCTGAAAAACTTCTATACTGTGATCATCCCTGAACTATTAAAATAGACTATACCAAGAGCTATTGTCATCCAAACTTAAAATTATTTTCTCTCTCTACTACAGACCATTTAGGAACTTCCTTTTTTTTCACACAGCAACTATTCAAAGAACTTATCTGACATATATATAGCCTTCTACCTGCTTCCTAAATCTGGTCCTTCATCTTCCTTAGCTACTCTAGCAGCAGACTGATAGTCTGATCACAGTCCATCTCATGTTTGTCCTTTACCTAGTTGTTCCATCTCAAGTTGCCATTTTTGAATTCATGGTCTTCCCCATGTATGAATCAATCACTTTATTACCTTTATTCTTACTTACATAACACTCACCAGTGTGACACTTTATTGACAAGAAAGTAAGGATTTCATTTTAAACACTGACAACCCCAGTGGATGGAACATAAACAAAAATGAGAGAAGCATGTGAATCTCATGAAGGTCTTTTCTCTGACCTCAGTGTTCTCCAGCAGTTTGCTCGAGGTTTTTCCCCCATGTAAACAAAATGCAGTAGGAAGCAGTGGAACAAAACACTGATACTGTTTCATGCCTGCCACTGCATGCTGTGCAGGCATATGAAAAACACTACAGCGTGTTTGGACCAACAGATGTGTTTTAAAAGGCTTGCTCGTTACTCAGTCAAGTTCCCATTCCAGCTGTGCACTAGGGGATATCAAGGGGCTGGCAGTTTGGAATGGCTACTTTGAGCCACCTCCACAAAAACGACCTCTGAAAATTTATCAACAGTACCTATTTCCCACAAGAAAGTCTGTCCTTGCACTCTGGAGAATTATTTCTGGCCCCTGTCATGAGCATTGTTTACTGCCTTCATATAAACAATGGCCACGCATGAAGGTGCTCTCCGGCCAAACGACAGAAGGGAACTCACAGGGATTTTAGAGCCAGGTCCTGGGAAACCCCTTTGGAAGGGTAGATGGAATTAATTATGCATTTATAAATGTATACATGTGCTTGTGCGTGTGCAGATGTGTAAACACATGAGTACATACCGAATATTTTTTATTTACGGAACATAAATTATTTAGATTGTGCTCGATGGGAAATGGGCTTCCAAAAGCTGTTCCAAATGCAGCCAACAGCTATTTTAAAAGGCCACGACACAGATTCAGCTGATTCATATCCTCTGCAAATTGTTTATGTACCTTTAGTAAACACAAAGCCATTTCTATGCGTGTTTACACACTGAATATATGCATGCATATAAATATATATAAAGCAACTTCAAATGCAAATATCACAAGACTGTGATGATGCTAAGGGTTTATCAGCTAAACCTATAATAAATATACAGTACCTGCACTTGTCTGCCAAACTTTTTATGAGGTATATATTAATTATTGAGCTTTTCCACAGCTAGTATTAATAGCCACAGCAACCAGCTAGTTTAAAAGGGCTTTCCTTTTATATATTATTGACCCAACCACTCTTTCTGCATTTTGTATTAATAACTGCAAATGAGAATTCCCCTGTGTGCAAACGCTATTCCTCTGGCAAATTGGTGTGGGAATGACAGGCAGAAAGAATGGGTCTGGAGCTGGAAAAGGCAAGAGCTGCAGGATGACTGATGGCAGGTGGATGGGCACGCAGCTTTAATGTGGGAAAGAAGCAGGGAAGGATATGCAGGGGAGAGAAGACCCTGCAGGATGGTCACAGTCCCAGGACACTTATCTTCTTTTGCCAGCAGTCCCCTTATCTCATACATAAACTTTTACTCTCTCCAGCCTCAAAAACAGACCCATCTTCTCACTAGTCTGGTATGTGTGCCATCCACTCCCATAACATATTTTAAAACAAAAGACCACTCTTTCAACCCCTGTTTTTGATACTATTTTTGCTAACTTTTAGCTGGGAATAGACATGAAAAGTAGGAGGTTAAAACTTCCAGTGCAGCCAGGAGTTTGCCTTAATGCAATTTCCCTCACAGTCCCTTTGTGAAATGCAGCTGGTGTAAAGAAAGGAATTTCACTGACACATAGGGAGTCATTCCACACTCATCCGCCACTGAATCTTTGCCTCTAATTAAGCATACCTGTCAGTGATCTCAAGGAAATCTCCACAAGTCATCAGTCAGATCTGATCCTCTGTGATAAACAAGGAAATTATGCCACTGAGATTTAAATTCACAACAAAAGCAGCTCTGTAGCTGACTGATATTTCCCTGTGAGCCCATTCCTGCCTGGGCCTCTCAGCTCCCCTTGCACTCACAGATCACTCAGGCACTTGTGGAACCTCCGTCTGACTGCCCCATTTGGCACACAGTGCACACATCCTGCAATTATTCCTGTATATGTCACTTTTCTATAGGGGCATTGCTGTCCCTCTCGGCATTTCTTTATTCAAGTGAAAGCTCAGCACTCTGATTTAGAGACCTCATGTGAGCCATGTGCCAGTTACCTCTTCTGCTGCTGCATTTTTTAATTTCATGCGAATGCTTTGGAAATTATTTCACATGAAATCATGCCATTTACTACCAAATGTGGAGCCAGCGACTTAGAGGATGCAGGAATACATATTAAGTCGACAGCAAAACAGGTAGCTTCGTGCAGCTTTCACAGGCTACACAACATCAGAAATTCGAACTGGGAGGTTAAGAGCAAGGCTTGGGAGCTCAGCAAAACACCATGAATATTCCTCGTTGCCATTCCAAGATGAAGAAATTTTTCTGGGAGTTTGTATAAGGAAAATCTCACACTTTCTTTTGTTTCAGAAACACTGAGGGGCACATTTAGCAGGGACAGAATGACAGCTGACTTTCAGGGAGCACAGGGACAGTGGTTGTGCCTTTTGTGGCCAGGTAAAGATGAGCCAAGCTTATGTTTAAACTCTAAAAACACGATCTGAACCAGAGGAATTCTTGGTCATCTAGAGGCAGCTGAACAGCTCAGAAAAGACCTTAGCAAATGAGAAAAAGAATGAGACTGAAGTCTCCATCAACCTTCCAATGAAAGCACACGGTGAGAGCACCTGAAAAGAGGAAATGTACGGAAAGGAAAAAGGCAGAAAGAACAGCTGTATTTTTTTGGGGATGTCCCTAGAAAGCACATCAATATTTGTACATCAGAAAACGAAACACCATTTCCTAGAGTGGTCAAGATGCCACACTAACAGATGGCAGAAGTGCAGGCATGCAAGAGAACAAGTTTATGAATTGATGCATGGGCATGTTTTCTGTCCAGGAATGTTGAAACAGCAGCTTTTGGAGAATTATTTCAACTCTTGTATTTACAGAACCATGGCATTACCAGTCTAGCTTCAAGCTTGCTTCAAATGGATAGAAACGTTAGATAGAAAAGACATTTTTACTTTCAGTTATTTTGATAGCCACTCGACTTCACATACTAATATTAATTTGAATGAAAGAGAAGTTGTGCTTTGCTCTTACATTAATATTTTTGATACTGATTACTTTAAGATATCTATATCTAAACACCATACATTAGGTTTTTACTTGCATACAGGGATATTTTACATGTGTATCAATGAGATTGCACTGATTTTTAAGGCATTTTGAAACACAGTATTATTTAAAAACCATCATACTCTATCTATTTGAGCTTGGCTATAACCTGTTGCTATGTACTCTTGAAAAACAGGGGAAACAATCAAGAGATGACTGTTGTCTCCTACCCAGTACCTTCATTAAGACACCCACTCCATCACTCCACTGTTTATCAAAGTACGAAGCAAATTGTAATTTGTTTTAACACTTAAGATATGAAATGCACTTGAAAAACATCTTCAGTTTGCTGCTTTACTGGTCTGCAGCCTTAAAATCTTGCTAGACAGATATTTTATTGGACTGATATAACAGTATTTCTGCTCAGAGAGGAGAAAAAAATAAAACCACTTAAGTTTCTCTGAAATGAACTGGCCAGGGCTGGCATGTGATCTTGAAACCAGTGATGACGATGGGAAGCAATCTGTGTCAATTTATGCAATTTATGAAGGCATTACTTGACCCTATAGAATTTAGGCTCCAGATACAGCTTCAGTATCTCCTCCCAGCAATTTTTCTTTTTTTCCTCTTTGAGCTTACTGAAGAGTCAACCACCAACATCCTTTACCTTCCTCTCCAACGATAGTGCTGGCATGGCAGGTAAGATTATTCATCTCAGGCTACCTCAATATTTCCTCTGCAAAACTAATCTTCATGCTCACTCTGCAACAGGTCTTTCACCACTGTGCTACAGCCACATTAATAATGAATGAATCCATTATGATGAATGGCTCGACAATGAATATCAAATGACTTCTCCATTATTAAGATCATTACAGGACACTAGAGGTAACTGTTCAGTGCCATTCACAGCAGTTCAGCTGCATGATCCCTTTCTCTCTTAATAGGATTTCTATGACTGAAAGACCCCGAATCACACTGAATGTTTAACCTGACGCTCAGTGATTTTACACTACATACAATAAAACATCATGAATCAATAGGGCAATAATATGTATCAGTGTCACTTTGAGCAATTTAATATCATCTTGCTGTGTACACAGCGCCTATCAGCACCTTCAAAAAGTGCTCTCTGAAGATCTGCAGCGTGGATATTAATTGTACCAAATCTAACAAAAAAAACCCCTAGCAACTGAACCACTCCAATGTAATCTTTAAAAAGCTGCTCCTTTTAACTTTGTTTTTGTTTATTTTCACTCACTTTTGCAATAAATAACACAGCTGATTAAGAAATGAACACAGAACATTAATCATAGTGCTTAACTAGATATTTCCTAAAGGTCACCCCACTTTGAAAGACAGAGCTTTCCCATGTTCTGCCCTTGATTAATGGTCCATTTCCCGTCTCTCCCCGTGCACCCTTAGATCCCCACCCTGCAATTCCCCCTCGCTCCTGGCTCTCGTGCGAGTGGCAAGCCTGTCAAAGTGACATGAGGAATGACTGCATAACCTTTGCTGACATTCAGCAGTTCCCAGTCTTTCACTTTGCGCTCGGCATGGCTCTCCAAGAAGTCTGCTTTAGGTTTGCAGTTTCCCAGGCAGAATTTGTGGTGACAGAAGAGAAATGATTGCTCTAGATTACATTGCCAACAGAGCTTTGACAAATGTTACACAGCTAAAAGATCCCGCCCAAGATAAATAGGTATCAGTGAACACCGTGGCTAGTTCTCACTCATGCAATCTCAATTTTAAATCTGCGCTCAAGAATCAGCTTTGGGAACGGCACAGCAATGGAATATATTGAGGAGAGAGGGATTTGATGGGGGAGCATGATAGAAGGATTGATGATAGCGAGGTGGAGAAGAGCCTGGTGTCTGGATTTGAGGCACAGACGTTGTGGTTTAAATGCTGCTTCTGAACACGCTGCTCTGTGGAATGGGCTACTGCAGCCCTGGGTCTCCACCTACCCACGCCTCTGCAATTTGCTCCTGAAATAGGTACATTGAAAAAGGGGAGCAGTTTTCTTTCATCGTTAATAGATTGGAGGGACAGATAAACACAAAGATCCCACCTCTCAAATTTACATTGTTTTACATCTCATTATGAACTACAAATATTTTGCAATTCAGAAAGTCGCCTAAGTGCACTAATTTAGATCCCAATCGGCTGGGTTAAGGGATGTGCTGGGTCTCCACACCAGACACCAGCTCACAGGAAACTGCCATTAAAAAATGGACGCATCTTTGTTTCTCCAGGAAACAACTCACCTATTCTCATGGGAAATACTACATTTTTTCCCAGACCTTGGTGAACATTCTTGTAAGGACGAAAAGAGAAATGCCGGAAATTATTGTGATTTCTTCCAACAATACAGAAAGATATGGCAAACCCAAAATGCAACCCATAATGATTTTGTCCCCAGGCACATAATGGTGGTTAGTTACATGCAATAGAGCTCTTTTGATGCAAACTAACTAATTGACTGAAGTAGAGATGATGCCATTAGCAATAATTTGTCCATCAACCTTTGATACTGAATAGGGGTCATGCAGGATAAGTTCCCTATCTTCCCATTTTCAGGGAAAGACACATTTCCCTCAAATCTGAATCATCTGTCTCTGTATTCATATGCTGAAAAACATAAGCACAATTCCTAGATTTTTTTTCTCCAGTTGCTCTAAACAGTTCTATCACTCTTGGAGGGGAAAAAACAACCAAATGCACCAAAAACCTCTGGATAATTACAGCGATCTGTGCCTGGAAACATTATGGTTTCTGGTTGACAAAACATCTCACTGGTGCACAGCAAACATCTTAATGAGTTTGAGAGCAACAATTTAAGGGAGAAGGAAATCTAGCGATTTATCTGAATTTTTTTTTTTTTTTTAATGTTGAGAAGTACTCCTGTAGAGAACACCTTTTCTTCGATTCCTTCACTGCCTTTTTTTATGAAGTGTTGCCTGCCAGGCCACCTCTCTGTGAGTAACTTGGCAGACTTGAACTGAACTTTCCACTGGTGAAAAGATATTGCCACAGAAAATGTGTGTCCAGCATTAGGGATATACTGAGAGACAGTTTACTACACCTGCAGTCTCAGCCATGTAATTTATTCAGCGACGTGGAAAAGGAGAATTAGGACCTCTACTTCAGACAAGGTTTAAATGGAGAATAATTTAGAAAAGTTGGCCACCTTTGCTACGATTTGTGGAGGCCCTAATCACTCTACATTTTGACCCCTTCACCAAAATTAAATTTTATTCCACAAAGGAGATGATCATGGCATCTGTTCTTAATGAATACCCACAAGAGAATTGCCCATCAGTAATAGAAAGATGATTTAGACAAATACACAAGTGTGTTTCCCATCTCTCATTTTCCCATCTCAGGCTAAATCCTGAGAAATACTGAATGCTTTGGAGCACCCAGATGTCACGAGTGCTCAGCATTATTAGTGCCCTCACACATGTTCAGCAATGAAAAGTGAAAATAGTGTCCAAGAGGACAACACAGAACCTTATAGTGCTTATATTTCATGGTGAGATACTCCATAATTATGTAGTTACTACCAAGATTAGTAGGTGAACTAGGAGCAATTTATTTTCCAATAAAATTGATCACATTCACAATATTTGTGAAAAAAAGTTAATCCTAATTGAAGTTGTGTTAAAAACAACCAACCAACCAACCAAACCTCCTAAACATAAAATGTCCATTTCGAACATATTTTTTCTGAAACTAAGTTCTGAATTCTAGAAATTAAGGTCCACCAGAACACTCCAAGGTTTAGGCACACAGGATAATGACTTGGAATCAGGGTCCAGGAAAGATGCACTTCAATAACAACATCAATGTTTATAAACTGAAGACTATAAAAAATTTCTCTATCAAAAACATTGTCAAAAGACAGTAGAACTTCCTATATCAGCACTGCGAATGCATTCCAGAAACTGCAACATTAACTGTGTGGAACAAAAGTTTTATTTCATAGCACTGAATAAGTAAAATATGGGAAAATTTTGAATATACAATGATTAAAGTATGCATGATGTTGCTACAATAGACAGAATACTTTTGCTGTCTGTACAAGGCCAGTTTAATTTCTGACTTAATTTTAGCCACCAAAAGCAAAAAGGTATTTTTAGTAAAAGTGTTATAGTATATTTAAAAAAAAAAAACAACAAGACTTTGTATTCTAAATAAAGATTTCATGGATTAACTCTTGCATGCTGTTTATATGCAAGTTTCCTACATTTTGCATTGCTGAATAATTGAGAACATTAGCTCCCAAACCATGAAAAATTCATTTTATCATGATGTATTATTAATCAATTTAATTTACAGTGATCTGAAGAGTCCCACTTTCCATTATGGTGCGTTTAGACAGCAGTTTGGTCTGTATAATACCACTATGTAACTCTTTCTCATCTGATAAACTTCTCAAAGTGGGTCATACTGCGCAAGCATAGTAATGGATAAAATGGATAAAAGCGAACCAGTTGACATAATTTATTTGGACTTCCAAATCCTTTTGAAAAAAGTCTCACATAGAAAATCACTGAATATTTAAGTAGCTGGAGAACAGAGCAAATTATTTGAAATTATTAAAAGCTGCTTAGCAGACAGAAAGGAAAACAGTGCATTTAAAAAACATTTAGTGTATGAAGATACTTTTCCACTACTATTTCAAGGAAATGCCTCTGTAACTATTTAAAGCTATTTTTATTTTTACTACATAAACATATTATGATATTTCACCCAGTTTCAGCTAGTCTTCTATTTTTTGCAACTATTTTATTATAAGATAATCACTAAAAATCACTTTGGAAAATAACCATTCTTACTCTGATTTAGAATTTATTTATCTAGCATTAAAAGAATGTCTTCACTACTGCTTCATGGACATTTCTCTCCACTTTAATGCAAATTGAAAAGGGAAATTTGAATGATATGCAAACTCTCACGACTTGGATCTATTCATTGATATTTTGTGAAAAGTCGCTGGCTATTGAAGTCTCTGCTTACATGTCAGATGGCAATCATATCATCTGGCCATAAATATAAATAATTAAAATGTAAGCTAATAATTGAGAACTGTTGATGAAGAGTGGATACATTTAGAGAAACGATAAAGCTTTATCAAGAAGAAAGATTATTAGAAACATCTGGTAAACCCTAAATGCTAAAAAGGTCACACAGGGAAAGCAATCTGTATTTGGAGAATATACAATCTGTATATTCTCATTCACCTTAGAAGAGTTTAACCTAGGTGGGAAGGAAGGTGAAGCATCTTCTACTTGGTGAGCACAAGGACAGGGTCTGCTAAATAAAAATTTGAAAAAGCTGCATAAAAATCAACGTTGTGAGTACCAGAGACAATAGTGCAGGGTGCTGCCAGCAGGTGAAGTTCCACTGGAGCAAAGCATGACCCTGGCAATGCCTGACTCAGCCAGAGAACGTCTGAGAGCAGGCAACGAGAATAGCTCAGGGCGTGCATGAACTCTCCTACAAGGAATAAATGACCAAGCCAGGATAGCTTTGCTTAGAAAGGAGTTACATCTAGAGTGCAAAGGCAAAATACAGAGGCGTTAAATAATAAATAGCTGGAAAAGAACACGAATTGCTGGTCTCCTGAATTTGTGGCACAAACAAAAACACTTCTTTTTTCTTTTTTTTTTTAAATAGCAAATGTCAATATTGGCTACTGAGGACAACAAAAAAACCTGAACTAATTTGTGCAGACAAATAGTATAACATGTCCTGCTGCCCCTGGAAGTGAAAAAATGCAATATTAAAAAAATTCACAGTGTTAAAATATTTATACAAATAGGCTGTGAAAAATTTCAACAAAAAGCTGACAATTAGGCAAAATAACCACAGGAGTGAAATTAGGAAACAATTTCAAACAGAAGTATCTGGAAGGCTACAACAGGCAGGGGGAAGTGCGTGCAAGGGAGAAGCCCTGCTGCTCCTGCAGCTGGCACCACACTCAGGTGGCTGGGGTGGCTTCAGGCTGAGCTAAAAGCACCAGCAAGTGATCAGGGAGGGGGCAGCACTCTGAAGAGGTTTTATTTTAAAAAAACAAGAGGGCTACAAGCCAGAAACCTGCCCCTTACTGCAGCCCCTCCTCCATTCAAAGATGGCTTCATCACAAATTCATACCTCCTTAAAAATAAAATGCTGGCATCAAACACACATCTTGTCCCATCTTCCCTCCTAACAGAAATAACTGCAGACCCTAATCTTTCTCTAGCTGCCTTTTTTAAAAAAAGAAGAACAACATATGGCTAAAAAATATGTGTTACAGATGGGAAAGCGGGAGTAGGCTAAGCGACTTGTGAAAGCAAAATATCAGCACACCCTGGTTATTCCCAGGGGATGCTCCCAAGGTTTATCCCCATTTTCAGGAATGGTGGAACCTCAGGCTCTGCAAGGGGTGGTCATCATTCTCATGTGCTCACCCAGAGACAAAACACCAGCTACAGCTTCCAGCACCTGAAGGGAGCCTACAAGAAAACTGGAGAAGGACTTTTGGCAAGGGCAGGCAGGGATAGGACAAGTGGAAAAGGCTTTAAACTGAAAGAGGGGAGGTTTACATCAGATGCTAGCAAGAATCTCTTTACTGTGAGGGTGGAGAGACACTGGAGCAAAGCTGTCCAGGAGAAGTGGTAGGTGCCTCGTTCCTAGGAACATTCAGGGTCATGCAGGACAGGGCTTTGAACAGCCTGATCTAGTTGAAGATGTTCCTGCTCATTCCAGAAGGGTTGGACTAGATGACCTTTAAAAGTCCCTTTCAACTCGAAATATTCTATAATTCTGTGATTTGATGAGAATAGCAGACTTTAGCTTTACAGTGAAATATCAAAGGCTTGTGGTGATAAAATAAATACAAATCAAATATGCTTTGCAGGATGTGAATGTTCATAGCGCTGTATCCCCTCATGAAAGGAAATCGTTTGAAGGGCAGTTCTATGTGAGGCAGAATGGAGTTAATCTCATTGCCTGTTCTGGATCTTTGTGCACAGGTTTGTTCACCTTTGGTAGCAATAAGATACTTAAGGTTAAAATAAAAACCTGCATTGGGTAAAAAACATTTCAAGCTCATTTTTTTGTGCAAGTTATTTGCACAAGCACCTTAGGTATACAAGCTCATCTCTAAAAAGCATTTCATGACACCCTGGAGTTCTTTGCAAAGACACACCACTTCCCTGGATTAAATAAAACTGACACTTGTGTTGCTCCAAGTCACAATATTCATATCTATTGGAGGAATCTACTTGTCTCTTCTTCTGTTGTCATTGTTTGGTAAAAATGTAACCAAAAAATGCAACATGATTAAAAAGTTTATTCCTGTAACAGCGAGAAAAAGTTACCTGGTACTGACATACTGAAAAATCCCTGGTAAAACTTCTTCACGTTCACCATGAAAAATAGTGCTGTCTAATGATGCATAGTAAGTCTCTGCTTCCCAGGATTCCCATAATTTATATATTACCAAATTATGCAAAAAACTACTGGAGCATTTCAACTGTACTGCTATAATTCCTACCACAATACACAAACACAGATATATACTTTTTGGGAGAAATAAAGCATCCCTTTCTCCACAAGAAGCCTATGAATTTAATTGTGAGAGCAGGAGACAAATTACTTCCTGATAATTGCCAAGAAACTGTTAGATCATATCATTATATCCATTTCATATCCTTACTTCACTATGCAGTGAAATAAGCATGATTTCTAATTAATTCCTGTATTTCGTTTGCTATCAAACATGCACAGTTGAGAATGGTTGCTGTTCATGACTACCCACAGATGACCTTGAAAACTTCTACATCCAAAAATGTTTGCTAACGTAGCAGGATGAGATGTATTTTCAGCAATACCATAGCACAACAATTTATTGGTGATTCTGGGAATATGAGCTTGAAAAATACGAACATTACCTGAAGGAGTTTTTTTTTTTTACAATTCTATCTTTCCTGCTTGAAGACAAAACTGTTCAGCCCTTGGTGAAATCCTTTATGCTGAAAAAGCCTGTGCTGAAGTTACATTGCTTAGCAAAGATGCTCCACCTTACCTGTCTCTGTAGCTTTGTGAATCCTTATGTTATTTAGAAAACAAGAATGCCAAAACTGAGCCAGAGCTTGTCATTCTTGCTCCTTACCCAGGAAACACAAGATGTAAGAATTGTGATGTGTTAATCCTTTACCTAAAATCACAGAAATGTCTGCATTTCCAAATCTGTGATATCTTGGTAAAGGATTCTGCCCTTTTTACCTCCTCCCCATCAAATAGTGCTACTAAACCCTACCATAAAAATAGAATATAATAAAATGGAATATAAAAATGGGATGTAGCGGCAAAAACAAATACCTGTGGCACATAGCACCTTCTTTTGTGAATGCAGCCTGCAATAAGTGCCCACAAGAAGAGACCACAGCCATATTTATATTCCCCAAACACATTCTCCTAGCCACAGTCCTCTGTTGCCATGCAACATTTGCCTACTGCAATCCCCATGCTCCAGCATTTACGCCACTTGTCCCAAGAGCAGTTTTATTTCTCTACAAAGAAACTTGTAGAGGGTGTAGAAGCTCCCTTTCCTAAGTTCTGAGCAGCAGCATTACTTGCAGTATTGTTTCTCACATTTCCACCTTCAGCAGGCCAATTTGAAAGTGGGGAATTTATTTTTTTAAATTTTTTTTAAGACCATCCTTCCTTTCCACTCAGAAGGGAAGTTTGGACATGTCCCATAACATTCGTGAGCGTGCTATATGCCACGCACTTCACTGAATATTGCTGCCATACAGCATTTTTGTGTGGTGCTTAATGTAACCCCGACAAGGAAACTACCCCAAATTATAACCCCTAGATCTAATAAAGCCCACGAGGCTGGCATTAGCTCTGCTTGCGTTACTAGCTGCAAACTGTCAGACAAAAAGTGAATGCTCAAAGCACCGCAGTCCCTTTCCTCTCGTGGGGAATGTACCTGATGCCAATCACTCACCAGAGGTGCAGTCAGTGACTCAGAAAAGCTCCCAATAAAATTTTCTTTCCATGTGCCACACCAAGATCTATCATTGTCAACTCTGTATAACACATAGAGCTATATTTTTTATTCTTCAGAATAAAGAAAGCACAATGAATCTCAGGCTTTCAATTGTACAGAATGTAACACCTTGAAAAATTCTGTCACTAGCACCTTTCAAAATTAAAAGAAAATCAATAATGTGCTACTAATTGTAGGCTGGTATCAACCATCCTCTAGTCTTGAAAGTCACTCGACTTAGATTAGACATCTTTAGACCTTATTGTGGTTATAAATAATCTTTCCAAATTCTGAGAAACTCACTCTTCTCACTAGTAAAACATTTTAAGAACATACCAGGATGAATATATTCATCCTTGACATTTTTATGTACCAAAAGCAAAGTGATTTAGGACACAATCTGAGCTATCAGCAGGTGGTTCTATTTGAAATCAAACTGGAAGAGGAGATGCTATTATTTCATACACAAATCTGTATTATGACACTTCCTCCTATCTTCTTATCACCGTGTTTTGTTTTGCTGTACAGAGGAAAACAGATTACTTCTATTACCTTACAGAATAATGGGAGTGAGATTAAGGTCTCCCCAAAACAGAGAAGAAAAACAAAATTTCTTCTGTGCAGCCATCTCTTTATAGGCTGTGAATTGCTAAAATAATTGTTCAGGAAGCCTGAACACATTTTATATCAAACCAAACTTCTATCTCAAGCATACAAAAGGTTTTGCATAAAGGATTTAAATAGACAAAGATATCCTGTGCAGTGGAATCAGCTTTAAAATATCTGCAGCAGAGGTGGAAAAAAACCCTGGTGCATTTCAGAAGATAATTGCTGGGGATAAGGAAGAGCATCTTTCAAGTGTCTCCCAAACAAAGACTGCAGCAGAACACAGAGCAAAATGTTTACTTTGGGCATACTAGGAAGTACCCTGTGGAGCACAGAACTGATGAGTGAGTAAACACCTCCAGACAATCACCTGAGATGTGCTAAGCTGAGTAAGAGAGGAGTTTGGGTTTGTTTGTTTTTCTCCAAGGCACTGCAGCACTTGTTTTCTGCTCCCCCCTACTCTACAGCATTTACAGGAATCAAGAAACCTCAAAGGTGGAAGTCCTGTGTCACAAAGGCTCCACAATTTCTGCCAACTTCCTCACTTTTTCCCTGTAGCAAAGATAAAGTGAAGTATAATTTCTTTTCAATCTTTGAACAGAGTTGTTTACTGTAGGATGAAAGAAAAATAAATAGCAAGCCAGACTCTGTACCAATTTAGCTTTGCAAGAAGCAAGTATAAAACTAATTGAAACCACTGGGCTATATATATTTTAAATCAGCGGAGAAGAAAATATAATACATAAACCACAGGGTTTGTAATTTATTACAGAGAGCTCACCACTTCCAAGTGAGGTCTATACATAGAAATTTTTATCGGCCGCAGTACATTTTACTTGCAGTCAACATTTTAATTGTTTTGATGATTAAGATTTAGCCTGATGCAATAAGCTCAGTTCGGGGGATTTTCTTGAAAGCTTCTTCACAGATTTTAGCTGGAATACATTTTATGGATGCAACTGTAAGTAAAAGACTAATATTTTTCAGGGTGAGTCCATTTTTAATGCAATTTTATCTACTGACTTGCACACACACTGACAAAGCTTTATGTACAGATGATGTGACCCTTCAACACGCCCATCAGAGTGAATAGCTGATGCAGTTTTAGCTGGGCAGGGATGTGGGAGGTTTAATGCACAGCCATTGTTTCGTGTTCCTTCTTGTCTTACCCCCAGACTCTGAGCTATTCTGGTTTACATCCGGGCTACGAAAGGAGCAGCAGGTTTAGTGGAACGATCACACCCTGTTTCATCTGTCTGCCCCTGAGTGATGCAGAGCTGTGGCACAGGGGCACTTATTGCCCTGTGTAACATCAAAAAGCCATTCCCAGCACACCCATCTGGCAGGCACTAAAAAAATTCATACTCTGGCTCTTCCCAGTCCTCCCCAGTTGCACACAGAGGTTCGTACAACTACCAGAGGCACAATGCAAGCAGGGAAGCTCCGTGCATATCACTATTGAGCAATTAATTTATCTATACCTCCTCAGGCTACCAGGATGCCCAGTGGGAGGTTATACATTTTTACTTATTATGGAAAAGGTAACTTCAGTTCCAGGACTTTGACCTCAAAGTGATTTCTGTAGGTAATTCTCTGCCTTCAGGTCTCCTCTAGAGAGAGAGAGATTAATCTATGTAAAAGTTGAATTATAGTGTTTGGATGAAAACTATTTTCCTAAAGAAAAAAAAGAAAAAGAAAAAAAAAAAAAAGAAAAAAAGAGTAGAAAATTGCCATTTTCTTCCAGATTATCTAAAGGCACTGATTTAAAACCAAAGTCCTCCCTCAAGAAAATCTCTGCTGAAAAGGCACCATGTCAAACTGCAAATGGCAGTTCTGAGCTGCCGAGGCCCTGACACATCTGCTGCAGAGATCTCCCCACTGAGCCCCAGATCTCCACAGAATTTGCTTAAGCACATTTTCGAATCTAGCTCAGCACCGCAGGCTGCTGAGCTTATTTGGGAGCCCTGCGCTGGGAGAGGCTGGCTGCTCATTCTGCAGCTCCTGCAGGGGATGAACGAGCGTCTGCTCATTTGCAAAGGGCAGCGAAAGCAGGGCTGAGATAACCAGGTTTGCTACCCAGCCAGAGCCCTCCCAGAGACTGCTCGGGGGCCCTGCTCAAACACAAATGGAAGGAATTAAACCAAAGGACCCAATGTTTCTGTAAAACCAAATTTCACCTCACTTTCTCAGTTGAGAGTCAACATTTTCCAAAGCCATCTAAATAGAGCAGGATTCAAATTTCTATTAGTCACTGAATAACTGAATATACCTAATATACCCAACTATTCCAACAGGCCAAAATGGAAGGTTTTTACTGGATCCCCCAGTTGTGTAGCGATTTCTGGTATACCATCAAAACTATTAAATTAATCTAATTCATTCATTTTCTATAGTCACAAATTTTAAAATGAAAAAAAAAAAAAAAAACCACAACAGAACCAAAAACCAAAAACCCAGAAAACCACTTTAAATCTGAATGATACAGGTTAGACCAGTAAACATAACAGATACATCAAAAAAACAGTTTCCCATTGCTTTTTGAGGATACTTTTTCCTTCCCAGTGGCACTCCATCTGCTCATCTAAATGTGCATTTCCATGATTAGTAAAACTAACACAAAAAAGTCTATGATATGCAACTAAAACATGCATCTGACTTCAATCCCCACCCCGCCATTTCTAATCAGCTGTTGAAGTAATTATGTGTATTTATCAGCATTGACTTATTGATGTATTAATTGCTGGCCTTCCTAAGTAAACACCCTTCCCACATGAAAGCCAAAGGAAAGTTATGAGTGTTGATCGTGACCCCAGCAAAACTCATCCAGGGACATTAAAACAGACCACGCTTGTCTAAATCCAAATTCAAGCCTTCAAAAGCTGTATTTTTCCACAATGTCTGCAGAGAAGTTGAGGCATAATTTTATTTAGAACAGTTTAGTCTTTTCGACACATAATTTCTGTCACCATTAGGTTCCTGACTATAACAGCGTTAAACAGCTTTTTACCATGTAATTTCCTTTCAATGCATTGGAAAAATAAAGTCTGTCCTAACATACTCTTATGCTCCAAAAATCTATAGCATTAAAAGGAAAAAATGGAAATCTTATAAACACAGCAAAGCAAAACTTAAGGTCATGAATACTGAGTGACATCAGTAGGTCTGCCTTAAAAAAAAAATCATCATTTTACTGCTGAGAAATACTGTGCACTCTTCTAAACTCATCACTTTTAAGTTCTGAAACATTACAAAGGAATTAAACTGGATTAAGTTAAATCAATATTCTCCTAATAAGAATTCTTTGTAGTTTTAAATTTCTAAGCTTTACATATTTCAGTAGTTCATGTTAAATGGATATTTGACATTTTGCCAGAGAAAGTTTCATTAAATCACTAGTAGGAAAATCATGATTATCTCATATTACCTCAGTGCAATGATATAATGTGTCTGGTCCTTTTAAAGATGAGACAGACAAAGGCGAGAAAAGTTTCCACCGCACCAAAAATAAACTGCAGATATTTACAGCTTCTGTAAAGCAGAATTTCTCAAGCACAGTCTCTTTGTTTCCACTTTATTTTGCTTTATCAGTACATCATTACCATATTTTTTCTTGCATTTGCATTGAATTTTTGACCCAGCTTCTTATTGCACTAATTGTGTTGCCAGCGAAGTGAACTTTGAAGGGCAGCATAAAGACCTTTTTCCAAAAGCCTAATTTATATTATTATTGAGAGCTCATTCTGTCACCTGAAACTCATCACCTGTCCCTCGTTTTTGCTCTTAGAGACACAGGGCACTCTTCTAGAAATAATCTTGTCTCTGAGTTCCAGCAGTTCCATGCACAGGGAACTGTTGCTAGCAACACAACAAGGAACAAAGTTCCTGCCACGTCAGTCCCATGAGAAGTTGGAGCCGTGGGGATGGCAGCTGAGGACAGGAAAGGCTGCAGTGGGTATCCTCCCAGGATGACCACAGGCCAAACATTCTGCCTCCCTGTCCCAGCTCAATAAAACATTACAGCCACTGACAGCATTCAAGAGTTGTTGTGAGGACAAATGCAGTCAGAATGTTCAGGGGAAAACGTTGGATAAAGCTCCTGCAGTTCCTCTGTGCGTATATAAAGAAGATTAATAGATTCTCAAACACTGCCCTGCACATTCCTTAAAAATGTATAGCAAATTAGTGCATTTTTCTGGATTTTTGTAATGGACAGATAACATCTGTGTATTCCTTTGGAGGCAGTTGTGAAATAAAGGTTGATCAATGATCAGAAAACATATTTGATGAGAGTGGTTGCACGAAATTTAATATTATGCAAATTTGTAGATATTAAAGAAAAATAACTCTAAACATCATAAAATTGGTTTCCATAGAGAAAACAACATTCTTAGTGTCATTAACCTATAAGCAGGACATAATGAATATCCTGCATTCCATTAGAAATTAACGACATTCTGAAATACAAATCTCAATCAGGGATAATTGGGCTACAGAAATATACTGCAACATTTTTTTATTTACAATGATTTTTTACAAGGTATTTTGAAACACAGTTGAGATAAACAAAAACCTCTTGGGTTTCTTGTGTGTGTTCTTTTGTTTGTTTGGTGGTGGTGGTGGTTGTTTGTTTTTGAAAGAAAAGTCTGGAGAGACCATGAAGTGAGCTGTGTAATCAACTGCTCAAGAGTAAGTCCATGGAGTTGGTAGGAACGTGGTCTGTGTGTTCTGACAGGAAATTCAACCAATTCAGGTTTGCTTTCATTCCAATCTTTAGGGATACTCTGCAGAATTTCCCGACAGAAAGCACTTTTCAAAATTAATCAGAAATTCTTCAAGGAGCTGACACACCTTCACAACCCAGAGAGGACCATTTCCAGTCTGCAGCACAATATTCCTGACCGAACACTCACGGCACCACTAAAGGCCACTCTGCTAACCAAGAACTCAGTGAAATCTTGCTAATGGGCATTGACTCTAATGATATTGCAAAAAGATATAATATTGTTGTTGTTTTCAACTATCTAAATCACTTTATAGTCTCATATGCACTTAGGAGTAATGAAACTGGGAGAATACCTCAGCTTTTTAAAACAAAAGGATTGAAGGCTGACAGGCCCAGTGACTCGAAAACATGGACAAACTTTATTTTCAAGAAATTTAACATTGCACTTTCACCCTACAGTATTTTTTAGACCAATAACAGAAGCGCCACAATAATGTTGTGTTAAAAACATTAAAAAGAGCCATTAACAACGTCAAAATAGAGTTATTTCCAATATTTCTCACGGTTTCTTATACTTCTGAATTGAGAATGCCATAAGAAAATTCAGAGTAAAAAAATTCTAAAAATACCAGCAAGGTTTTCATGGCTCTTATACTCGGTTAATTTATACACAGGTATGTTTTTTACACTTTTAATGAGAAAAGGAAAAGGACTAAAATGATCATCAATGTATAATAGTTAAGAAATGTATTTTCAACCTTAGTAATACACATAAATTCAATCACTCTTCCAAACAATAAGATTTGTACAGGTGTCTAAACAGGATTAATAATAAGCTAGTAAAGATTATTATTCACCCTTGCTGTGCAAAAAAATGAGCTTGTAAGCCACAGAGCTGCAAAAAATTTGAAACAACACAAAACCTGAGATCCTCGGGAGACTGTTATCCAAATAATCTTACTCTGGAGAAAGCCTGTGCAATAATGTAGCTTGGAGGGGTAACATCAATTTTCTAACAAGTAATTAGGATTTGCATTATTAATGCAATGGATATTCTTGCAAATTATGTCTAAATATATGCAGATTTAAAAAAAAAAAAAGAAAACCTACAACATTTAATGACAGTGCTGTCATTTTTAAGTCCTTCTAATAAAACTATAGATAAGAGCAATGCTGAGCTGACCATCTTGGTAAATTTTAATCATTAATACTCACGAATTGCATGCATCTGCAGAAAGTGGTGTAGAACTGGGGCGATTAATTTCCACCCCATGCTCAATACAATCTCTCAGATGCAGCGCAATCTAGTCCATTAAAAACCAAAGTGTGTTGAAATCACTTCTGGAACATAATCTGCCTCACCATGTTATCGGTCTAAACAAATTAGGAACGGTTCATGTCACTCTCAGCCGATACTGAACGAAAGCAGAGTTTAGCCACCTTCGACTCAGTCTGTCATTTCCCCACTTTGACCTACTTAAGCTTGATACCAAATTGTTGAGTTAAAAAAAAAAAACGAACAAGCTCTTAGATCTACCAGTAGTACTGAAAAGGGCCCAAACATAAGAAACTTTAACCTTGTTTTTGGTGAAAGGAAAGCTTTCGCATGGTTGGAAAATGTAGTTCCCCTCCCACCTCCCAGTTTATCACGTTTCTCACTAAATTTTTCAAAAGATGTGCATGGACACACACACAGGGAGCAGTTGGTTTGCCATCCACTGGAAAGTGAAATTAAAGCAGCTTAAATCAATTTTAACAAAGCATCTTATATGCTCCATCCCTCAAACCTGAAGAAAAGTGAGCAAAGAAAGACAAGGTTGTGGGAAATTATTTTAGCATGCAAGTGATTTTAAAATTTATCCAACCTTTTGCACTCAGTTGATAGAATAAACCTGCTGCAAAGCCTAGTTAGAGAACACAGAAATTTTCACACAGCTTTTTGCTTGTCTAAAGACCAGTTTAACTTGTTACAGAGCTCGACAGAAGAATCTCAAGGCAAATGGCCTTGCGTATACACAGCTCCACAATGGCTGTGCAGGCACAGATGTGTGTGGGTAATTAGCTTGTTTCTGTGGTAATCAAATGGAATGTGGTGGTCCATCTTAGCCATTTTCAAGACCACTGACCATCCTCCCTCCAGACAGACAAGCTCTCCCCTGAGGCACAAGGACCCAAAGTAAGCAGGTGGCCTTTCCAGGCAGCAGCCACTCTGTGCAATGAAGTATTTTCTATGAACTAAGAGAAGTAGAACAAAAACTCAAGCGTCATGAGGCATCCTTTAGACAAAGAGCAGTTTGAAGCATAGGGGACAATTTCCTTCAACCTTTAAACCCATGCAAAATGAGAGTAGACTTTGCATGCACTTTTCTTATTCTCCTGATACAGTCTAAGTACCTTGATTTTAATACAAATATATAGTGACAGAGATGAAAGGAAAAAGAGATTAATGACCAGGTTTCCCTCTGAAAAAATGCTCTAATGTTTCTATTTGTACACGTCTTCAGAGCCTTCAAAACAGAAAGTGCTCCTGACTTAAAAAATAATTTATTACTTTGGTAAATAAGATTAATACAAAGAAAAGCTTTGGATATTGGCTTATATTTTATCTACAGTAACATAAAATGAAAAAGCGAAAGAAACTACACTGGATGTATGGCACAGATAGTATAAAACATCATGGTAAGAAAAAGTATCCTAATAAATGAGTAAGTGTTTCCTGTGATACAATATCTCTACAGTTATATTAATACCAATTTCTAAGCACAAAAATACCCCATTTTATCACTGCTGGAAGAAAATGTCATTGAAAGCTATACTATTTGATACGTGCCCAGTTAATCATTTTGTTTGCTAGTTGAATGAAACTTGGAAAGAAATACAATGGAAATGTCATGATTGAAAAAATCAAACTTTTGCCCCGCACCGGAAAAAACATCTTTATCTCAAAGCTGGTAAAAATTTACATATTTTATCACAGAGGTTTTATCAGGTCTCACTGCTGCTACTTTCTACAGACAGCAAAACTTCCTTCTTGCTAACACAATTAATCAAGTCCCGAAGGGTCATGATCCCTAACTTGCAAATTCGAGCCTTGGCTATTGCCCATGGTACTGTCCAGTAATGAACAAAGTCGTTGTGGCCAGAAGTGTATTTACTATCCCCAGTAATACCCTAGTAATAAAGTTGCATTAACTGACTTCACTGCATCCATTTTGGTGCTTTTCTGCAGGAGCAAAGACTTTTAGTTGGATAGTTACAAATAGTTTATACAAAGAAATAGCATGTTTTAGTATATAAAATGTCTTATTATACATGATGGAATAATATGCTTCATGTTACAATGGCAAAAAAAAAGAGCAGCTTTGGTGTTTACACAGACCTTCCTCTGATGTGAAATAAATGCAGCAAGTGACGGCAAATACTGATTGGCAATGGCTGGTTGGTAATTGGTTTGAGAGAAAAGCAACCTTAGCACTTCAATTAACCTCTATTTCTGCCCTACCACAGGCACAGGGGTAGGTACTGTGCAATATGTCAGCAATATCACGAGGTAAAATAGAGAAGAAACAACACTCCAGGCCCATGCAGTGAGGAGATACACAGGCATCACACACTTCATATTCAAACCTTGGAATTCCTCATTAGTTTCCCACAAAACTAGACCACCACCATCCTTCACTAAATTCTCTTCGGAAAAGCACTGTATTTGTATCAATTAATCCCCGCATTCATCACAAAAGTTGCACATTACTGAGCGCCATTATGCAACACATCTGCATCCAGCAACCTACTCCAAATACGAGAGGAGTCTGTGTTCCGAGACAGCCTCAGACACCACTGTTCTTACTTTTGGAGGGAGTGCTAAGCACCTTTTTCACCAGTCTGAAGACTTTTATCAAATGAGGGCACCCACTGAAGAAATCGTTTCACCTTAGGCAGAATGACCCCTGTCATGAACGAACGCAGTGCATTTTAAAAAGGATGTTTTGCTGGCTATGTCCCAATGACAGCCACATCATACACACAAAGAAACCTAAGCAGAAAGTCATTAAATAAATACTGTCTCTCTGGAAAGATCACACATTTTACAAGAAGCTCTCCTGCCTTCCAACAACCTCCCGAACTGCAGCAGACTGTACCAGAGTAAGAAATACAAAACCTGACTATTCTCTTCACCAGCTCTCTTGATGTCTCCTCCCTTCTCTTCCCATCCCCACCAAGCTGAGCCTGAAAAATCCAAGGATCCTGCAGAGGTTCCTTGCACTGCTGGGAGCACTGAAAGAGCACCACTGAGCACTTCAAACCCTATTTTTCACCCTGCAGGTGAAATTTTAAAAAACCCACCCCACACCTCTCTGTGAGAACAAGCTAAAAACCCAAGGTGGGTTTAGTTGGCTAAACATGGGCATAGGGAGAGAGCCATTTGGACATCTCAGATGTTGCAGTCTGGGTTCAACCCCACCCTCATTTCATAACAGTACATTCTCTGCAAAACTCCTCCCTCTTGGACCTTTCAGCTGTGGTCCCACAGAAAAGTTTGCAAATCCATAACTCTTCCAGACACTATGAATTCAGAAGGGTGCATTGCAATTTTTGTCACAACCTAGTCCCAACAAATTCTAGAGTACCTCAGGGAAAGACAATTACCCTTCTTTGTGTCATGGAGGTTTACATGCTTTTCACGTATCCTGCAGCTAACATCCTTCTCTGTTCTGCATCTTGCAACCTTCCTTTCTTTTAAGATCTTCCAAGTGATTGATGCAACCTATTTATAATTGGAACAATTGTTCCTAATCTTTTAGAAACTTGCTCATGTTACAAAGGTGAAAAAAACATGAGACAGAAATCTGGTCTGCTCTTTTTCTATTTTCTTTTTTTTTAAAACATTTTTGAGATTTAAATCAATTTCTTGCTTTTAGGCAAAAATATAAAATTTTTGTTTGCTGCCTTGGATTGAAAAATAAATATTGGTCTGCTGAATGGAGTACATGTATCTTTAATTTCAGTGTCTGCACACCCTCGACTACTTTATTATGATTGAACGAAACTCTTACATTTAGAGATTTCTTCTTCATCAATTATATATCATACACTTTATATTTGCTTGCCGTTTCAGTCCTTTCAGTCTGGAAGCATGTTCTGCCATCATGATGCTCCCCCAGGATTTGCACATGCGGTTTTCCCCGGGCTGAGCAGGGTCTAACACACTCCCTGTAAATCAGGGAGCAGATACCATTTTCCTGAGAAGCAAACTACTGTGTACAGACCAGGGAGCTTTCCAGAAAGCAAAACAAGGAGGTATCTGCTGAATTGGGGGGTGGGGTGTTTGTTTTGCCCTTTTATGTTTTATTAACCCTGTATTTTATTTCATCAGACTTTAACAGTCTTGACTGGGAAAACTGGAAACATTTTTTGCTTTGAATACATTCCTCTTGAAGGCAGCTGAATGTAAGGGTGCGTGCACTACTAAACAGAGAAAGCACGCGCGTGGATTTATGAAAGATCCATTTTAAGCACTTTACAGACAAATCAGTAGTGCTCTGTGTCTTAAAACTGGTGCTCATCTGCCATTCAGCCTCACCTGCCTCATCACGTGTTTGAATCTGCCAGGTCTGCTGTGGTCAATACCTCCAGGAAATGTAAGTTTAAATCCCTGTCTCTTCTGGGAACAGCCCAAAGGAAAAAATCCTTCAAGCTCTGACAAATCATTTTCTCCAGTCAAAATGTACACAGAGACTACATGAGACATAGTTTAGGGATAAGTTACTCTCATTTATGACATCTCTAGTTCAGCAATATTCCTATAAGCTGGAATATTGCTTTCTTGGTATTTTCTGTCTGCTGGAATCATTATTTCCAGTAAATGTGGCTAACTCATGGTATAACAAATGAACTCAGCTAATTACTACTCTTTATTTCCTTCAACAACTTAGATTTCAAACACTACACTTTTCCAGAGCAGACATACCAGCAAATGACCAAAACATCATTAACTCAGCAAGTTCCTGGATTCACAGACAAACAAAAAAGTGAAAACAAAGCTACAAAATTAATTTTGTTACATCATAATTTTAATTTAAATCTCAATTAGTAAGTATGTAATAGTAATTTACATGTATTGATTTGTATTTTAAATGATATATACTTAAGTAGCGTGAGATGCACAAAAGCAGAAAAAGCATTGTGCTATCGGTGTTTTCATATATGGTCTCCATAGAAATGATGTCTAAACCATGATAAATTGCAGAGTATGATGGGATGTGCAACACAGCACAGAGGAATTTGGTCTTACAGAGCAACTTTTCTATTACTAAAAGACTTTCTTTGTCAAAACTGAGGAAAGGAATGGTGCCTGACTACTTAACTAAGTATCAGAAAGTTAAGAAATTATTCACAAAATATCAGCAATTAAGCAAACATCAATAATCCATACTTACTCGGTGTGTTTAAAATGAAAGGCAAATCACCGAGATGAAAAGGCTTTGGATAAAACTGGTCCTCAAAATTATCTTTTGAATATTTCTTACATCAGGCATCAGAGTTTAATTCACTTCAAAAGCAAAATGCTTTTTTTTTCAGTGTTCTGATAAGGGAAAATAATTTTCCTTTTAAATGAGTATTGGTTATGAAGTTGGAGTAACAGCATCTCAGATTTGGTGCAGGACTTAGCACTCTGCTGCCTTTGATGTGGACTGTATTTCTCTCCCAGGAGGAAAGAAGTGGCAGCAACAGCTCCCATTGCATTGCTCCAACAAAAACGTGTGGACTTGCCCATAGCCATGAAGTCACTGAAACCATCTCAGCTCAGGTCAATAAAAAAACTTGGTTATTAAGAGTTATGGACTTCAGAGGTGTGGCACATTTTATGCTGTGGATGTACACAGTCAAGGAGGGAATTATTGGTGGTGGTTAATCCAGGTTGAACCCATGCTTTCATGGCTTGGTGGTTGGGGAGGAGAGGACAGTTCTGATTTTTTTATTGCAGTAGTGGGAGAAAGAAAATGGGTCCAGCATGGATTTGGGAGACTGCACAGTGAATTCCCACATAGTTCTGACCAAATCCCCTAGGGGTTAATTATAAAAATTAACTTGTTTTTTTTTGATTCTT
Organism: Origma solitaria; assembly: GCA_013397895.1. Lineage (NCBI taxonomy): Eukaryota > Metazoa > Chordata > Aves > Passeriformes > Acanthizidae > Origma > Origma solitaria. The sequence continues at coordinate 80,502 of VZRL01001402.1, read as the reverse complement.
GGCAGAGCAGAAAACTGTCAAAATTGGATCTTCAGTGCCATGTCCCTCAAATCCTCACCTATAAAGCAGCACTTAGTATACACCTGGATCAGTAAATTGTGCATATTAGGAGGAGTTTATTGGCAGATAAACATCATTCGTGTTAAGGCTTCCATGTACACACCACACACGTTTGGGGAGTTTTTACCCAGAGTAACTTTAATCTACTAGAAGGCTAGAGAAGGTCACCTGTGCAAATTCAGCTATCTAAATTTAGGTGGTTATTTGTATTTTTAGCCATGAGAAAAGAAGTGAGCTGACATTTCGGACCGAAAAATCACTTTCAAAAGCAGTAAACAGCAGCTGCAATTCCTCAAGTGCTCAGAAATGTAATCAACTTGTATATCCCTGAACAAGGATTTAAGTGCTTAACTTCAAACAACCCAAAATTTAAAATGCTCACCTAAAACTTGAAAGGAAATAAAACCAAAATAGCACAGGGCTTGATAAAGACATACATCTGTAGAAAGCTCTCACATCTCACCCAGAAGACTCATTTACTGATCAAAGCAGAGCTCCAAAGAGAAATACTGGTTGAGCGCAGGTATTTTAAGGTCACACCCTATCTGTTCTGTGCCAATGCTTTGCCTTAACTTTCCTGGGTACAGAGCAGCCAAATAGCTGATAGGAGGAAATCAGCAAGCTGATAAGCTTCTAAAATTTAAATAAGTAGTAGACTTTTCTACTGGGACCACTGGGTTGAACTGAGGTAAAAGATAATATCTTGTCGTTTAAAAGCTAGAAAGAAAATATACTGAGATTCGAAGTTGTATGATGCTGTACTACACTGATAAGCCTTCAGGAATTAGCACAAATCAAATAGAGGCAGAAATGTTATTCAACTCCCCATGGAGCTATTAATGTAGGATTACTGGAGATATACAAGTACACTTCTTATCCATCTTCAATGCAAAATGCCAAAATAAATATGACTAAACTTCTTATACAGGTTTTTTTTTTTTCACGTGATTCTTCAGAGTAATAATGACCAAGCCTCCTCAAGCACTTTTACCAGTCGAAAAAGTTAGTCTTTTAAGGAGAAGTAAGCAATAATCTGTGCTACTGAAAAAAAAACCCATGAAGATGGCCTAAGGTAGAATAATTTAGCTTGGGAACATTTAGTGTGGTGCATATACTACAGATTTATAAACAACAATATCTGTGTCCTCTAAAATCCTCCACATTCATGATTAAGAAAGAAAGTATATGTCTGCTGGTTTTGAAACTAATGATGAGGGTCTTTTCAATGAAAAATCAGATTTTCCCCCAAATCCTTATTTCATTGAATCATAGATTTTGGGGAACATGTTCATACCCACTACACTTTCCATTAAAAATTTAGCTTTTTAAAATAAAACTGGAAATATTTGACTTGTTACAGATAAACAAAACATCAAAGAAACGAAAGTTTTATATAATGACTTTTTTGTCATGCATTTTTTTTTCTAAAAGCATTTTGAATTATCCTTTTTTTTTGGAGTGATTTTAGTGCAGGTTTCTTTGGATGTAACTCATCAACATTACATACTACTGACTTCTAGACACAACTAGACTTCTATGTTTCTGAATTATTGGCATAATTGAAATCACATTTTAAATCTGGAATATTAAACCAAAAATACACAATTCCTGAAGCATTTAAAAAATTATCTATTAAAAACTAAAAGACAGTATTTACAAGACAGTTTCATTTACATATTCAGTTTTCCACTGTAAATACAGGTATCTGTTCAATATTATTTGTTTGGTACACTTGTAAATTCCATGTGCCTAATGTGTACCCTTGGCTCCTTCTCTCATTTGTATGGTGTCATTTGTGCCAGGCTTGTTGTTCTACCTCTGTTGCATTTCTAGCTGTAAAATAAATAAAACCAAAAGTAGCATTGAAATAACATCTACTCAATTCAGAGGTGGAGGCCTGCAGGATTTCATCAGCTGGCAGTTCCTAAAACATGTATGGCCCACAAACAAACTCCAGTGGTGTATCAGTACATTTTGACATCTTCAGGAAGGTGTGCACACACAAATTCTCCCTTCAAGTTGATATATTAGTAAATTACAGCCACATCGAGTCTCACAATTTAAATTTGGATAGACATTTGTGCATCCTAGTGGGATTCTTTACTAACAATAAGCACAGATCCTAACCCAAATCTCACTAAAGTGAACAGAAACTTACTTTTCTCATCTGTTCCCGGTGGCAGTCAAGGAGAACAAAATTCAGTGTAAAAATAAAATAAAAAGAACTTTAAAAAATGCTAGGGAAGCAGCTGAATGAGAAGAGGGGATTACAAAAACAAACTTAACTTGTTCTCTTACCAAAATAATTTATTCCCTTTAGTTCATTATCCCTCTTAGGTTGTGCCAAATTTCCCCAGATAGTGTTCAATAGTCATTTGATACATTTGATGCTTAATGCTCTCCTCATGTCTGCAGCACTCCAGCTCTGAAAGCGACACTTGTCAGAAATAAACTTAATTGTTACAGCACCAGTATTAATAGTAAGAGGGAAAAATGCTTCAAGGAAGGAAACTTCTGCACTTGAAACCACTCGTGTGGCTGTTTGATTAACAGGAAGTTACTGAGGATTGCTGTGCAGATTCCCTTCCCTACAGTTCTTATCCATTTCAAGGATAAATGCATAGCAATGCACTTTAAAGACTTTTCTCCTTTACAGAGAGGCATTTTTGAGACTCCTTTACGATAACCATTTGTTTGCTGCCTTGAAAGAAATGGAAAGACCAACCTGGCATTCACAACTGCACAGTTTACCTAATGTCCAAAAATCCATTACAAATTGCTCCGCCCACTGAGTTATCCATTCTATGCCATGCAATGCGCACGTGCTACAGCAAATGTACCTCTGGAAACCCCTCTAGAGAGCTCACCAAAAAATTCCCACAGTACTTCCCAATGGGAAAACATAAACAGGCATGAAAACACTCCAACTGCTCCTACAATACTTTTCATTCAAGACTGCATTTCTTAATTTGCAGTGCTGCACCAACAAGAATTTTAGGAAATGCAACTGTTCTGATGGTAGAGATAGTACAGCTGCATTTGAAGTAAATTTAAGTAACTGCACAAACAGCTACAATTCTAATCTTTTTTTTTTTTTTTTTTTTTTTTGGCCAGGCAGTACATTATTTCCAATCACCCAAATATGAAGGCTTTGTTCTTGAGATTATTTAAATTTCATCACCTGCATTTCCTTTCTTTTTTTGGTAGTCTTGCCTGCATTGGGGATTTATTTATTCACAGAGATAACCAATCACATTTCTTATTGTTGCACGCATTTTAGATGATAGACAGAAACACTGTAAAGAAAAATAAAGAAAAGCATGAAAATAGAAAGAACAAACATACCAAATGCTTTCGAATCTGATAGGATGTGGAATTGCTTATGCTACTAAAATTTTCAGGACAGTCATAAGATGCTCTATTTCCAAACTGTAACAAACACTTCCAAAGTTAGAACAAGGTTTTGCCTGGAGTCACACAGTCTTTTCCATACAGCTGCAAGGTCTACTATAAAAAATAATAAATAAATAAAATTCACAGCTGGAAATGAGATCCCCAGGTGAGGGCTGGTCCATAACTAAGGGAGGGTGAATTTGGGACAGCTGCACCTTTCTCTGCTGCCTTGTCTGCACTGTCCCTAACACCATCCCACAGCACTTATAGAAGTGTCCTCAATAATTACACTTTCTCTGAGCCAGCCCACACCAGCACTGGCAGCTTTCAAATAAACTAAACCCAGATAAAAAATAAGCAGATAGCAAACCTGCTTTAGGATTAGCTTTTAGCAACTGATAATGCTCGGGATGGCTTCACCTGCTGTTGTTCTGAAATAATACCTGCACTGCATGTCAGCAGCTTCATCTGAGGACAGGAGGAAAAACAAATGGTGTTCACAAACTGTGAAATGAACAATGATGAACAAACCTGTCAGAGCACAGCTACTGCATACCCGTTACACTCAACATCTTAAAGAATAATAAAGTGCACTGATAAGAAAGAGTATATAGAATGTTTCAATATCCAAACACATAAGCTTCCTTCTTTTATACATTTCCTTTATCATGACTTATTTTCTAAGTCCTTCTGTTTTAAAACCTCCTTTATCAGGACATTTTTTAAGTCTATATTGCATTTTTTTTCATGTTACTGCTTACATGCCTTTGCTTAGATTCCCCCAGAACTTCAATTCCAAACTTTGAGGTCGAAATGCAAAGGTAGTGGTTGGATGTTTCAATTTTTCCCAATTCCAGAAATTAAGGAACACAGCATTTGATAGTTTCCCAAGATAAATACCAACTCACATTTTTCTAAACTTTAAATCTTATCAGATGTGTCTGTCCCACTCCATATTTTACAAATGTCTACACGCATCTGTATTGCTGCAGTTTATATAAATACTCCTCTAATCTAATACAAGGTGCTCTTAGGGCACACACTCAGCTCAACAAAACTGCAGATAGAAGGAGAAGCTTTAATATTCAAGGGAGCAAAACCCACGATATTTCCAAGCAGTAGAAAGGCCTGCAATTTATCAGCTATTACTTCCTACATAAATGCTGAAATATGTAGGGTTGGGAGGTAGTATTTGGCACCACTATAATACTTGAGGAAGATTAGACACAGATGAATTCCAAAAGATGAAGAACTAATCAAAACGTGAACCTCAGAAACTTGGGGACTTCTCGTATGTATTTGACAACTTCTGTAACAGATGGAAACCAGCTATAAGTGGTTACGGCAGAAGGGGGAGGCATTTTGCATTTTCATGCAGAAAAATGAAATGCAAATATATCAAACCACATGATTACATTTTTTACTTCCATATTTTGCATATTGCCCATTTTCATAAACAAAACACTTGTAAGCATTCTTTTTTTGTGTCAGAGTGGAAGGAATTTTCAATTTTGGAGTGAACTGTTTTTTAAATACTTGTACACTCATTCTTTTCCTGCAGAAGAAAATAAGTCTGGCCTGTTACTGCTAAATGTACATGATCATTTTCAGTATCAGAGTTTTTGTATCACCCAAACTCACAAAAATACAAGCAGAAAAAGAACTGAGGAAAAGGATCGCTGTCATGAAAAAGATATTTATATGTAAAATAAGAGGGGATTAACATCAGCTTTTCTTTCAAACTTTAACCAAATTACAATATTCACTTTAACCAGTGACAAATTTGAAATTTTGGCAGCCAAGATTCAAATATTATATTTTGATACTGTATTATGTACTACCATTTTTAAAATTCATATCAACAGCGTTTCCATATCACATGTGGAGATTCAGCATAAATATTTTATTTAGATATTATTCCTACAATAGTAGGCATAATAGCCTATGGGCTAATGAATAGCCTATAAACTCCCTTAAAATAAAAAGAAGAAGATGAGAAGTTATTACCAACATTTAAGCAACTTAGAATTGTATTTTATTACTTAATATGAAAAAATAAAGATTTAAAAGCTACTCCACAGCAATGCTGTTGGGGACTACCTAGAAGGCTGAAGCATGTGGCACACGGCTAGGGGAGACTCTCCCTCCATCTCCATTTGAGATCATCACCATTTCTGACAAAACGCACCAGGAGCACATTTCACAAGGACATTTTCCCTTGGAGGACTACAATCAGCCTCTCCTCAGTTATCTTTCCTTATTTTTCTTCTGCAATCTCGTGAGTACTTCAGCAGAGATGAGAGGCACTGCTGCTCCCCTGCTGCATGGTGTGGTATCTCACAAAGGCAGGAGATGTCCTTGCGAATTCCCGCTCCCTACACGTGATGTGCAAAGCAACAGAAACAGTGGGGACTCCAGAGAAACCACAGAGATGATATAATTAGTGCTGCCTGTAGAGATTTAATTCGCTCACCTCAGTATCACCTCACCCAGTATAGGCCTGCAGCAGGAATCTCGGGTATTCCAAGGCTTTAGCCTTCCCACAATCTGTCATTCATTAGCGGAATAATTCCCAGAATAGTTATGTGTCAAGCTGGAGTTTGTATCACAGCACGCCGACAAGAGGGAGTGCCAGATTCTCTGGGAAACTCAGTTTGGTGCTTGGCAAACATGCAATACTTGAAATCCTGACGCTCATCTAATAAACTACTTTTCTTTTTTATGTGGAAGTGTCAAAGTTTTGAGTTGAGTGATCATAGAAAGCTCTATTTTCTGATCGTATTCATAATATTATTTCTCTGAGCAGAAGAGGGAGGAAGAAAGGATCATCTCTGTGCCTTGGGCCAGGCCTCACTGCAACTGCAACCCAAGCCATGTGCAGTGTTGGAAAATAGAGCTTTTAATTATTATATATGTATAACACTGAATTTCAACTCAGCTCCTGAGTGTTTTGCTTTGAAACTTAAATATACTTCAGAGGCTAGTGTTCCTTCGGTTGCTATTCTCATAATTCTCCCCAACTTTCCAACTAGTGTTTGTATATCTTTATTTACACCCACATCCAGCTGTACACCGAGATATGAAGAGAAAAAGGGAACAATAGTGCGTGGTATTGTGCATCAGACAAACAGATAAGGCAGGAGGTTATGGAAGCAGTTCCCACTAAGGAAATGAGAGTTTAGGAGATGTAAAAGAGTAGTTTATTGTTCTTGAGTCTGGGCTGGTGGCTGCACATACATGAAGGGAATTTGTCATTGAGGGGATTCCAGGAGATGCCCTGGAGTAGGGACATAACCTGCGGTCAGTGGTTGAACCTGAACCAGGGCATGAAGGGATCCAAGCTGACTGGGGCTGAGGGAGACCAAAGACAGTCCTCTGTGGAACTTGCAAAGGGAGCTTGAGGGGAGATGAGGAAAATCTTCCAGTGTTAACACCCAAAGAAGAGTAGAAGCAGAAAAAAGAGCAAATTTTGTTTGCAAAACTAAAGTAGTAACTCAGACTTTGTCAAAGCCTAGAGGTCAATTCTGCAATTCGTTATTATGCATGCTATTTTTCTTAACAAGTTTTAAAATTAGGCTTTCATGATCAGCAAGTAGCAAAAAAACCTGCAAGCATTAATAAAGGGCATTATTAGGCATTCACAACCAAAGCACTTGAAATAAATTTATACACCATGATGAGAAAACGTTATAAATTATAACAACTTAATCTTTCATTTGTAGCTTTATACAATCTAAAAGTGGCCAGAGTTTGAAGAGCAAACAGACCATGGGAACAGAAAAACCCTGACCCAGTAATTACATCTGCCATAAATAGCAAATATGGGCAGACAGAAACACTTTCGAAGGAACGGAATCAGGAAGAAGACAACCTTTTATCTATTGTCAGGAATAATAATTGCAGTCTCCATGCCTTCATAAAATCATTTATTAGTCTCAACTGGCTGTACCTCATTTAGTTCATGATTTACAAAGCATTCTGGTATCTGTGTGCAGATAGGAGAGGAAGAAGAGGATGAATCAAGTCATAGTTTCTTTGGATCTAAGAGAAAACCAAAAGAAAGAAAAGTTCTAAGGGACTTGATCTTGTCAGTGAGTCTGTAATTAACGCTTGCCCAAATATGAGATCAGAATGCATTTTCATCTCTTCGCAGAGCACTTTATAAAAAGCAGATTGGGTGATTCCATTCTTTGCATCATGTCCTTAAAATAACACCTCTGCTTTTGAGTGCATTTCCCCTCTCTTCATCTCACAGCAGCTGTGTACAGTCAATAATGCCTGACACAGTTGAAAAGCTGGGGGTGGATTGTTGAGTTTTTTCTGAACATCTAAATTCTTGGTTTTCTGACAAGCCTGCTAATCCCAAGTGCTGTTTTTAGATACCAAAATTATATGTTAATGAACAGATTCAGGATTTCCTTTTCAAACCCCCGTAAAGAGAAGATTGCACACCAAAAGAGAAAGAAACGGGGGGGGAAAAAGAAGGTAATTTTCATACTGCTTAGTGGTACTCCGTACATCCATGCATTTCAAGGATGAGAGAAATTTTAAGTCCCTCTGGAAATAACAGCAGGCGCTGGTTTTTCTCCTGTCACCTGCACCTCGAACAAAGAGGTAGGCACAGTTATCCAGTGGCCATGAAAAACCATCAGCCTGGAGGGCAAAAAACCACCAGGCTCAAGGAAGTTCAGCCACTCCGGGATCAGAAGAAATGTCACCCAGCTGAAGGGAGGCCTGTGGTATCTGCATCTTCCTACACACAAAACTCCATCAGCTTCAAGAGAAACTCTTCCTTACCAGTGCTGGACTCTTCACACAAAAGGGTAGGATGACATTGGATTAGGAAGTATGAGAAGGTGCAACAAATAATTACAAGGTACTATGCCAGCTTATCTTTCCATTCATGATTTTCTCTATTCCAAAATTTTGTGTAGGCAGCAACACAAGTAAAATAAAAAGGATTGTTTTCACTTGAAATAAAAGGTCTTGAGAATACTAGAAAGGTAAAAAAAAAACCAAACATGCTAGCAACCCTTACATAATTTTTGGGCACCATGAAGTAACTTCAGACACAACATGTGAAGAAGCAAATTGAGTGCCACAAAACAAAAACAGAAACAAAACTTGGAAGGAGATTTATCCTCTGTCTTCCACCTTATGAGAATGTCATGATGTTGTTCTTGAGCTTTCCTAAAGTTCAATGCCCAAACCTGCTAATTCTCACCCTGAGTCTTGTGCTCAACCTGAATATTTGGGTAGATTTCAAATAATTGAAATATCTACCCATACTAATGAGAATATTAAGGTTTTTTAAAATTGTAGAGATTTATTTCACTTAGCTTTAGACTACAGACATTGGGTGGACAAGTATTTCTGGGGTGCATTTCATTTACCAGTTTTGTCAAATGTGTTAAATATGCCTGGTGCTTCCTACTTGCTCAAAAAGGGAATCCAAGGTTGAGAGTCTAGTTGTTGGCATGATGCCACATGTCAAATGATTTGGTGTGAAATTTCTGTTTACAATTAGAATAAAGAGGATGGATTGCAGTACGAAACAGGTTGAGTGATGCGCCTTAAACTAAGAGCTAAAGGGTTTTTCTGCATTAGACAAGAAAGAAGGAAGAGATGATACCTTTCATTAACATTTTTAGATTGCATTTGCTGTCATGCTCATTTTTTGCCTTTTTCTTTTATATCTCTGTATTCTTTACACATATATCTGTAGTTCTGTAGCCTATTATCATATTAGTAGCTCGTCCCAGTAGTTTTCCATACCCTTTCCCTAGGCAGAAAGACAAAACACATTCCAAGGGTCCCTATCCTGTCCTTGTTCTCCTTGGCTACCAAGGTTGAAAACAGCTCTTCGAGACACATTTTCATAAACAAAGTACAGCTGGCACCAAGGGGGGCTCCCGAAAAGGGTTGAACCAGAAGGGAGAATTACCTCATCACCTGTGCTTCTAATTGGGAATTCTTGTCAATTATGCTAATTTGCTTAACTTATAAAACTGTACTCACCCTGTGGGGGCAGGCTTTTGTGGACATTTTTCCATATTTGCCCCTGAAAGCCTCCAATAAAGACCAGCTTTTATATTCTCCTATACTAACATTATCTCGAAAGTGTGTTGTTTCGTTTCTAGGGTTTTTAAAGTATCCCATTCAGCAACTGCAATCTTTTGAATAAATATGAGTTCAAGCCCATTCTTTTCTTTCACCAATATTTGTACCGAAGGTATTAACACTACGTATACCAGAAAACAATGCAGCTAAAAAATACACGCAGATGGAAATAACCAATATATTTGGCCACAGAATGAAGATGTACTCAATGAATTAATATGGGACCCTAGAAAGTTATTAAAAGTAGCTGGAAACAATTCTCAAGGCTTTTAGAAATATTTTTGGCTATGCAGCATCTTAAAGTGGGTAGCCCAGTCAAGTACCAAATGGTATTGTGAAAACTGTTTAGACAAATATTAAAAAATAAAGGAATTTTATACAATCACTGTCCACATATGGTTTAGAACAAAGACATTAACACTCCTTAAATTAGAAATTAATGGCAGAAATTTAGGAAAAAATCATAGACCATACTGGAAAGTGCAATATTTGAGAAATTTTGAGGCTTACAAAAGCCCCTCATACAGAGAATTCATCTGGTGACATCTTTTGAAATGGCTTTTTAGACCTCTGTGTTTTCCTTGGAGAAGCACACTGTAGAAATATGAGTCATAAAATCATTGTTTTAAGTTTTTCTTCGACAAACAACCTGTCTCCTGATTGGAATTAGGGAATTAATTTGACCCATAAACTTGCAAGCTCTCATCTCTGGAGTTACTCTTACAGATAACACTCATAAAAGCAAACTACTTGCAGCAGGTTTTAAAACTGCCTGCAAGTTAGAAGCTTTTATCCCTGAAAAACGAGGCCTGCTGCTCAGAACAAACTGTCTGTCAGGCACAGCCTAAACTTTGCTTCTTGTACCACAAAGTAGGAAAAGCTGAAAAATACTTAGGCCAGTGACCTGCCTGATTGCTTTTTGAAACACTCCACAAAAGCACACCGTATTAACATGAAATTCCTTCAAAATCTGCAAGTATATGGTTTATGAGATACATACGGATTCGATTTCTCCAATGCAACATATTATTCTTCTTTTAAATTGATTTTTTCTTTCAAAGATGGATAGATTGACGTGGGGTGGTTAAGAAAGATCAGATTTTCATGTTCTGAAAAACTATCATGAAATGTAGGAGCAAGCACAAGAATACACAAACAGCTATGCATTCAAGAAGATTCTCCAAGTCCTGGTGTGTCATTTCTTTCTAAACACTGATTTTCATCAACTTTTTACTCAGTCTCTTCTATACCATCTCTACTGCAAAGCATTGTAAAAACCTATATTAGAACTGAAACAATACTGAGAAGTTATGCGGAGGATTAAACTGAAAAGATCACCATATATTATATTCATAAATACATTCCTAAATTTAATACGGGAAGAAAAAATACAGTGAAAGAAAAAGTAAAAAGCTAGTTTAATTGTTAGCAAAGAATGAACTCTGAAGAACCTAAGAAGATAGAGGAAGTTTTAAAAAGCAGGAAAAGAGAGAAATATGAGTTGACAGGAGGAGAGATGAAGTTACAAAAAACTTAAAAGTAAGCATTCAACTTTATGTTCTGTTTTTCACATGAGATTATCTGGCATTATTCTTCACAGAAGCCTATACAGATTCCAGACACATTAAAAAAAGGTTTATTATTTACAATGAAACATACTTCTCAAGTTGTTTTATGCTTTTTCCAATACAAAGCCTTCCCCCTGACCAGTTTTGATCGAAAGTAAATAGCACTGATTACCAAAATTGCACTACAGAGCTTTGTAAATTAGCCAGTAAAAATACTTCCCAGCACACCTCAGCACAATGCTAAAAATGTAGGGGGTGCAGTATCAAGTGGAAACCTTTTTACTTGTGAAGGACGAGATTCCATTGCCTCATTTTATGTTGAGCAGCACCTTAATGAAGGAAATACTCCAGCAGACCCCAATGGGATTCACAGCTGTATTTTGTGGGAAGGGATTTGGAAACTGATCCAGTGACTAATATGGTATTAAACCTGCACCTTAAAGACAGCAGAGAAATATCTGAGCATTCAGATCACGTGTGTCCACCTAAAGCACAACAGCAAACTCTTTATAACAAGAAGAAAAAGCACCTAAATCATTTCACCAGAATTTAACTATAATTTTCTCTCGTATCTTACCTATACATTTTCTACAGAGCTTCTCAACATTAACAAGATACCACTGACTTTTGTCCAGCTAAAGTTTTTGTCCTTGAAACAGACAAGATGGCAAGTGCTGAGACCTGAATACTTCATTGAGTCTAGATCCAGCTCTGATATCGCTGCCTCGAAATTAGACAGAGCTGAGCTGCTGATTTCCACCCTGAGCAGGGTCAGTGGGACATAGCCCAGCAGCTTGGTCTGTGTGCCAAAGGCTGAGCCAAGGCTCAAACCCCTGCTCTCAGCTCAGTGGGTTTTGCCTGGGCTGAGCATCACCACAGAACCACTCTCGGTCTGCCAGCACAAACCCGCAGAGTTTTACACAGATAATTACACCGCATAATCCCTCCTTTCGATTTTCTGCGCTGTCACGGCTTCATCTACATGCTGTTTGTGCAGTTTGCTTTGCAGAAAGCTGCAACTGGGCTCTAGATGAGCTAGCTGAGGTGAAAAAGCGGAGGAAAGGCAGGAGTGAGTTGCTCATCCACCTGAAAATGCAGGCTTGCTCCCCAGAAACCACCTCAGCAATAGCAGTAACAGCCAAATGAGGTCACCTGAACAACTTCCTGGAATCTACAGACATGTGCCCTAAGATTAACTTTTTCAGCTTTTTAAATTTTTTTTTTACCCATATGAACACTAGCACAAGAAACCTGAAACACTGGTGTTCAGGTAAGAAGTTAAAATTATTTTTTTAAGAATGAACACGTATTTTCAGCCAGTATTAGTTATTCTCTCACTATCGACCTACCTAAAATATCAATCACTATGGGAAATTTAAGATGCGTGTATATACAAATCCATTCAGTGTTGTACACGCGATAATTTTGTAAAAATAGATCTCCATAAACCAAAATATAAACTCTCTTTATGCAATAAATAATTACTATCTATATTTCTCAAAGACCTTATTTTCATTTAATCTGTGATTTGTAAAAAGTAGTAAAGTGCTGAACCCCTAAATAGAATTTTTTAAAAAGATTTTATATTGCATGCAGCTGAACTTTTCTGATATAGATAGAAAAAATCCTCTTTGTTCTTTGATATTGCATGTTGAAGGGGTTAATCTTATTTTACACAAGCCACAAACTTATTAATGGAGACAGAAATTTAAAGGACATCATCATCATTAATCATGCAACACTAGATCTCTTAAATCATTTTTGTATATATGAGTGAGACTAAACAGGCAACCTTTTTTTTTGTTGTTATTTCATTCTGTTCAGAAAAAAAATTGTTTCCATATTATAGGGACAGCTCCTTCATATAAGCTAAGGGATGCAAACCTTACCCTGACCATGCTGTGGCGAGTGTGCCTGTGCTGCATTTTTGGGCTTTCTCAAGGTGGCAGAGTCTCTATTGATCTCCTTGAGGGTTCAGCCCACAGGACAGAGACCTTTACTGTTAGCGAGATGTATCTAAGTTGCAACTGCAAAAATATAATGGTCAGTCCATCCTTTTTGGGAAACTGAAGGCCTGACGGGTGGGGAATAGGATAAGAGAAGGTGCTCAAGGCAAAGGTCTCAGTGTGATGCCATAACAAAATCAGGAAAGGAAGACCCAAGAGCAGTCCCCTGGAAGCTCCTTGCAAAGAACACTTACTTTTGCTGTCACTCAACATTTTGGAAGTAGGACTGCTGCAGATTTAATTATTATTGAGTTACAAGTGGCAGGCACAGATCACAAAGGATCAAAGGATGTTGATATTTTAACCCTTTACTTGAGGATTTCCATCTCAACCCAAATTTATTTCTGACACAGATCATGTAAAACTCATTACAATGTGCAGAAAGGAGAAAAATTCTCCTTCCAACCTACACAATTTTTGTGTGCCTCCTGGAAGAAAACTGTTGCCTCTGTCCCATACATATGAACACTGAAAGGCAGACAGAATCACAAGGACCCCCATGTACATTATTTAGCTGATTTTATGACCAAAGGAAGGCTGCCTCCTATGTGTACACAGAGGTGGCATCTCTAATTCCAGCCCCTATCTGCAGCTTCAGAGGAAGAAATGTTTATGCACAATACCACTCAGATCTCACACTTCTCTTATCTAGTGCTCTTGCCTTAGAAATAGAGATTTAAAAGAGGCTGGTAACAGAGAGAACTGTAACCTTTTCTTACTCTATTTTTTCTCAGATTAAAATTTTCCTTTTATTCCCAGAGAGTTTCACATTATTTTTAGCCCCACCGTTTTTCATGAATATCGTACTTCCCTTTGCTATTGTGCTTTGAAAACTGAACCTAAAACCAATAAGTGAAGCTTTCACTTCATATTCTTTGATGCCAGCCTTCTAATCTTACAGCAGAAAGACAGGACACAGTAAGCAACATCCATTTGCAGAGCTGGAGAATAACCGCATCGATCTACTAGTAAAAAAAAACCCTGCTGATATAGACTAAGTCAATCTCTCTGCAGGAAAAACTTACACAGAGAGACCCCAAGAGATCATAAATTTACAGCCTAGCTTAAAATTATGGAATTTATAATAGACTTGCCATTTATTTAGTGAGAGGACTTTTAAGAAAACTGCTCAGATGGATTGCTTTTCCATTACTGAAACACAGCCATCAACTGTGAAAACAAATACACCCTATATTAACTACCATAATACATGGATTGAAAATAATCAGGCAGATCACAAATTGTACACTAGACTATTAATATAAAAAGGTATATCAGATTTCTGTACTTACTTGGATTGATAGGTGCTCTTTTAAAGCTCAGAATGATGGAGAGTTCTGGAAAGTTGAATGCTTCTTAATTTAACAAAGCAAGATTATATATGGAGCAAACTGACAAAATCTTGTTATTTAAGGGATGAAAATCCTTTGGGGCTTATTCCAGATATGGATAATGTCCTTGACTAGAGTGCGTGTGGTGGAACCAAATAAGGTATAAAGTACATATTAAGATATTTCATGAAGAAATACATTATCCCATGGCAAAACAATGTCAAAGCAAAGCTACTTAAAGAAAACAAGTCCTGCTCCAGTTGATTAACTAGAGGTTGATTTCTAGCTCTAAAAACCTATGCTGAAGTTGACATAACTTCTCCTGATCAATGATGTAGAGGTAGAACAGTAAAAAAGTCAGGCTGCCACTTCTTTTTAGAGGACAAAATGACACAAGACTTCAATAACCTATAAGAAATCTATATCCACATATAAACTCATCTAGCAGCATAACTATATAAAAATATGTAACAATTTGATTAACAAATACTTTGATAACCGTAAAGTTGAAATATCCAGAATACCACCAAAAAACCCCCACAAAATAACAAAACAAAATATAATTTGTAGAGAGTGGTAAATATTTGCAAAGAATGGTGCTGGAATACAGGCGTTGTTCTTTACCATTTAAATTTTTTTCCTAAAAAACTAAAGAAATACAGGGCTGATAATACAGGAAGGAAAATATTTTGCTTAAGTAAATACGGAAGCCTTGTACTTCAGTATAAGGTCATCCACTCTTCAACAAAAGTGCACTCCTCTTTCTTCTTTCATTAAAAACACTTTCAGCTTATCCTACTGCTTGAATTTGCAATAATTGTGCTTCCTTACTTGCTGGAAGAGGTAACTGCTGCGTATAGATGTTCCTTTACAGTATAAAAGTATACTAAGACCTATTAACTTTTCAGGAATCATGCCAAAATATGAGTCTCTGGACTCCAGCAGTTTGGATGCTATGACAGAATAGTTCAAAATGCTGTACAATGATTTTCAGTAAAAAGAAAACAAAAGCTGTGGGTTAAGACATTTGGGCAAGTGAAGATGTGGAGAGGGATTTAAAACTCACAGTGGGTCTAATTTGTCCAGGTAGCAGACACACAACTGGACACACTTATAGGCCAACGACATCCCATTTCACAACAAATATTTCAAATTAAGTAATATTTGGCCTAACTGCAGGGATGAATTCTGAATACAACTGATTCTCCCCAGCGTGAGAAAAAAGGCCACAGGGAATCTCAGCCTGCAAAGACCCTGTGTGTCCCATCCTATTCCATCTCCTCACTAGAGGAAAGCCTGCTCTCCATGCTCTCCACACCTTATTTCTACTTTTTTCTCTCTCACAAGCCTTCAAGAAAGATAGAAAACCCTCTGGATCTGGGGCTGCATTAGAGGAAAACAGGACCAGCTCACTTGAAGTGGCATTTAAAAATCACACTTCCTCTCTAATTTGTCTGACAAAACCTGCCCGAGAGCAGCTCTGCTCTCTTACCTCTCTCCCTCACCTTCCCTGCTCCTTCCCTCCTCCAAAACCCACCCAAGCTGAACCCCAGCCTCTATCACCTTCTTGCCCTCAGAAACATTTTGGTAAAATAGTCCTGATCTGTACCACCCAAGATGACCTGATACTTAAGGAGTGTGTTTGAGATCCAGTTTGGTGCTTCCTTCCCTGGGAAGGAGGTGCAGAAAAGAAGCAAAGCAGTGCCTGGAGACCACTCCTGCTTTCTCCAGCTTCCACAGCCTGTAAAT
Source organism: Origma solitaria (assembly GCA_013397895.1). NCBI lineage: Eukaryota > Metazoa > Chordata > Aves > Passeriformes > Acanthizidae > Origma > Origma solitaria. The sequence goes on along the minus strand of VZRL01001402.1, from coordinate 64,275 downwards.
CAATTTGCTGTTCCACTTGCAGCCAAACTACACTGGGAAATTTATCACCCCAAACCAAATGGAATAGTGTGAAAGAAATATTCCCCCCAAAGAAAATCATGTCTCTTAAATAAGCACTTATTTAGTACCTAATTCTGCCCTCTTATGTGCTTGTATTTTTATAAGTCATAATATTTAATTTTTCTTTTTTTTTAACCAAGACTAAAGATGGTTTTTACATATTATAGATGAGACAATCCTCAGTCCACTAATTTCTCTTGAATTCTTTTGAAAGGCTATGAAATATGTATTTCTTACTCTTCTTTAACTACATGAATTAAGACTTCAGTGTGGTACATTGTCACTGAAAACCTTTTGAGGGTCTGGCATCTTTTATCTCTATTATTCAATGAATAGGTCTTTTAAAAATAAAAAAATATGCAAAGCTACTAAAGCAACAGTCTATAGCCCTTTTTATTTATCTGAGAACTAAATACTTTCTATCCAAAGTACTTCTCCCATTGTTTGGTATCAATCCCTAGCACAGCTGATACTCGAGGCAGAGATTTTCAAAATGCTGCCTAAGGGATTTAAATGAGGATTATTTTTCTAAGTCTTCATTTTCTTCTTTCAATGAGCACCCTCAGCCTCTACCCCCATCTATTTTCCATTCCACATGAACAGATTAGAGTTCAAATCCCCTCTGGACAAAAAGATACTGCATCTCAATTCCGACTGCCAAAGTTTTGGAGCCACACAAGTTAGGAGGAAGCAATTCAGCTGCTAATTAGCAATTACACCTAACCCCTGCCACACACTTTGCATCAGGAGGATCTCTTCTCCCAGACAACCAGCAACAAGACTAGAGGAAATAGCATCAAGCTGCACCAGGGGAAGTTCAGGCTGGACATCAGGAGGAATTTCCTTCACTGAAAGGGTTGTCAAGAATTGGAATGAGCTGCCCAGGGAGGTGGTGGAGGTTTTTGAACAGTTCCATCACTGGAACTGTTCAAAAAACCCCTGGATGTAGCCACTCATTGCCATGGTCTGGTTGACACAGTGGTGATCAATCAAAGGTTTGACTCAATGATCTTGGAGGTCTGTTCCAACCAGACTGATTCAGTGACCCTCACATTCTTCAGTTATGTTTGTTGAGAAATGCACACAAGCATAAGCATAATTTTAAGCACGAACTCAGGGTTAAGCAAATAAGTAAAGATGGTTTCTTGATTTGGTGCCCAAAGAAAATATATGCAGTATGCAGACACCTCAAGATGAAGATGAAGGCAAAGCTGGGTTTTGTAGGGGAGCCTGGTCATTTCTCTGTGATTCAGATCAATTAGAATTATTCATCTCTGTACTTTTGAACATAGCACCCATTTCCCACTTTGGGCACTTAAATAACTTAAGGGAAATGGATGCTTTCCAGTAATTTCAGTCCTTGAAAGTACTCAGCGTTAAAAGGCATTCTTTGGCTGTTATAATTCTTCCAAATGCTCTGCTAATGGTTTTGGTTATGACTGTGGTCCTTGTCCGGAGAAGAACTAGAAAGGCTGCAGCTCCATTACCTTAGGAAGGTGATCTTAGGATCCAATTTTACTTTTCTAATTAAAGCAGCCATAAAAAATGTCTTTATCCATATTTACTTCATAGCTCTAACGTAAAAGATTATTTCCTACCAATTCTAAATTATTTCAGCTCTTCTCTATGTCAGCCACACAACACAAACTTAATTTAAGGCAGGGATTGCCTTTGTGGTTGGTGAGTGTGAAGCACTGATTAGCATAGACAGGACACCATGTCTAAAGCACTGCCTAAAAAAGTCAAAATATTCACATGCCCCAAGGATAAGGAAAAATCCTGGTAGAATGGGAAGATTCCTGCTGGAAAAGAAAGCTGTGACTGCTGCAAGTAGCTGTTTTCAATGGAATCACAGGGATGATATTGCCTTTCTTTCAGATGCAGCTTGAAAGGAAATCACTTTGTTAATCAGCTTGGGTTTATATTTGTAATCACTGAAGCAAGCTGATTTTTTGTCACTTTTGCCATTGCTTACTAAATAACTAAATATGATTTACAGTCTGCTATACTAGTAGCTGTACAACATGTATAGTTTTATTTTCAGTTTGCAGAAAAAACAGGGCGGCTCTTGTTCTGCTATGGGTAAACCATATTTTCTAAAAGGAATTACATAAAACAATGTAATTTCAAAGTAAGGGGATTTATTTTGGCTTTGCATGTGTCTGATTCATAGCTCTCATATTATGAAAAGTTGTAGATTAATTATAGTGCTATTAATTTGATGAATTAAGTCAAAATGAGAAAGAAAAATTGAGAAAATGGGCCAGAGACTTGAGAAAGGGCTGTCTTCCATGGTCAGGGAACCTTGGAAGAAAAAGAGAAAAAAATATGACCCATGGGAGACAAAAAATCACAGTAGGTTGTAATGTATACTGTTATTAGCATGACATTTACTGGCATTTCACTCATATTTGAATTTTTCACCATTTGCCCTTGCCCTCTCCCCTAAGAATGACTGCCAGTCCTACTATTACAATTTGCTATCTCTGCAAAGTGCAATTATATTTTAACACACATCCCTGATCCTTTTAATTATTATTATTTTTTCTAATTGGATGAATTTCTAATATAAGCTAAAACTAATGGTTTATAACTGTGCATAGTTTGTAGCTGATTGGACAGCACAGGTGATCAATAATTTTAATAATCTTGGCTACATTTGCATGCCACAATTTTATACAATTAAATATAAAATGAAAGAAATGAAACCCACAAATCTCAGTCAATTACTGAAGCAGATTATCTGTTTTCAAAGAGAATGGGCCAGATGCTCAGCTAATTTAAATCAGCTCAGTTCACTGATATTTACATCAAGAATCTGCCTTAGTATTTTAAATCCCTTTATCTCCAGTATGTAAAATACAGAGGGAGCTATTTAGGACAAAAACTGTTCTCATGTGATTGCTGATTACACTAAAGGTTGTAGCATGTAGCAAGGTATACAACACTATAGCAGGAAAGAAAACCCACTTCCATATTTTTACCATTTACAAACTGAAATAAATATTATTATACATTATCAACACTCATTTTAAGATTATTTACCACTGGGGTGCAAATTACAAGCTTACCACGAATTAATAGATTTTCAAACATAATTTCTGAAATGTACATTTGTGTAAGACAAAGTGTTAAAGAAAATACTAAAACCTTCATGGGAAGGTTTAAGACTTCTCCTTAAAAGCCTAATTGCTCCCTTTGGAGACATTATAATCTATTGAGTAAATACTTATTTATAGACTTTTTAATTGGTGGATTAAATTAACAGATATAAGGATATATTTTGAAGGCAAGTATATTGACCTTATGGAGTCCAATACCTCCTTATATTTAGCACATTTACTGGCAGAAAATTCTATAAGTCTAATTATTAGTGAAATTGATTTTTACAACTTCTGCAAGATTGAGTTCACATATATTTAAAGGAAATATTGGCAAACTGTGTCTTTTCCCTAATAAACCATTAGGGACAGGAGCATTGCAGTCCTACTCTCAGCAGTCCCTAAGCAGTCAGAAACCCAGATCTTCTTCCTTTATCTCTGAATTGAACCACAACAAAAATAATAATAAAAATCTGTATTAGCATTCAAATTCAGCCTTTTGGAGTAAGCTCAGGAGGGAGATTTGTCACTTAAAAAGAGGACAGTGGGACTGGAGCTACCACTGCAGACCCACTGCAGAACTCCTTCACCATTTTAAACCTGCTCATAAATGAAGAACAGATAACGACAGAAGTCAAAGCATCAACTCAGAAACAAGTTAAGAAGAGGGGAGTAACAGGACCCAACAACCCAAACACCAAAAACCTCAGATTGTAAATGAGAGAAACAAAGGGAATAGCCTGGGGTGGGAAATACTTTTTTTTTTCCCCCTCATCGTGTGTTTCCATGGGGTTATGCTCTACTGCTTTTTTTCAGATGCTCTATCAACAATTTTCTGTATGGGAAGCCCCTTTACTAATTAATTGTACTTTGGTGAAGAACAACTAGGGAATTGGCAATAAAGAGCCATTATAGGAAAGATCTTTTTATTATTGTGCTGTAAGAGACAGAAGCAGCACAATTTGGCATATCACCTAATCTCTGTATTTCTCAGATCTCTATGTAGTTACTAGATGAAACTCTCCATAAGCAAGAGGGTTGTGAGGTTAAATTTACTTTTTTAGAGGAGGGGAATAAAAAATTATATTGATAGCTGCTTGGAAGGGCAGATCCCCCTGTAAGTAGGACAAGCAAAAAATATCAGAGACAAGTCTGGACAGTAGGTTCCATCAAAGCTGATAGAAAAGTTTGCAGACTGATGTTTTTTTCCTGCCTTTCAACAAAGCTAGACTTATAAATGGCATGGTCGAACAGATTCCATCAGCAGGTGGGAGTCAAAAATTAAAGCCCTGATTCCCAGCTTAGTCTTTCCTCTGTAGCAGCAAGCACAGGCAGTAGAGGTTATTGAACCGGATAAAAAGACAAATGTGTTGCTTCCTCCCAGACACAGCGAGTATTATGCATCACTGTCAAAAAGCCTGAATAAAAGACCTTGTCTTGGTGTATAAATCCCCTGGTGTCTGTACCACTCTCATGAAATTCTTGAGTGCAAAACTTGTGTGAAAAGTTACTACATAAAGAGATGGTTGGTTACGCTGCAACACCTGCTATTGACAGCAGCCTTGAAAATCAGCTGGGCTTGCCAACAGGGGCATCAGCTGTACTTCAGAACGCTTCCTTTGACTGAGAAACAGCAAAAAGAGTGGGCAAGGAAGAAGCAGGATGAGAAGATGCAATAACTAAGCCACTGCTCACTCCTGCAGCCACCAGTTCAAAGCAGGAGTTTGAGAGTGCGGCGCTTGCTCCTGAGCAGAGCGGCTGTGTGCTCACAGCCAAACCCTGGTGATTCCCAACGCCTCCTTCTTCCTTCTCATTCTAGGCACAAGGTAGAGAGCAAATCAAAAATCACCAAGACAACCTTGGGGTTTCCACCTCGCCTTCCTCTTTGGCCTTAGCTGCTCTCTGAAAGGAAGAAGGCAGAAATGAAAGCCAGACTTTACAGCTGCTGGCTGGGAGCCAGAACAGCAGCTAATGTTGCTGAAGTCTGAGCCATGGTTTGATTAGACAGTGGAAATGCCTCCCCCCATTTCTTCTTCCCCCTGAGGTGAGTATGTGTCATTTTTTGACTTACAAGACTTACTTACAAAATTATTTAGAACCTCAGACACTGTGTATACATCATTCACATGACACATATATGTATATGCCATGCATGTCACACCTAAGCATACATGATCTTTCCACAAACCAAAGTGAAAAACAAGTAGGTAATTTGTAAAAAGCATCTTCTACCTACGGATGGGCACAGTTTCTGTGAACTGATGGAATGATCAGTCTTACAGAGAAACATTCCCAAGGCAGCCACTTCTTCCACCAAGCCCATAAAAGAGACTTTCTAGAATTCAACAACTGGTTGCTTACGATGTGATAAAGAAAAAGACATCCACAGAGGAAAAAGAAATGTGAATATGCGGAGGCAAAGATTTCCAATTAAAATGGCAAGAGAGGGGTTAGAGGTAGATAAGATGGATCTTAAAGCACAGATTTCATTTCCACCTATTGCCATGTAATATTTGTTCATTAACTTTGGAAAGCAGCAAGCGTTGAACTATTTCATCTTATGAGTTGCTGATGCCACATGTGTCTTTTATGTTGTCTGAGTTTTATCTTGTTTTCGTCCTCTGGGTCTTGTTACATAACTTTTCAGGTTTTGATAAACACTCCTGAATGGGCTGCTTAGAAGATGTTATTAACACGCTAAGAACATCTGTAAAGAGAATATTAACAGACGCAAAGAGGACCAATCCATAGCTAGGCATGTTATATGTTAAAATCCACAATTAATTTAGCACAGATACAGATACACACCTCTAGGAGAATGAAGAGACTCCCTTATGCCATTCAGGTGCTTTCCACTGCTTGATGTTGCTGCAGCTGTACAGCCCCAACCCATCATTGCAGCACCTTTAACTCTGTAATACTATGCTTTTTTCTCTTCCTTTCTAAAAATGATGAGAAGAGGCACCCACATTCTTCTTTCCAAATGCCAGCACATAATTTGTGTGTTTTATACTGTATTGCATGCAAAATTTCAAAGAAAAAAGACAATTAGGAATTGGAAATTTTTTTATCAAGTCTGGACTGCTTGGGTAAGCCTTTTTACTGTTTCCCTTTACCATTCTTTGCCAAATTTGTTTCTGTTTTACAAAATGTTTGATGCAACAGTCTGCATCTTTTTATGTTATAAGGGGCCAAGGACACTCGTCTAGAGAGTCACATATTTGTTATGATTCAAGTGTAATTTCTACTATCCAAAATAATTTTTAAAAGTCATATCTTATTTTCTTGATCTACATTGTAGCATACATGGATATATCATATGAAAACAATTGCCTTTAAAGAGTAGTCAAAAATCAACAGGATGCAAATTTTAAATTAATAGGAACTCAAATTTTTGTTCTGTTAGGAATTTAAGATTATTTGAAACACCCCTGTGTTACTCTGGAGTTCTGGACCAGGCTCTGTTCGGTGGTGCCCAGCACTGGGACAAAAGGCCAAGGGCAAAAACTGATGCCCAGGAAGTTCCACCTGAACACAAGGAAGAACTTCACTGTGTAGTGACCAAGCACTGGATCAGATCACCCAGAGAGGGTGTGCAGTCTCCCTCACAGGAGATATTCCAGAACCATCTCAACACAATCCCATGCCATGTGCTCTGGGATGACCCTGCTTGAGCAGGGAGGTGGGACCAGATGACTCTCTGTGGTCCCTCCCAACCTGACCCATTCTGGGATTCTGTGATACTTCTATACTTCTTACTTCAGAGAGACTACTGAAACAACAAAAACCTAAGTCTCTTCAGATGCTGCACAGAAATGAAAATCAGTGTTTTTACAGTAAAAAGTGATGTAGTATTTCTACACTGATCACCCTAGAATGGTAGTCCTTAGGTTTTCTCCACTATCACTTGGATTTTGGAGGAAGGACACAGACAAGGCCCATGGGAGAAAACCATTCCTTCTCCTACCAATCAAGAGGGAACAAAGTACACTGTTTACTTAAGGATGGTGCATTCTGCACTTCCCAGAAAGAGGAAATCCCCTGTGAGTAGTGCATACATTTTTTATAGTTTTCTGATGAATGAGTGATGCACTGGTATAAAACATCAGTAAAAATCCCCCCCACTGATGCGCTTCCTCTGACAAGCTGCAGTTACACCGTTTCCTCCTCATCCTTCAGTGCTTATTTCTGTTATTTTCCAGTATTCTGTTTTCAAACAAAAAAAAAGGAGCAAATAGGAGTGCTAGATTGGAAAATGCAACAAACTTTTAAATGTAGTACTTAACATAACACTGGCTTGCAGTGTAACTTTCTGCTGTTTCCAGCAGGCACTGTTGAAAGGGTCTGAGAACTCAGGCATGCTGCTGCCCCATCGCAGGTGATAGAGCTGCTTCAACATGATAAATTCTTTTGAAGGCAAGTATAAAAAAGCTTTGATTCATATACACTGAAACTTGTTATAAGTAATGAATGATTTAGATGGAACACATTTAGCACTGTCTCGGAACAAACATTTATTACAAACATACCACAACATCTAAAGCAGTGGCAGATAGCACACCATCAATCAGAGCAGACCACCAAAACAAATTGTGCCTCATAAACTACTTTAATATGTCACACAGCTTCCAAATATACATCACTGATCCATTTGTTACAAGGCCAAGGCTACTTTTTCACTGACAAGTCAATGACATTTGGTATTTTCATTTATGTACAATATCACAATGAATCTAAGGACTCCATTCACCCAAAATTGGGTTCCTGCGAGTGCTGGCCTTTAATGCTCCTCAGGCTTGCACAGTTCTGCGCACATGGATCTTGGTAACGATGCCTGTCTACAAAGACCCATTTGCCCATGGACTTTGTCTGTATACTTTTGCAGCATCTTGCTAACTATTTCAAGTCCTCAAGCTGCACTTCTCTCTGTACCCATGCAAAATTTATGGCCCATACTGATAAGAGAAGGCAGCAGCACAGTAGCGGTTTTAAAGGGCATATGTTACATGCTGGAGAACAGATTTCTCAACTCATTTTGAGGAAACGATTGAGGAAGGTATGTCTACATCTTCTCCTTCAATATCAGCAGAAATGCCTATAAAATAGTTTTGTCACAGTACAGGAAAAAATTAACTTGTTATATGCTTGGTCTGACAGCCTGCACAGGCTTAAAGATTCTGCATTTCTATTTAAGCAAAACTAATATTAAAAAAAGTTCCTTTTCTAGTGTGGGATTAATCAAACAGTATAAACCACCAAAAATGAACACTTCATCCTCCACCTCGATGCACTTCTAGAGGTATAAATGACAAGCTCTGCTTAGGAAAAATGCCTGAGTGCTGTAAATGCAAATTTAAGTACCTGGCTTTCAACCAGTTGTTAGGAAACCTATGTCAGAACAAATTTGGGCTGAGTGGGGGATTAAGAAGTTAAGAGTCTTGTTTATTAGATTTCCAAAAACCTGCAATGCATTTCCTAGACAAACATCTCTTCTTGTCCCTCAAACAGGACTGGAAAGCATACAGTTCCCATGAAGTTTGATGTAAACAGTTTTAAGGGATTTCCATCCCATAAATTCTGGGCACTAGGATAATGAGCTACCTGGTACGATTTCTCCCCGGTACACACTAAATACTCTTTTGCTCCTCTGCAAACTGCTGCTGTATCAGAGAACAGACAGAGAACCCACCAGAGGCAGCACAAGCTGGGAGGGACATGCACGACCAGCACAGGCTGCCCAGAGACAAAGAGCAAGGCTTTGCTAGGGCAGTACCAGTGCTGTGCTGACACAAAGACATGTTGCAAACAACTTTCAACTCACGTGTTTCCCAACAAATTCTCAGTTTACATTTTAAACGCAATTCTTCATGCATTCTTTACCTGCTGCTTCTCCTGAACTGAATGTTGCAAGTGTCTGAAATTTTAAGGAAGTTTGTATTTTTATCAGATATTTTCCAGTCCTGTTTGAAAGTCAGTGATACCCTGTCTCATTTATTTTTAAATATCAAATGTTACCATTTAAACTCTATAATGTATCATTGATCTGCACGTTAAGTGTCCACTGAAATCAATGGCCTGTTCAGTGTACAAAAATCAATGGCAGGGTATAATCCTAAATAAGTATTCTACACACAAAACTCTGTGATGCCACCTTGATTTCAGTCCTTCATGTATGGCTACTCATGAAGAAAATATTTATTAATGTAATACTAGTAACAAAGAAGATAAGCAAACTGATAAAATTAACAGCAAGTGCAGTGGCAATAGTGGTGTGAGCAGTGTAAATAATTAGTCAAAACATTTCTAACACTTTTAGAGGATATTATAAGAATAAATAACCCACCTTGATTTCAGTCCTTCATGTATGGCTACTCGACAAAATATTTCTTAATTTAATACTAGTAACAAAGAAGATAAGCAAACTGATAAAATTAACGGCAAGTGCAGTGGCATTAGTGGTGTGAGCAGTGTAAATAATTAGTCAAAACATTTCTAACACTTTTAGAGGAAATCGTAAGAATAAATAAGACAAGCCACTATGATTTTCCTAAGTATGTGATAATAATTCTGTATATCCTAGATTTGTGCTGAAGTCAACACAAAGTAATAACTTTGTGACACCTATTGTGAAGGCTGAATAATTCTGTATCATGTTGAGATCCAGGAAATCACTCATCTGCAGTATGACAAGCCATCATGAAAATCTTGGGTTGTGAAGCCTGAATGAGCCATAGACAGACAGACAGACAAAGAATGGATCTCTTTAGGTTGTGTTTCACTGTCATTGCCAACTGTGTGGACGGAAAACATCCCCAGTGGGTAGTCCCAGCCACTCTGCTTTCACAAGGGGTGTCATGATCATCTCGGAGCTGCTCTGGAAAGCTCTCAGCACACAGAGGGAGCACACACAGCCCTGGTTCAAAAGGAACATAGTATGTCATGACTTAATAGTGTTTGATTTCTCCCCAGCGGTTTTTAAGGCTAGAGAGCTGACCTCCTTCCTCCCTTGGTGCTCGACTGTTGACATCTCAATGTTCTTCCTTGATTAACCAAACCTCATCCTCCACTTTATTCCTTAAGCCTGGTTTTTCAAAGACTGCTCTTACTGCTTAAGAAAAGGAAGAAAAAAGAATTGGACAAGACAGCTACATAGGACCCTTTGTGAGATTGGGGGCTAAAATCCCACACCAGGCTTGGCAGCTGTGATAATGATGTATAATTTAATTGAAGCTATACTGTGAGCCTCAAAAGGACTTCAGACCTTTTCCCATGTTTATATATTATTCAGGCTAATGGCAACCCTGAAATAGAAAAAGCTTCTTATCTCTTAAAACTTTTATTGCAGCGAGTTCAAAACGCACAAAGCTGAGTGCTGGTCTGTCTGCTTTAATGCAAAGTGAAAGGAGGCTGTTTCCAGCACACTTTTGCATCACTGTCTTGGCAAAAAGACAGATGGGATTGGATGCCTTAGAAACCAAGGATGCCATGGCATGCACGAGAAATTTAAAGGTTTGAGTTATCTCTAAACTTAAAATATGTTATCTATGTCTGGCCATTATTTGTTTTCACTTTGTTTTTTTTCCAACGCAAGTTCATAGAAAAAATATAAATCCCATTAGACAAGACAAAAATCTATAGCAATCAATACAAATGGCACCTCCTTTGCATTCTGTTCAAGTTAAATGACAGATCTTGCTGCACATTTAATGCTGTTACAAAAGCCTGTGTCTACAGGGTTTTTGAAAACTAACAGGATAATTTACGGAAGGATGACAAGTGGCTTATTAGCAGTTGTGTTGTCTGATGCATATTCATCCTGCAGACCAAGCAGCAAAAAGGGATCACTTCAAGCTGGTCTTCAGTCTGTGCTCAACTTACGTGTGCAGGGGAACAGAGGAATAAATCAGGAATCTTTATAGGAAGGTTTTTGCTTCCAGCCATTGTTTATACAATAATGCAAAATTGGAACGCAATATAATACAAGTGCACATGCCTACATAAAAAAAATAATATATGTATAATCAAATAATGTAACCCCAAATCACATCTGTAGAAGACGGTGGTCACAGAAAGCCAGTAAGGAATTTTTCAAATTATTTTCCTTTCAGAATGCATAGCAAAATTTCCCCCTGTGGTGACTGTCTGTAGGTATTGTGGTGATCGATGAATCACACAGCTCATCTCGTGATCTTTCCCAATACGCAAAGACAATGCGAGTGCCATTAAACATATCAGTCACTGCTGCATTTCTGCTGAAGAGATTATGAACAGATACATTCGGAGCTAGCGACTGCCCTTGCCATGAATCAAAAATGTGTACTGCTAAACTGATTTAGGGCCTCAAACTACGTTATCTGTAAAATGAAATTACCATGTTCTTTGTTTGGAAAGGGAATTGAAAAGACCAATATAGATCAAGTAAATTTACATGCATAATACATTACATTATCCTGCGTTCTCAACACATCTCACTTTCTCTACATGAGGTGCACTTTTTGAGAGCACATGCAAGCTTTTGTAACACAGCTTCTGTTTAAACTAGGCTTTACGCAAGTTTATGAAGTAGCTATAAGTGCCAGAGAATTCATAAAAGACAACAGCTCTTCTGTAGTTTGAATGGTACAAAAACTCTCACCAATTACTGTGCTCCTTTCAGATTGAAGAGCAATAATATACCAAAGGGCACCATGAAGGAAATTAGCCAAGATGCTGAGCCATATTTTCCCAAGAATATAAATTAAGCAAAGCATATTATCAGGAACAAAAATGTATCTACATGCTCCTCATGATCTCTTATATTGTCTCTCACTCTCTCTATAGGAATAATTCAAGGTAACATTTCTTATTAGCAGGTTTTTTTCTATTTAAATACAGTGAAAAAGCTATTAAAACTGATTGAAAGAAATTAATAACTCTCTGATAAATAACCTCTTCAGATAACCATGTGTAAAAGGTCTTCTAAAAATTAGAAAATAATTGACAAGAAGAAGAAACAGTGCACTGGACGTGAAGATCAAAGGAAATGAGAAACAATATAACCAACATGCAGACATAAAAATGCCAGTCATTGGTGCCCAGGAGCTGTAATGCAGAACAAGCTCTTAAGAGAGCTCAAAGAGTGAAATTCTATTATGTTGGATTTTCAAATATATCCTATGTGGAGCTGCTGTAGAAAGAGTAAAGCGAGACCATATTAAACAGAGAATTTATCCTTCTCAAAGTAATAGAGCCAATGCATTAACAAGTAAATTGGGGGGGAAGAAAGGAGTAGAAACAGTGGATGTTCCTTCTAAAACACAGAGAGTTTGAAACTAAGTTTTATGTCATTATTATCCAAGAGGCTTTTTTCTCAGAGTACCAAAAACTGAGTCTTTGCCCTGAGTCAGAGTGGCAGAGCGACTCTGTCCCCACACACTGCACCAGCAGGCTCCACCACCAGCTGTAGAGAAGTTTCCTTCATAACTCTACTGCAGCTCCATTCTTCAACTCCCGCAGCCCTGGTCTTTAAAATATATTTTTTCCTTCAAAACATAATATTCAACAGCAGGAAGGAATTGACTAAGCGAGGCTGATTTTTCAGTTCTCTTCTTATTTCCCTTCTGCTGATCTTCAGCTCTCAAAAGCAGAAGATTGCAACTTTAAAAATAAAAACGGAAATAAAATTTCAGCATAGCACAGAGTCATACTGTTTTCTTCCACAGTGACTACCAACACCTAGAACATTACTCGGATTTCAAGACTGTCACTTTTTTGAAGCGGAAGCCAAAAAGTCTAGACTTTTGTGCAGATTTTTAATGAACTTTTTACCCTTCACCGTGCTCTGTAACCTCAAACTATTTTAAGCATGCATTTATTCTTTTTATTATTAAACATGTATTATTAACCTGAGATTTACTTCTTTGGAATGACACAAATTGAAAATTATTGAATTACGAGATTCTTGACATCAGAGCAGACAGTAATTCCTTAAAACACGCTGTCTCCTAGTGTATGAACCCTTATCAAGTCCATGGATAATCAAACAGACAGATAACAATAAATAGCTCAGCCAGACCCGTTGCAGGACAATGGATAGCGAATAAGGAGCGTAGACAAATTCTCAAGCTTTATCAAAATCACCAGCAGTATGTAATCACTCCAGCTAGTGGGGACTGCAGCAGTGTCACAATTTTTCCTCTGTCTTCATCAGCCTCAGGACTTTTCCATGCTCTCGTCTCCAGACCAGTCTTTTCCAACAGATTTGATCTGTTTGTAGACAATGACTACCCGGTAAGAACTGTCACGATTGATTATCAAAGAGATGATACCACAGCTGAGACTCAGATGTAGAATTTCCTCTCATTTAAAGTGGCATAATTCCAGAAATTTCAGTGGAACTACTCCTGCTCATAAGAAAGATGCTGAGTACATTCCGGATACTAACCTCAGACACACCAACACCTCAGTTCTTCTCAAGCAAGTACAAGAAAACTGAAATTTCAGTGGAACTACTCCTGCTCATAAGAAAGATGCTGAGTACATTCCGGATACTAACCTCAGACACACCAACACCTCAGTTCTTCTCAAGCAAGTACAAGAAACAAGACACAATCCTATATCTGCAGAAGACTCTTAGCCAGGGGCATCCCTCAAGGGCTATTTTCTGTACCATATGCCAACCTTGTAAACCAGAAGCTCCACATTTGGTATCTCAGCCAGAGAATGCTAATCTTTTCCAGAGGAATGCTGAATGTGGTAACTGAAGAACAGGGTCTCCCTGCCTCTTTTCTGGGGATAAAATAAATCAAGAACACTATCTGTGGTTTCTCAATATGAGCACTAATTATACTAAAATTATGATAATGGAGTTCGAAATTTTCATGTCAGTAAGATTTTAAAATATAAATAAAAAAATGCTTTTTGAAATACACAGCCTAAGACTTGATGTTTTTATTTGTGTGTGTCTGCCACTGCCTTTCACTCATACAGCCCTGCAGCAGCTTTCTCCAGGATTTTTAAGGAACCTTCACCTTCGTGGGAGAAGAAATCTAGTGACATGCTTGAATAGCATTAAAGTTGTCTCCCAAATTTTCTATAATCAGACAAAAATCCTTCAATATCTCTCAAAAACATTTTCTCTAATTTTCAGGAAAAAATAGTGGATTATTTATTTTCTCATTTATATTCTCCTATATCAAATACTACATACGCTTCCATTTCTTCTCGCAATAAGGTTCAAAGCAGTGGGCAAACCATTTGCTCCTTTACTCCTATTTACAGAGCTAAGGATCCCTTTCGCCTCTTTTTCCACTGTCAGTATAGTGGACCTACAAACTAGGTTAAATTACCAAGCCAGAGGCACCCATCCCAAGCAGTGCAGTAAATCTGTGACTTTTCTCTCTCTGAGCTTTCCAAAATTACCCAGAGCACTTGTAATGAACACACAAAGCCCAGCTGGTAGAAAGTTGTAAACTAAAGAAAAGTGTGGTGTTAATCAGAACACTTTTCCAGCCTCCTCTACGGGAAGGACAGTGAAGAATTTGCTGCTCCTTTGCACCACCACAGACCTGTCCCATGCTTGGAACCACAACAGGAATTTCACTGGTGACATCACAAATTACACGAGCGTGGAAACCACAGGGTTGTGCCCGAGGCTGAAAGGAAGCAGGGAGGCTGTGAGGGGTGTGGGTGTTCAGAGGATGTAGGAACCCAGAGTAAAGAAGAGGGTTACACTCAGGCATATCAAAACTTTGATTTTTGTGAGGGCTGAGAGTCGTTGTCTCTGGCAGCTTCCGCTGAGTGATCAGCATCTCAGGAAACAAAACTGGATTTTGTCTCTCTCTTGTTTTTTCCTTTAAGTTTGCTCATGCAAGGAAAGACAGTAATGAAAAACACTGGTCTTGAGGGAAAACCTTAGGAAAAAACCCCAACTTTTTTACTGCACCTCAGTTCTCTGTGCAATATAGTTCTGCAACCATGAAGTTGTTTTAATATTCTGCTAGGAAGATGATACAGTTTCAAACCTAGTAGGATGAAATCAGTGCTAAGATGAGAGCTAACATGACACAATTCAGCCAAGAACAAGATTTTAGGATTGAGATATAAATGACTGAAAAAGTATTGAAGATACTCTTAGTATTGAACAGGAGCTCTAAAAGAAGAGCTCTACATTGTTGGGGGTTCAAGCAACATTTACCAAAACTAACTAATCTGTAACATCATCCAGCCCTGCCCCCCTATTTTGAATGTACTAAGGAAAGAAGTTTTCCTGAGGTTATTTAGTAATGGCTCTTGAAAGAAGTAATGCACTCTGAGTATTCCTTAGATCATGCTTTGAAGTAAAAAAATCAATAGTGTTTAACTGATGAACAGCATTTTCTTTGAAAATTTGTAGAAAGGGAAAGCCAAAATAACATTTTCTCAGCCGTTCTGGTATGTGTTTAAGCCTGTTCATCAGTTTGAAAGTGAACATCTGATCTGTGCTCTTTCAACACCTAAAGGCAATGTACACGTGCTCATTTTATTCATGGACAAAAGTAAAGAGAGTTTGCTTGTACTTGCTGCTTTTCTAATGTCGATGCTTTATGGTGGTTCCAAAACCTGCTCAACACAAAAAAATATGCAAATAACCAAAGGAGAAGAACGTGTATGAATGGGGGGTGAAGCGTTATTTAAATATTCCTTCTGGTTTATAACTGTTTGATCAACATAGTTTTTAATATGATAGCAAACACTTCAAGCAATGCTCCAAGCACAGGCTGTGGACATAGGATTCAAAGGAAGGTGCCACCTTATTAGTTTTTTTTTCCCCTGGATAGTCTGGAGCTGCAGGGTGAAGCTATGTGTCAGCTTGAAGTTCCCTAAATGGACCCACGATCACCATCTTTTCCTTTGTGGCCACAGCCCTCTTGTGTCCCAGGCTACCTGTGAGCCGAGAGTGCGCAAACGAGGGGATCCCATGAGCTAAACGAATGCCATCCTCTCTCATGTGGCCAAATCCTGCCTGGATCAGCTCCCTGAGCAGGGCTGCCAGCAGGGACATCCTGCAGACCCTCAGAAGTCAAAGGAGACTGAGAACGTGGCTCAGGCTGATTCCATCTGCCAAAGGATAGCAGCCCCTTCTCGACGGTGGCGGGAAAAACTCTTCCAGCCTATGTTTTATTCGCTGCTGCTTAGTTTTGTGACAACACTGGTCTGCTCTTGAGTAGATGTTACACTTCCCCCACATTTTTCCCCTTGTGACTGGAAAAGCCACATCATTTTCCCTCCCTAGCAGCGGAGAAGAAAACTCTCACAAGCTTTCTTTTCAATTGCTTCCATCTCCACTGTCTCTGCCTGTATGAGACTGAGTACAGGTTGCCAAACTTCTATAAAGTATTTCAAATGTCTTCAAAGAGATGAAAAGTAGACAAGCATATATTCCATTTATTCCGACAAAACATGTGCAGGGAAAGCTTCTTGCATCCCCAGAGTCCTTTTGAATCCAGCTTTTAGTCTGAAAAAAGTGGTGTAAAAGAAGGTGCAAAAACTTGTTTGCTATCATGATAGGGGCTAAATCTAGACTTTAAAGAAAACAGAAGACTAAATAAAACCCTGTTAATTTCACAGTCACTCTGTATTCCAAATACATAATTCTTTTTCCTTTTAAGAATATCCAAAGCAAAACTATTAGAACATCTTTGGTACATCAAATCACATACTGTGTGTAGTCATATGCTTTATATACTTGCAGTCAAACTAAAACTGCAGATCCACACTTACAGTACTCAGTTTCTAAAATTAGACTTTTAGATCCTTAGCTATGCACAAACCACCTCCTCAAATATATCAAGCTTCCTCTGAAGTTAAAAAATTGTGAATTTCTTACTATTCAAAATCAGGTTGCTGCTATGAAACATAGGGAAATACTTTTAGGACCCTGAGTCTGAAACTTTTGGTGAGCATTTCATAAGCTTTTCCAACGTAGAAGAGCATGGCAGCACATTTAATCTCTCATGATTTAAGAAATACTGTTAGTCATACAACATGATAATGTCTTAAAAAATAATTCATGCAGTTTATCCCTGAAATTACGTAAAATAAATTACTTAAATTACATGAATGGCAAACGATATAAAGTGTTATGCTTAAAATCACATCAAGTAAACAGTGAATCATCCCAGCACAGCTGGCTGTGCTCTACATGTGCTGCAACTCAACCACCACATCAAAAGCTCCACATCCACCCAGACCCTTCCTGGCTCCCAGTAACTCTCACTGAAACCCAGGCTACCTGGGCCACATAAATGCCTAAATCTACTTGCATTTATTCCACATTTAAAATAGTGTTGGTGTACTACATGCACCCTGAACAATACATGTGCTGATCAATCTATAGGGAGACTGAATCTGAGGCACAGAGCTTTGTATCACCCTCGCCACTATCACCTTGCCAGCGATACTTAAGATTTCTAGCACTGGTACCTTTTGCCATAAAAATGATTAAATTGCAATAGAGCTGAAATTGGAACTGAAATATAAGGCTGGATCACTTGCATAATAAACTTTGATTTAGTCATTAAAGAGATTATTGCTTCACTTCCCTGTAGACAGTAAGGACAGGCACCACCCTTATCTAGTTCTGTGGGGTGATGCCCTGTGGTTGCATTTTACTTTTATTTCTCCACTTTTATCATAAGTAAATCAAACCACTCTAAGTTCTGAAAATGGAGATTCTTCCGGTGAAGCACAAATGGGCAGCTTACTTCCCAGTCTACAAATTCTCCCAGATGCCACTGGACAGACACAAAGCATATCCACACGCATTTGGCTGGATACACTTAAACCTTTTTTCCCCCTCTCTATATACATGACAAAGATATATGACAAAGTGAAAACACTGCTGAAAGAAATTCAGATGGGGATAGGCATTAGCAATGCCTAAAATCTGCCTTCTGATTTAAGATAAACTCAAAACAATACTTAATCTTCTTTTCCTAGTTTTTTGGTCTCCGTATTATAAATCCTTCTTGTAAACTTGAACCACGGTGTGTTATTTCAGCTTAAAAGGAAAAAAAAATCCAGTTGATTTGTACTTCCAGGTCCTGCTTTTAGACTCTAGTTTATCTTGATCATTAGTTTATAAATCCCAGTTTAAAGCACATTTACAGACTGCATTCCAATGAATCATTCTGAAAGGTTTTCTGGTGTGCAGACTTAAAAACAGCTAGAAAAGAAAATAGTATCTTCATGTTTCTCTGGACCCACATACAGGACTCATTTCACTCCCTGACACCTGACTTTGCAACTAAATCAGGAGCAGTTTTCTACCCATAAGTCCATTTCTTTAGTTGTATGTGGGTGGCCATTTTTTCTTTTCTGTGAGTTCCAAGGAGAAAAACACAAATGAACGGAGCTGGTTTTGTCATATTTACAGAATTATACAGCAAAACCACAGAAAATGTCGTCTCAGAGCTTGTAACTTCAGCAATGAAGTCTTTATAAATTGCACCAGAAAATTTTCCAGAGTCATTACCTTGTACTGATCATGACCACGGCCTACACAGACACAAGACCAACACTTTCCACAGATGCTTACACTTTGCAGCACATTTGGAACAAAATGTGGTATGGAAATTCTAGAGGATGGTCTAGATCAGCTGTTGCTGCCCACCAGACAATTGACTTCAGCACAGGTAATAGGTGAGCCATACAATGCATTTCCAGCTGCATATGCCCAGCTTCATAGAGCTGGAAGTTAGTATGCAGGTCTCTGGCTCTCTGGAACCTCTTAAAAATAAAAATAAAAATTAAAAAAAAATCTCTGTTGCCATTTTGGGATGCGCTCCCTAGTGAGCAGCAGTAGAGAAGTTTGCATGCTGACATCTCACGGAGCGACACCATGGATTCCACGTGCACACCGACAGAAACAACTCACATCACTGAGATATCAGCAAAAGCTGATTCTCAATGGGTAATGGAAAGGGGAGGTGCACACATTCTGTTCTGGAGGCCAGAAATGCACACACTACATGACATTACAGCTGTGCTCTGACAGATCCCGAGCTTGGAGCTTTCCCCAGCAAGCAGAAATCCTCTTCAAGGCACACAACTCTCACAGCAATATCACGTATGAAACAAACCACTGGACAGCAGGCATGCAGAGTTTTTTGCTGATTCAGAGCTCCAAGTAAACAAGACAAATTGCTTCTTGGCCTCCTTGAAACAGGTATCTTCCTTATATTTTGTTTCAGCTGCAAAAAAAACACTTCTAAGAAAAGCAAAAGCCCGTATTAAGATATTTTCTGCAGTTAGGTTCATGGGTTTTCTACCCATAATAAAAATTCAGCTCTTTGCCTCTGTCTGAGAGTAGGTAAGAGACCAAAGCAATACAGCCCTCATTTACCAGATTTAATTGAAAATGGGAGAAAGGGAAAAAAGTTAACAGTATTTTTTAACTCCCAGGAACTTGACAGTGACATATACTCCTAACTCACATACCTCTGAGAAGAGGTCATGCTGCCCAGAGTAAATAACAGCTTGTAATTTGCAACGAGGATACCCCAGCAGCAGCACTGTGAGATACATGTGATAATGTGATTTACAGGACCAGGAAATAATTTTCAGATATATGTGCTGCATTAACAATCCAGGTTAAGCGTGTGCTGCAACTTTTCCCTTGAAGGTACAGTAGGTGGAAGATTAAATGCAACAAAAGGAAATGTCGAGGGGGGAGGGAGGAGTCTCCTGCTGAGATGTTGTGATAAATTATTAAAACTTCTTTTTAATGTTGATGCTACTCTTTAACCTCAGATCACAATACTGACAGCAGATAAAAATTGGAAGTGCTATTAAAGCTGTGATAAACACACCATGCTGTGGCAACACTTGTAAGGAGGAAAAAAAAAAAAAAGTAAAAAAATCCTGGGGGTGCCTCCAATCAGCAACATCAAGAAACAACCAGGGAGAAAATATCAAGCCATCCACAATCCACAGTCCCTCAGTCCAAACATTTATGAGATACCATTTATGCTCACTGAGCTATATTAGATTATGAGACCTCAATAACCCATGTTTTCCATAAACAAATGTCATGCAAGGAAGCAAAACAAAGTGAACTTTATGAAAACGCACATTTAGTGAACTGCTCACAGCACACACAGGGTAAATCTTCTCAGCAGTTTTTAACAGAAGAGGAAAATGGATTGCTGCCTTCAAAAATCATAAGTGTTTTCTCAACACGGCATTTTTTTCGATAAAGTTAATGCAATTTATCTTTATTAACACATCAACACTGACATAGCCAGTCAGCCAATTAGTGCTGCTGGCAGTGCATTTCACAACATCCACGTACTCTAGAAAAATGTCTGTCTAGTCATTTTTACCACATACACTAACAATTCTGCACTCAAAATAGGCTTCTTGCTTTCTCTCTCTTTTCCAACACTGTAGCCCCCTATGATGGGGGCAACATCACTTCCAATAAAGCCACAAGAGTCCCAGAGGCTCCATAATGAAAAGAACAATCTGAATTCTCACAGTCCAAAAAAACCCCCCACAATATTTCTAAATGGCATACATTTATCTGTATCAAGGCCTTAAATATTATTCTGCCAATGGTACAATGCAAAGCAAAATTCCTGCAAGGAATACATACCTTACACAGAGCCAGCCAAGCAAACTAACAAGAAAACAAATTAAACTCCATGCTCTCTTTTTAGCACCCTATTGCAAGCCCACACAGCAACCTGCAATCTGAGTCACTCAAAATAGCACAGGTATTCTCCTTAGATTACTTTTAATACAGCTTTTTAGAATCTTACCCAAACATCCATCACAAAACTTTTCCTTTCCACTTACCCCCCTTCCAGTGTTTGCCTTTGGTCCTGCTAAGCTTGCTCAGGGTTGGTCCAGAGTAGAGCAACATCAAAATGAAAAGAAGTTCAAGCATAGTGATTTTCCCCCGTTTCAATGATAACAACATTTCCACAAGTTATTAAAAAAAAAATTTAAAAAAATTTTTAAAAAAAATCTTACATCTTCTCCCCCACTTTGTGTTTATTTAGGGAACAGTGATTAATCATTGAAAAATTAGAGCAAGGAGTAGCTTTGCTCTTCTCAGACGTTGAAGTAATATTTCAATGATGTAGCCCTGAGGAAAGCCACATTTCTCACTGATCCGATTTCTCCCACACAACATGCAGCCAGCACCGCTGCTACTACAGCAGCTATAAAATAATTTCTGCTCCTCACTTTGGTTTCTGTGGGAATATATTCCTCAGCTTGCAGCGTGAGCTTGATTGAAAATGATAAATACAGTAATGCTTGTGTCCAGCAGAAAAGAGAAAAGATGTCAGGATTGTGAAAAAAGATGAGAAGCAGTTGTACTGACAGCTTTAAGCCTGACTGTCTGATCCTAATAGCTGTGCAACCAACCAAATTGCTCTTTTAAGAGTAATAAGGCTTCAGTGAAAGCTGGTGTCACTGCCACTTGGGTAGGTAGTGCAGGGCTTGAAAATCACCAAGGAACCTGCTGGAGATAACGACTGCCACGGTCCCAGCTCCGAGCGCAGAGGGCTGAGCAGAATACAGTATGCACAGGGAGCATTTAATCTCTATTGTGTGCAGGAGATTTCCTGCTTTGCACCGTGCCACTGCTCAGGACTTTTCTCTGCATTTTCTTAAGGCTTCAGTTCATATTTTACACTAAAATGCAAGCTTCAGCACGCTAATTACTTGCAGCATTTCTGAATTACTGCATGGGAAAAACCCTGCATGCTGCCTTTTTTTTTTTTTTTTTTTTTTTTTTAAAGTAGCAAACAGGAAGAACAAATCTTTAGCAGTAGCAGCAATCTTTTTGCTGCACAGAGCAGCTCTGCATTTTATATTTTCATACTGCCTA
The DNA here is from genome assembly GCA_013397895.1 of Origma solitaria. Taxonomy (NCBI): domain Eukaryota; kingdom Metazoa; phylum Chordata; class Aves; order Passeriformes; family Acanthizidae; genus Origma; species Origma solitaria. The sequence continues at coordinate 42,255 of VZRL01001402.1, read as the reverse complement.
TCCTTAGGATCTCCAAAATCCAGGGGGCGGGAGCACAGGGTGGAGAGGGAAGGAAAGAGAAAGGGGACATTCAGGAGAGCACATATTTTCAAAATAACAGACTGCAGTCAATTTTTCCTTTAATAGGTGTTACTGCCACAGAAATAATAGAGCTGCTACCTACATCTCCAAATGTTTGTATTTAAGAATGCTGAAGCTGGATCAGCAAGCACAAGCCTTTCTGTGCAAAATTTTGGATTTTCATGGAGGTACTCTGATAAACATTCCTGACATTCAGACTGCTCCAACAGACTTGAGATGCCCAGTGCTCACTTAAGTATGCCCAAAAGCTTGAATTCATCTACAGTCTGGCATGTTGTTGTTTCCACATAAGCATGCAGTACTCAAATCAATGAGCCACAAACCTTGTGCTGTAGATTTATATAAATAAAAAAAATCAATGCCTTTAGAATGACAAAGCAACGACGGTCACAAATTCCCTGAAGTTATCACATTTTCAACCACAGACATGATGCCCTTTTCAGTGCAACATTAAAAAGATGGTATTAATAAATCTGAAGCCTTGCTTATTCGTCTGAATAAAGAATGATATTTTGACTGGTGGAGACAATCATGAACATCTGATATACGTTCAGAGAAAATTTTTTTTTTTTAACAAACAGCAAGTAACATCACAAACCAGGAAATACTGTGATTCCACCACCACATCAACTATGAAAGATATTTTATATTTAAGTTCTACAATATATTTATGGGTTTGTTAGAGGATGTAACATTTGCATTTAGACGGAAAACAAACACATGCTGACGTACAGTAGTTTTTCATCCCTCTGTGCATTAATTTTTAAAAGTTATAAGACAGCTTACCAGATGCTGAGTCTGATACATCAAGGATGATGTTTATGGCTCTTGGTTGCCAAAAATTAGGTCAGTATCTATCACATAGAGTTACTAAGCTGTGGCTTCTGTTAAATTTCTCCATCAAGCCATTCTTAATCACCAGTCTCATTGCTAATAATTAAAACACCATTTCTTCTATTTCTCTCCCAACTGTTACTGAAATGAGGCAGGCAGCCACTTGTGTTTGTTTTGATTGCTAGCACCATATGACAATGTTGAAGAATCAAAAAAACTTAGGCATTCACAGAGGTTTCACAATTTTTTCCATCCAGATAATGTGATAAAGTTGAACTAAACAAATAACCACCAGCCCCACCCTCCTCAGCTACCACTGAGTGAATTCACTAAATTAAAAGTTTTGGATCAGAAAGCAAACACCTCCAATGTCCAAAACATGTGACGATATCTGTCATACTTCAGAACTTCTGACAGATCATTGTCTTGGCCCTCCCTGCAGCCTTATATCACTTTTACCTCCTGTATCCTTTCTTCTGCCTCTGTCTTGCTTTTAAATTTTATAATCCCCTGAAAGTTTATCGCACCATCCTGTTTCTACCCCTATCCATGAGCAACTCAGCTGCTTTAGGGAAAACTGTTCCCAATGATGGCACACACCCTTAAAAAGACCTCCTTGATCCCTATCCTGCTGAAGAATTCGACCCAGCCTGGATACCTTGGATTCCCAGCATTAATGAAAGCAGCGGCTATGGGAAGGAATGATGAGTTCCTGTCAGCTTTCTGCCAGCTCTGACATGAGCCTCCAACAGCTCAGCAGGATCAGGGGCTGCCTGAGCAGCGGCTCAGGTGAGACGGCAGGAGAAGGGAAGGACCACCAAGGAGCAGAAGGAAAACCACCACGGCTGCTGGTCATGGGCGTGCTTGGCTCAGTCTAATGCCTAAAGCACCCAGACTGGCACTCTGATGATGGTTTTTGGGTTGTTTAACAAAAGGGAAATTATTGAATCCACTTAGGAGTGAACAGGCAGCCCTTCAAGGAAACAGAAAAAGTATTGTCCCTTCTTACAATATTTAGTGGCTTTTTAAAGTTCTCATTTCTAGGTTCATAAGAATTTCAATTTTCCAGTGTTGAAATGCCTCCAGAGAAAAGATAGAGTTTTAAGAAAGATTATACAAACTTTGCAGGATGAAACATCAGAAAGACAAATAAAAGAAACCCAACATTTATTTTTCTTTCAAGTATCATGATTTTTAAGTCAACATCGTGTTTTAGAGATGTAAAAGGACTGATTTGTAATTCTATTTCATGCTTTGAATGTGCAATAGATGAAACAGAAAGAAAAGTAAGCAGTCTAAAGTCCACCTTTACGTCTGTTTCTATTACAGTAAAAACTGCTCTGAGAGCTGCAAGAGGCAAACCAATCCCATGTCAGATAAATGACCTTGACAACTTTCTAGTTCCTTTTCTGATTCATTTATGCTGTTCTCCACACCCATAGGTCCTAGCAAATGTATTACATATATTTAATTACTTGCAGCCTGGAAAAAAAAATTTCCTCTTGCTTCTTTGAAAAGTATATTTAAAAAAAATATTGAGATAATTTAGGAGTTTTCTCATTTAAAAAAAAAATCCTCTTCACCTTTCCTCTTATTGTGGTTTTCCAACATACCCTTCATACAACTTTCAAAAAAGTAATTTCTCAGACCAAAGATTCCCATACTTACATTTGCCCTTGCTGCCTTCACCTTAAGTATATCCAGTTCTAATTTAGTGTTTATGAGATGAAGTCAAGAGAAGAGCCTGCAGCATTCAAGATGAATTGCCAGTTGTATATCCTCTCCCTCATTCTGCTCATGAAGCCGAAGGGCAGCAGCTACGATTAAGCTGAAGTTATGTTTATAAATGCCTACAACGTTAATGAATGCAGAGGTTCTTTTTAATTAACAGAATTGTAGGATATTTACTCAGAGGCAGCATACACCAACAACCTAAATAACAAACCACTGGTGAGACACTCAGGAAAGAATATGCCCAAGTGAGTTTAATCTGTATTTGGTATAACCAGCTATCTGGTCACCCTTCCTTTCCATTATTTTCCTTCTTTGTACTAGTCCCTATCTGGCACAAAAGACTACTGCGATCAGCACTTGGTTAAAACCCTCAGGCTTGGGTAAATAGCATCAACAACTTCATGGAAGCTCTTTCAAGAGTTATATTTTGGAGAGATCTGCTGCTTTCAGACTATAGGAGGCATAGGCAGAAGCCTCGACTTCTTCCTTGCTGACATGTTCTTGGGCCTTTTATTTGCCATCCATTCACTTCACTGTGGGGAAGGTTGTGGACTTCCTCAAGATCCTTTAGTAATTTCAAGAAATAATACTTCGATCAAATGCAGCATTCACTAGTACAGGCATTTTTCATTGTATATCCTGGCACTTTTTAATTATAGAATTGTCTTAACATTTGGAGAAGCTTAGAAAGATTTGCAGCCTTCGTTCTTCCAATTTCAGAACACTGGACTATCGAAATGAAAAAAATTAAGAGATTTCAGAAATAGATAGCAATGACTGGTTAAACAGTCACGACTATGATGAGAAGAAATGGAAATAGAAGCTGAAATGTCCATCGCCTCCCCTTAAGAAGTTACCACTATTTTATTTTTCCCTACCTCTCTCCTTCTCCCTCATCCCAACGAACCCAGCCAGCATCTGGCAGCATGAAAATGTCCATGCCTAAATGAACTTTGAAAAAGAAATGTAATCAACGCCAAACACTACAAGATGGAAATATCACATCCTTCACTGAAGACATGAAGAATATTTTTCTGCTGTCTCGCTCGCCATATATAGAGGTCCAACTTGCTGTGAGCCATAATTAATTCAGTTCTTTTTAGGCATGAAAATTGTTTTGATTTTAAATACTTTCAGCTTAGGGCATTCTAAATATCTGTGGAAACCTCCTGGGGATTTCTGTTAGCCACGGACACCAATGGAAGCAACGTTTTAGGATACTCGTAACATAATACAATGCCAAATAAATACAGAGCCTTCTTAAATCAAAAACATTTGAAATTCCTTCCAATTCACATGATTTCCAGGGATTAAGAAACCAGTGCTTGCCCAGAGCACAATCTGCACTTCCATTGCAGGTATTGTGAAAAACCATTTCTATTCCCCCTTCACGAATATAACCAAACAAGATGAAGTTCTGACAATCACTGCATGCCCATCCCCAAATACTATGTTCATTTTCATTTTTGTTGGTAATAAAGACACACAAAAGAGTCTCTCTCTTCTTCACAACTAACTAGCAGCTTTGTTTCTTGCATAAGGCAACACAAAAGCTTGATGCATAGCAATACAACACATCAATAAAACAAGGACAGGAAGTCCAAGATTCACTTTCCTATACTGAATGTTATTCCTTGTTTCTGCTTAGAGGTATAAGGCCTTCTGATACTCTGCAAATTATATTATGTAGAATCAGGAAGTACATGACATTTATTTCATAACGTTCTGCACTCACCAATCAGGAGATTGCAGATTTATATGAGGTTTACGTTTAAGTATAATAAGAATTATAATAATTCACGTTGTTTACTAATTATTTCAGTCTTAATCATGCAGAGTGTTTCAGTTCAAAGAGTATAAATTTGATTGATGGAGTTTGTAGGCAGCCACAAACTGCTTAAATATTTGGTAAACAATGGGGAAAAAACAATTTTTAGCTTATTCAATATTTCAAATAAAATTAATAACTTGAAAAATCCTATCCACTCTATTAAACACAACGGTTCTAAATTCTTTCAGCACTGACAAGATACTATACTATTACTTTGAAATGTAAATGCTAAGCTTCATCTGTCAAAAAATGCTGTCTATGTTTAACAAATTTTACATCCAATTAAACTGCAATATATTAATATATATATAATCGTATGTAACAATATGTAATAAATATTATTTATTTTAAAATAATTCAAATTATTACAGAACACACATGTGCTCTTTCCCAAGGAGCAGCTTTGGTAAGAAAAATACTATATGACGTCAAAAATCACAACAGAAGCAAAAACTACCAATGGGACACTTCATTGTATTTTGTGCTAGAGACTGAAAATATTTTTCTGTTTTTAACAAAGGGGAAATGCAAAAAGCAAATAATTCTGGCCTTATTTACCTATTTTCTAGTACTGAACAACCCTAATATATATTATCTTATTGTATTCTATTTTGCTCTATTTCCTACCAAGAAATGGAGCCATTTATCCAAAATAAACCAATGAAATTATCTAGAACAAGATATTGCTACATGATACCTGCCCAGCAGGAGGAGGGGGAAAGAAAATATAATAATTGATTGAGGGCAAAGCAACTTGCAGCTTGAAAAGCTGCCCAGATTTATTTTCACAAACTCTAAATAGACCAATAGTTATGCTTTGCAAACACTTAATAAAGTACTTTCAACTATCATATCATTTTTTTTTTTTAAATTTTTGGCAGGCCTATTTCTAACAAGCATGATAAAGAGAGAGCAAAGCTGAAAGTACCTGTTCATACATATGGGAATCATAACCCACCTTCCGTGACACTTAAAGGCTCTGATTTGCCAATAAACAAATTCAGGTTATCATTCACAGGAAAATATATGTCCACCACCTCACATTTAATTTGTAAAATAGATCTTTAAACCTGAGAGCTCCAAATATTTTGTGTGTTTTCCAGTTTATTCATTTCTTTGAGATTATTTTAGACATATTCACTTTAAATTTCACTCTGCACAGCTTTGAAGGCACAAAGTACTGATCTGGTCCTCTCCTCCTGCTTCCAATGAATTTTTGAAGCGCTCTGGCACTGCAATACTCCGTGGCCCCATTAGGAAGCATCGACTAACACCAGTCAATCACACGTCTCCGGATGTAATCGACAGAAATTAAACAGGGAAAAGACAAGCTAAGTCATGGAATATTTGGTATCTCCATGTAATAATGATGTGGGAAGGAGAGAAGTTCTGTTGGAAAAGGGAATTACAGAGGAGTTGAAATTTCAGATCAGAAAGAAAGGAGGGCCAAGATGTAACAGAGATCATTCAGGAAATACCTCCAGTGACAAGAGATACATCTGCTTTCTCTGAACACATATTGATCCACTTGGTTTTACCTTCAGGATGTCTCCAGTGCTGCTGAAGGTGTCACATTGCAGGTGACTTGGAACAATGAAACCCTGACTAATTGCAGTTATTAGAGATATTAGCTTGCTTCTCCTTTTATGGTTTATTGAAGTTTCCCTGAGGACACATCCAAGACAAAAGGTGTAACAGTGACTCCACAGCTCTGCCTTCGACTTTGGCAGCGCTCAAGTGAAGAAACTCATTAGTCAGCTGGGATTCCAGGTTAAAAAAAAAATCAAAAATACCAAACATTACCAGACAAGGGGGAAATGTTTTAGTATGAAAGCCATGCCAAAATGCCACATTGCTCGTAAACCTGCAGCTTTAAATACTGGAATTATTTTGGTGAGGAGCCACAGACTTGCAATCTGTTTGAAAAAGAAGGAAGGAGGTCTGGCTGTTTCGGTTGGGTTTGCTCACCACATTCAAGTTAAGAATTAATGTCTACATGGCAAGAATTAGCAACTGTGACACACCTGCTTCCATAGTAGAATGTTAGAATGTCCTGATTTGGAAGGGACCCACAAGGATGATCCATGTCCAGCCCCTGGTCCGAAACAGTACAATCCCAAGAATCACAGTGCAAATTTCCGGCACTTTTGGGAGGTCAAAAAAAAAGGAGTATCTTTCCTGGTGCTTATTAAAACATAGCTATTATTTGTGAAATTTTCTGAATATAAAGGAAAACCAGAGAATTTCTCTACCTCTAAGGATCTGTGCTTTTGAGATACAACAAGTATTGTATAATAAGCATTTGTCTGAAATACTAAGATAAACACTACACAGACTCCTGCTAAGCAAGTATCTGCTGTTGCATTTAAAATAATTGCATAATTGCAATTTATATATTCAAAATGCTTTTGTTTACAACAGTGCAAAACCAATTGCTGATTAAGGCTGTGTTTGAGTTCTGCTTTTGTTCCTTCTTTTTCCATTTTTATTGCAGGCATAGATATTGAGAAATAGATCTTTATCTATTCTGTAAAATAAAGCCAAATCCCCTATTTTACAGTGATCTGTTGTTAGAAAATATTTACACTTCAGTAATCATCAGGAGCCAAACCCAAACTGCCTGACAATCCATGGTACCTACGTATGCTGGATCCAGTTTTGCTTTTTTTGGGAGACAGCCTGTCAGGCAGGAAGCTTGTGCTCCAGGCAGCAGGATAGGGTCAAATTCTCATAGATGAAACACAGACACAGCCACTGCAAGACACCTTACCTACCACAACCACCACTCACAATCCTGAATTCATTCTTTCATTCAATGATTTTTATTTATTTTTTTTTAACTTCTATTAGCACTGCAGAGCCCACAGCAGAAAAACAAACTGGACTGCTTTGGAATGTAGCTCATACATCAGGCACTGCTTGATAATTGCATTCCAACACCAGGGCTGACCCCACTGGCCTATAACCAAGGCCAGAGGGTGGCCATGGTGGAGTTGGGTACAAATGAGGGCATCATCTGGCCCACAGAAATCTTTATTAACAGTGCCAATTCACAAGACAAAAGACCTTAGCAAGGCTATAATCCTAGCCTCGGTCTGTGCTGTCTGATGTTAGCAAATACAGCTTATTATTCATGAATTGTGAAAAATTTATATGTAAGTCCTTCTGAGATAAGCTTATCCCCAACCCCACCCTGCCACAGTATTGTCAGAGTATCCCACTTTGGTCCGAGGCCACACTCCAAGCATGGTTTTGTAATAAAAGCATAATCTCTTCCTATGATGGCTTTTGTCATTATAGTTAACTGCCTTCCACTCTCATTCAGCACATAAGAATGAATTTCCCTTCAAAAAATTAGCTTTACTAAACAACTACATAAACCTTTGACTGAAAGTGGCTTTCAGACAAGTTGTACAAAACTAGCGCCTGGTTAAACAAAAAGAAATAATAAATTTAAGAGGCAGAAAACTTTTGCTGCTATTAGAGGGTCGAATATGTAGATCAAAATTAGAGTTGGGTTATTCCTCTCTACCTGGATGTCCTGTGCTGCAGGCTCAGTAGAGGTAGCATTATAAGCATGACTGAATAAAACAATTTATAATAAGGTTTTTGCCTACAGCATTGTAGGGATGTGTTATAGCAGCACAGTAGGAAGAAATGTGATCTTTCATTGGTTTCACTTGGGTGACCAGGGGCCAGATGACAGCAGATAATCAGCAAGGGCTGTAATTTATCACAGCACTGTAAGGCAGAGTAGCTTCCCAAGACAAGGCAGCACAGCAGCAAAGCACCACCCAAGGAGGCAGAACAAGTTCTCCTCCAAGGCCCAGTGTTCAAACAAGAACACACAAACAACAGTGTGTGTCAAACCCTGCTCACCACACCTTGCTCAGGGTTGAGTGAAACAACTGGGAATTTGCATACATATGCATATTTCATTAAGGCACCTAAATTATATGAAAAAGGTGGCGCACTTCAGTAGCTTTTCCTGGTACACTGGTTTTAATAAGGTCGTTGCCTATATCTTTAACAGCTAATCATTCTGCTCTTTCCCTCAGCATGGAAAATTCTGCCCAACGCAGAGCCAGTTCCTCAGGCTTCAAACAGCTCACTACAGACACACTCAACAGGAGAAAACTCCCTTCAGGTGAGGATGCAGTGGGGGACAGGGACAGCACAAGCGACTAAAAGCATCATTCTTGTACCCGAGAAGTATGTTTTCACTAGACGTGAGTGAAGTTTTACTGCTGCTGAGTGCCAGAGGCCTCTCCAATGCACAATTCCAAGGCTAAACCCAAAGCCTGTGCCTGTGCATGGCAGCGCTGTGAGCCCCAAGCCGAAGCCCAGGCAAACACAGGGTGCTGACAGGAGCAGAGCGTTTGCCGCACACATCTCGAGGTGAATTGGAGCGATTTTGTGCTGCGAGCTGGATCCTGACATCTGTACGAGCTCTCCTTGGTGCGGCAGGATGCTAAGGATTCTGTAACTTGGCACTGGACACTGCAATCCCATGCCAGCACACTTCTCCCTTTTAAACTGTGTTGGGAATAGTGTAGAAGGTGACAAATGCTGAGCTGCAATTCTTTGAGAGTTGCTGGTCAGTCAAAATCATCAGATCCTACCTGCATGAGCATTTAATGGGAACAGTCATAGAGGCAATTGATCTGATCTCAGATTTAAGCACAGACAAGCCCTGCTCTTCCTCGGAGAGGCTGGACAATTTTCACCTATTTATTCTGTTTTGTCAACCTCTACTTCCCCCTTTTGCTGAGCCCCAAATCCTTGTCCTGGCTGACAGCCTTGAAAACCACATGAAATCTGTGAAAGCAAGTGGCATACGCTAACTCCCATGGAATTTAGATCAATCTTACAGTCTTCAGTTTAAAACTCAGTGTTGTTTTCACTAATTGTACAATTCAAAGCCCATCCTTCTGAGCTCATATTGAAAGGAAGAGGTTTTTCTTGTCCAAGCAGAGTTAGCCTTATTAGATACAGCCCCCATAAAACTTCCTTTTATCCCTGAAATCAATCGTCACACGCTTACTCCCAGCTTTGCCCACATCTGCCTTTAGCAATTTAAGTCTCATTCCCTCTGTGGAACAGGCAATAAATCACATCCACTGTATTGAGTGAAAAATAAATCATAAACTTTGAAGAAACAAACAGAAGTTTGTAGAAGACTTTGAAGACATATTGCTTGAGATTCGTAAAGCAAGGGGAAATCAAGTGTTGGGAAGGAGCTGGAGTCTTTGGATGCCATCAAAGGGCTCCTTAAATAGGTTCCTCTAAGGTTCTTAAATGCATTTACAGATGTGTCCTGAGGAAGCAAAGTCTCTCCTTGCCTATCTTCAGCTTTTAAACATAACCTCAACTTTTATTTTTTCTGACTTTTCTGCTTCTTCTCTACAAATGAAAATTAAAATGACTTCTTACTCCTTAATTCACACATACCATGTAAATAATTTTCAATTGATTTTAGTTGCCTGTGAGTTCTTTGACTTCTAAAGCTCTAAGGAAACTCCAATATGTGTAATTAATCCCCCAATGGAATATATCTGTAGAGCAGCAATTTCTTTTAAACTTAAGTATAACTGGGCCATGTACCCCCTACATCAAAACCGTGAAGCTGTGACTCCATTTTCTTGCTGCTTTGGAACATGAGATCATGAGAAACCCATACCTAATATGCACAGAAGAATTATTTTTCTATTGTCCTGACATTTTTTTTTAACATTCATAAATAAAAAGGGTAGTCAGACTATTGGCTTTTCATGCCATTGCTGTCTTGCTTCAGTACATTTTTAAAGTTTGAGAAGGGACATCATATCCTCAAGCTTTGTGAAATGCACAGACTGTTGCCATAGATTTCTTCTAATTATGTTATCTTCTCAACTATGCCTCCTACAGCTTAAGATATTTCAACATAAAAATAAATAATTCTGAAATTAATCTATTTCTACAAAATATAAAAAGACATGTTTCAAAGGATTCCATATTTTACCAAAACTGGTAATTCAGGAAAATAGTGTGCAGTCAGGAATGAAACAGCAGAACATATTTCTCCAAAGGAAACTTCTTCTTTCTAAGCCTCACCTCTGTGTTTCAATACAAACATTAGAAGAAAACACATTGTTTGTGTCTAAAAACTCTTATAAAAAATAAAAATGTATTAATTTTTATTAAATTCAATGGGGACTAAACCAGGCTGATATCAAGAAACACATTACATAGACTATAGATTATTTTACTTATATGATGTGTATTCTTTGTGGATCTAATATTCATTTTAAACATTTAGAAATACTGGAAAGCAAAAAACAACCTTTATTTTTACAATAAGTAGTTTTGAGTTTAAGCATAGTCTTCCAAAATAAATTTTCAATTGTTACTCTAATTTAGCCACCCTTTTAGATTGCATCTGTAAGGTTAAAGATAGAAGTGACAATTATTCTAAGATTATTAAAAAATTAAAAATCCAGTAGAGTACTAGGTTTAAGAATTCTATTTGCATTTTATCTGTCACTGAATTTGCCCTAATTGTCCACTATTGTGATAATGTCTGAGTTGAATACTGTATGTCTATATGTATGTTAGCACCCAGCAATTAGCTCAGCAATAATTATATACTATTTCTGACCTCTTTGTGCAGCTGGCAGAGGGTGGGGTTTTTTAAATACATCTTCTGCAACTTTAAGTAATTTTTAAAAGCACAAAAATAGAGTTTAAGAATGATAGGAAACAATTATTAGATTTGCCATAATTCCTTATATACTTGGAGAATTTGCATATACATTGTGATTACAGGTAGTAAGTCTGAATTCTAACAGATATTCCTCAATAGCCTCTGTTCCTTTTATAGCTCATTGACTAATTCTTTGATTTCATAATTGATCTTGTGCTATCCATGAGGGACATTTATTTTTATCTTTTTTAAAGCACCTATCAAATGCATTTCTATAAAGTAGACAGAGTACTTCAATGTTTTTAATTTTACACCGTGTTTTTTCACTAAAATAACTCTCTTTACAATAATGACATCAAATGACAGACACCCAGTTTCATGTACCTCAAACAGCTGGCACAGGACTAAGAAAATACAGGTAACATTTCTCAGTGTTGCATTGGTTCAGTTGCCTACTTATTCCTCTGATATTTTATCAGTTTATCAAATGAGAGATGCTACATGATTAACGATATTTATAAATTAAGAGATGTAATTTCCCCCAAAGGTATACGCATGCAAGATTTGTTGAAGTTAAATGTCAAAAAGAATTAAAGATAAGAACCTTATTCTAGCAAAATCGTAAGAACTACTATATTTGCATTTTTCTCTATGCAAGCCATGTGTGGTTCATTAACATTATATGTCAGCAAGGTTGCAGGTCAGTTTAGAAATCCAATTGCAAATCAAGGGAAACTGCTTTCAAATGGCATCTGCCTTGACCTTCAAACCCTAATAATCTAGAGCAAATCAGATCGTTAAATTACAAGCCAAAATTAAGTTTATGATTAATACAGTCCATAAAATTAACTGCAACAGATAACTGGACTTCATCTGCTCCATGGACTACTCATGAGGAGATCACAACTCCACAGACTTTCTTGATGTGGCTGCTTTTAGCCTCCTGTTAAACTTCCTCAGGTCCTCACTGAACGTGAAGTGCGGAATCTGAGTTGTTGGTCTCACCCTGAGGACACAACATGTTCCCTGCAGCAGATGTCAGAGCCATGGCTGGGCACAGCTCCTGACACACCCACGGGTGGAACCTGTCAAGTCCTGCTCAAGCTGTGAGACCACTGTAGATGGTCTCATACTGCAGAGGAGGTTTCAGTCGCTGTTCCAGTGCCCCTCATGAAGCATGAAAACCCCTTAAAACTCCTGTTTTCTGTGAGGAGAATATAGAGCAACAGCCAGGCAATGCTAGGTAAGTCCCCAGGCTTCTCCTTTCCAAAGTAAGCACAAGCAAAGTAAGCAGCAACCTTGGATCAATATCCCTGTCAAGCAGAATTTATAGTTACAATATGGCATCCTGCTAATTTGTCAGCATTAGCAATAATTCTTTACAAGAGATTATTATTGTACATCAGAGTGTGGACACCACTGTAAAAGGACATGGATGAGTTTTCAAAATTATGATAACACTTTCCAAGAGGGGGGAAAAAACCCACCAAAAACAACAAACCCACACATCATATTGTAGACCAGACTGCATACCAGTCTGAGATAATAATAAACAAACTCTTACTTTTTACCTATAACACTTCCAGATGCAAAGGCTGCTTAACCTATATGTAAATAAAATAACACTACCATGTGGCCAGTCCAGAAAACAGAGAATTATGTAAGCTGAATAAAAATGCAAACTGTAAGCAGATGTTTCCTGTAGGCTTGCATTAAGGTAAAGGCAGAAATACTTTAATAAGCACAAAAACCTTGTCAGATTTGGCTCTTAACGCCTATCACTGTCAGAGCAGATGTCATTTTCCTCCATATGTTAATCTGTATACATATTTATATAGCTTTTATCATCGAAGTACCTGCACAACTTTTAGTTGGTTAAGATGTCATTCTCACAACACACGAAGGAAGAAAGGGCAGTTTGCAAACAAGCTGAGATGCAAACTGAGCTAAACACTTGGGCAGTTTGCAGCTGAACCCACGATTCAGAAGAGGACTTGTAGAAATCAATCCCCACCGTCAGCTGCAAAGCATTTTACTCAAAGCCATACACGGCTTTCATTTAAGGACACAGATTAACAAGTGCATGATAAACGCAAATCAGACTGTCAGCTCTATAATGAACAATTTAAGAGTTAGTTTATATTCACTGTTGGAGGTGACCTGTTTTAGGATACGTGCTTTAGTTCAGCCCAGAGCCTGATATATAATGATGTTGCCACCTTATCCTACACAGCAGAGTGCCCTAATTTCAGGAATACTTAGAGCAGCTTGCAGTGTTCAAACAATGCAAAACCTTTTAAAATGGTTAATCTAAGTCTTTGGTATCTTCACACTACAGTACATATTATCAGCATTTTTTATGTATGCAAATTGCTGCAGCAATCCTAAAGGCTTATAAGGACCCATGTGCTGATTATTCCAATGAATAGATTTTAAGTCAAGAAGGGACTTTTAGAATCATCCCTCACAGCACTTGTGGTTAATTGTGAGTAGATGCACTTGCTCGAAATACCAGCCACATGAGAAAGAATGTAACTGGTGCAAGTTCAACTGTTTCCAAGAAAATAACACACAAATGCTGATATTTGTGGTAGTTAATAGATATTTCCATTTTAGTGTCTGCTTTGGTGTAAATCCAAAAATTTAAAATAATAATAGAGAAGGAGCCAGGTTTATAATTAAAAAAAAAAAAAAAAAGGAAAAAATTCTTTGCTGTGAGGGTGGTGAGGTACTGGCACAGGCTTCCCAGAGAAGCTGGGGATGGTCCATCCCTGGGAGAGTTCAAGGCCAGGCTGGATGGGGCTCTATAGAAAGCCATATTGAGGGTACTATTCTTGTATTTCATCCATGATCTTAACTTTGGCAACTAGATGATCATGTATCCAATTCCATTTTATTGTCTTAAATTGGATATGAAGGCACTGTACAGTCAGAAGGAAATCACAAGCACAGCAGAGTAATCCCATCACTGAGTCACCTGTGGCATGGATTGCTGTGCACATCTGTGCATTTCCCTATGCCTCCCCACCCTAAAAAATCTGTTTTCCATCGCCTTTTCCAAAATAGCAGGGTAGAAGAGAACATCACTGCTGATGGGACCCTAGAAAACCAAAGATGGAAATCACAACACAGGGCTTGGACTCTTTCATCTCCCTGGGGACCTTTAAATAACAATCCATAACTGAAATATCACAAGATGTAGTTTGGAGCGTGCGCACACACACGCACACATATATATATGTGCACTGTATCAGATAAACTGTCAGGTGTCAATGATTCTAACTAATCAAGAGGGTTTTTATTTACATTTAGAGGAATTTCAAAACATTTCTATATTTTAATTATAACAGAACAAATACTACACCACGCATTTATTATAGAACCATAGATATGGATATATATATGTATATATATAAGTTTTTATATAAATACTTTTTTGGTGGGGGATATTAGAGAATTTTTGTGGTATTAAAAATTTAACGTAACAAAGATAAAATCTACTTTTTTATAAGTAGCAGAAAAATCGCACACACAGTGTAATCCTAGATACCTTTGCCTAGAACTTTTATCTTTGTTTTCCTTTCTTTCCTTTTCTGAGAGAAGGAAAGGAATTAAATTGTTGTAGAGTAAAAGCATTTGAAATATTCTAAAATGCAAGTAGTGTTGACTGATAAACATAATGTACTCACATATAATGAGTGATACACAGGATATTTGGCTTCACTATAGGTCTGGAAATGAATGCATTAGGAAGTGAATATTTAGGAAGGAAGAGAATATTCCTTAAAAGCCCACAAGAATGCCAGGACCTGATGCTAATCTTGTGTGTTAAAAGGTACGAGAAGGAAGTGGGTTTGTCATCTCGGATGGTTCAGGGGATGCTGTGACACCATGAAGGGAACAGCTGTCCCTCTCCATCCCTCCCTGCCCTGCCAGCCAAGCAGCACCGAGGGCAATGAGCCGTGCCAGGCTGGGATCTGCTCCCGCTTGACCTCGCCAGGGCTGTGCTCAGGGGCAGCAACAGCAGAGAACAACCAAATGTGACAGCACAGGGGCCACTGCAGGAGGTGCTGAGGGCGAGGTCTGGCTGCTGATCTGAGCACTCGCCCGTGGGAAAATCCCAGGCAAAAATACAAGCAGGGAATTTAAGCAAGTCAAAGCAAAGAGAAGGCTTTCACCAGGTGAGACCTGGAATTCCTTAATTCCCGTGGAGTCAGAGCTAGCTGATATCACTATGCCACCTCTCCCAGAAGGTCCTCACTCACAATCAAATCTGAAAAGACCAGTAGTAAAAAATGCAGCTAGTAATTAATATACCCAAGATCTAATGGCACTGTGTTTATTTAGCACTGATAGCCAACATTAAACTGAAAACTCGTAATAAAGGAAAGCTAAAATATCCCGCAAATGTCCCAGATATCTCACTTCTGCAGTTACCAAAAAATTGCTGGAGTACAGCACAATTTATTTTAAACATAGATTAATTTATTTTTTTAATATATTTTCCTATGCAGGGAATTACTTTATGGTGCACATTTTCCTATCAGAGAGAAACTGAAGCCTGTAAATTGTTTGCAATATATTTTAAACGACAGCAGGAACCATTATTATTATTTATACTTACAACAGTAATCACAGTTTAGCAACCCAGACCGGCGCTGTATTGCACAAAGATGGAGCAAAATCAGAAATAGCAAGACTCCACCCCAAAACCCTGGCAGTTTTCAGTATGTGCATGAGAGGTCTAAATTAGACCCCGGTAGCCCAAATTTCCTTTTGTAATCAATGCTGAGAGGAGGACCCTGCTGGGGCACTACTCAGATCTCCAGCAGCCTGAACTTCTCAGTGTCCTTGTGATCATGGGGTTGCAACTCCTGTATATTTTTTAGATGAACAATATATTTTTCATCTTCTCCATACTCATATTGTTTCCTTCTGTACCCAAACTCCCACTAACCTCACAGCGATGATTTCTGACCAAAAAAACTTTTTTCTCATCATTGCCTTTCCAATGCAAGATCAACACCAGTCTGTCTTGCCCATCCATTAAAGACTGCAACTATTTTTTTTCTATTTCTTCTTCCCCTATCCTGCTATTCATTCAATCATAGAATGGCAGGAGCTTGAAAGGGACCATCAAGATCATCTTGTTCCAAGCCTCTGCCATGGGCAGGGACACCTTGCTCTAGAGCAGGTTGCTCAGAGCTCCATCCAACCTGGCTTTGAACACTTCCAGGGATGGGGCAACCACAGCTTCTCTGGGCAGCCTGTGCCAGTGCCTCACCACCTTCACAGTAAAGAATTCCTTGCTAATCTCCAGTCTAAACCTACTCTCAATGTGAAGCCATTCCCCCTTGTCCTGTCACTCCGTGCTCTTGGAAATAGTCTCTCTCCATCTTTCCTGTGGGCTCCCTTCAGCTACTGGAAGGCCACAATTTGGTCACTCCAAAGCCTTTTCCAGGCTGAGCAATCCCAATTCTCTCAGCCTTTCCTCCCAGCAGAGCTGCTCCATCCCTCTGATCATTTTGGTGGCATCGTCTGAACCAGCTCCAACATCTCCACTTCCTTCCTGCGAAGAGGACTCCAAGGCTGGGCAGAACACTCCAGCTGGGGTCTCACCAGGTCAGCGCAGAGGGGCAGAGCCTGCTAACATTTCTTACCCACCGAGGGCTGTGACTGCATTTCTCACTGTTCCTGTTTCCCCCAAACGAATGTCCCCCGGCAGAAAGATGCGCCCCTCCAGCAGCATCCCCTCCGTGTCCCCCTGCAGACACCTGGGTATGACAGAGCACTGCTCAGCCCTACAGAAGCACAGGCATTGTTCAGAGCACTGAACACACAATGCGAGCATATGGCTCCTAATGCTAATTAATTATGCTGTGGGTTAAGGGGGACACTGAAATAATAATGCTAAATGAGATTGGAAAGATACTTCCTGTGCGTTTAATTAGGGCAGTATCTCTCTGATTTCAAAGAGCACAGCGTAACTCCAGAGGACCCTTCCTGCCCTCACAAAGGTCAAATGCCATAATTTAATCTGCCATGGTAAAATAATTAATACAAACATCAATGGTGAATTTCTCAACAATGGGCTAGGCGCAAATTCAGCTTTATGAATAGCAGCAAAAATATCAGTTCACACAGCTGAATCCTTCTCTTGCAAAAATATGATTTGTCTACACTGGTTCTACACAGACACTCACTAGTTCTGCTTCCAGGTGGGTTGGATTATCAACTGTTCTCTTTTCTTTTTTTAATTTGAAATGATGAATAGTTTTATTTAGCAAAATAACAGTTACGCATTAATTATCCCAACTTTCAGACATATAACTTTAAAATTACACAAGTTTTTTTACATTTCAAGTAACAGATTCCAAAACAAGAGCTCTGACCATGTCCCTTGACTTGTTCTTTATGAACTTTTCCCTTTTCTTGCTTGTTATTTATGAACACACTGCTTTTAATTTACCACCAGTGTGATTATTTGGGGATAACCACACCCTCTAGAGTGTCATTAAAGGTATGATGAGGTAAGACTTTGTTCCAGAGAACTAATATTTGCATTCTATGAAAAAAAGCAGTTTCCTTTTAAACATTTATATCTCTTGTAGTGAAAAGTTGTTCCCATTTATTGGCCACTGTCAGCCAGAAAATCACATTAAGTTCAAGAACAATCATAATTAGCATTGTCAATCAAAATGGTACAATAATAAGCACATTAACACAACAACATGTTGATGTATGAAGAAGTGAAGTTCTTGCTGCCTAAGGTAATGTTTTAGTCTGAAAAGAATAATTGCCAACTACTTCAAAGTGCTATAGTGAATTAGGCTTGTTTATGGCACAATTAGAGTAAAAATGAAGATATGCACGGGCCAGATTTCAAATTGGCTATTTTCTACCTGCAGTGCTCAGAGTTTTCAAATGCCTTCTGCAATGCATTGTATCCTGCTATTTTCAGGCACTATATCAGGTTGCATCATGTCACATCCTATTATATTAAATGATGTAACAATTCTATTGAGTTCACCCCGAGGTATCACAATGCTAGAAATGTAAAGGAAATAAAAATATACTCAGCGGAAGAGTCAATGAAATAAAACTCTAAAAAAAACCCAGAAATCTTTCAAGTTAACCAGTTTTCAAAGTGTATAGGTTACATAATCAATTTAGTTTCTTGGTTCTTATTCTTTGATCTCATTCTCCCATTTTTTCCTTAGCATAAGAATGATGCAGAGAGACCCAAGAGAAGGAGAGACACACCACAAAGAAAAGCCAATGAGAACTAGAGGATTAACTACAAGATAGCTTTTGAAAATCTAAGAGATCACCACTAACTACTGTTGTCAAGAGTCCTTTTTAAAAAAATAAGCTTTCTTTGACAAATGAGACTCCTGGGTTATTACAGGGAGAATTCTTGCTGAAATCTATTCCCTAGCCTCAGAATATCTTTCAAAAGTTTCTTTTTGTTTTCCTTTTATAGCAACTTTGAAGAAACTTTTTAGGCAGAAGAGACCCATATCTATCATCCACAAAATGTCCAAAGAGAGTTAATTATTTAAAGCTACTACTTTACATTAAGCACAAATGTGATATTTCCATTAGCTTTAATTGTGAGGAGACATTAAAGAACTGCATCTCTCTCCACTAGCAAAACATTTCAAAAACAACTAAGAAAAAAAGTCTGACAGATGGAATAATCTCTTAAAGTGCTTATTTAAAAGTAAATGTTAGGTCAATATAATTAAGAGATTCAGCAGCAAATGCATCTTTAGCAGTTTTTAAAAAATCAAATATCATCATTATTGGAAGAACGTGCTGTTCGTACATAAATAAGGAGTCTGAATCACTGCTTTAAATGCAATGGAAAACACAGTCTTTAAAACCACAATATAACAAGTATATCCTAACCTGTAAAATAATGTAGAAGTCTGGTTTTCTTTTCAAGAACAGTTCTAGAATACTTTTATTCTGCAGACCTTTCACTTCATGGAGGTCTGGATTGCCACCCACCCCTACCCATATAGATGATTTAGAATCACTATTAAATGGTGGGAGGGGGGTGTGGAAAAGTGTGTCTGTGTGTGTGTGTATGTATATTTACCAAATGAAAAAGAATGACATACCTTTTTAGAGGGGCTGGGAGATTTGGGACTGAAAGTGAAGTTAGCATGAAAATGGGTACCTGATTACTGAAACACTGCCATAGTCAGCAGCAGGCAAAAAGGAAGCTGTAGTGAAGGTTCAGCAGTTCTCCAGAGCACACCCACAGCCACATTAATTTTGAAATTTTTTGAAATGCTATTCCACATTCCCATGCAATCTAGCAGCAGTTGTGAAAACATCTTTCAATCATTTATAATAGCTTTAAAATTATATAGCACCTTTCATCTAAATGGATCTCGAAACGGGCTTCTAGCTTTATTCACTAATTTTAGAATTTATAGTGCTTAAAACAAAGAACTCCGTTAGCTAACTTATAAATAGGCCAATTATCATAATGCAGCCTAACTACTGTAAGTTGCCTAGACAGCAAAACATACAACTTTAAAGCTGCAAATCACCTGATTCCTTCCTTTATACGAATCTGAGTTCATACACTTGCAGAAACATGTAGAAGGAACGACACACAGTGAATTTTCAAATAAGGGCTCGTTATAGCCAATTCAAAGTTCTCTATTAAAAGGAATTTTTTTTCTGATATTCATCAGAACTGCAGGTCGAAAGAAGATGCCCTATCAGGGAGCAGCAGAAAACCAGAAGGGACTTGGACCCTTCCTGCTTTCATAGCCCACCACACCACCGTCCTACCAACTTCAGGGATTGGAAGCTCCATCAACACTTTCATTTTTGACTTACTAATGATGGTATGAGCCCCACCTCCAGTCTGTCCTCATATGACATCCCCAGGGGGAGCTACGGCTGGGTTCACCAAGGCACAAGAGGCTTGTCCCAAGGCTCAGCTGCCTCCCCCGGCAATGAAATGTCCTTCCCCAGGCACCTCAGTCCTCTCATTGGTGGCTCTGCAGCCATTGAGCTCTGCTGTCTTTTAAATTACTATTGAAGGCAACTCTCCAAAAGGATGATTAATTTTAGGAACTTAGTCTTCTGTGTTCCTTACATTGTTTTGACAATCATTACACTTCACTTCTACTGTCTTTACCACAGCCAGTCTCACTCCACCTCCTGTTGTTTGTCTTTCCAACGGGAAGCAGAACGGGAGCAGGAACTGCTGTTTTTATCGCCTGTGTTCGCTAAGCCTATCACATGTGAGATTTCCATTGCTAATAAACCACATGTCTAAACAAAATCTCTTCAACAACTCTTTTTCCTTCCCTGACAGCATCCTCTGGATCAGAGAAATGAGTTGACAAAACACGCAGTAACGAGATATGCCTGAGTAGGTTTTAACACCAGCATGGATTATGTGCTTTTCCTTTTCACAACACAAACGTTGTTTTGAAACACAAAATGTAAAATGAAGTCAATAACAGCAGAATATTCCTTCAGCTAGAGATAGTGAGACCCAGGATAGGTATGCAGCAGAGCACAGAAACTATTATATTAAATGCTAGCAGAGACTGTACAAGCTTAAATGAGTCTATTACTATAAATGCAGAATATGCAAATTAATTTGTGTCTGAGCCAAATTAAAATACAGCCTTGATTTTCTGCAAGATAAAATGTTTGGCTTAATACAAAATGTTTTAAACAGTTATGTTAGTAAATAAAATTTGCTGTGGAAGTAAAAAAAGTGCTTTGACCAAAGCAAGGCCTGTTAAAGACTTTTTTAAAAAATTAAAAGATATTCAAGGTATGCGAAGGGTTGAAAAGTAATAAGGTCTGAATGACTTAGTGATGGCTGTCATAAAAATCTGGCAGGGTATTCTATTTACAATATGTAATAAAACTGTCACACACAGAATTTATAAAAGCATTTGCCCTAGAAAGCTAAATCTTTTTGCCAAGGGCAAGTTAATAACCTCTACAGTTCATTTGAATATATGGGCAAAGAGATGTTTTGACTAATAGAGCATCACAAGGTGAGCGCTAGGCAATCTAATAGATATTGTGAGAACGGGATGATCCAAAGATGATGACAACCTGTTAGAATAGTGCTGAAAAATCTTGTGAACTTCACAGCAATTGTGATCCGTCCTGCTGAACGTGTGCTGGGCATGTGTGCGCAAATGTGTGAGTTTTACTGATTGGGGATTACACATGCAGCAATTCCGTGTTAGCTGACATTAAAATAATTCCTGCTCAAATACTCAGAGAAGATGCTGACTGGTGAAGTAGCAAATTGAATGCAGAGCTACTGCTCTTAAGATTATGCAAGGCTTAGTCGTTTGAGAGATTTAAGTCACTAACAGATCAGCTAAAATCCAGGATTTTTCCCTCATAAAAATCCACACTTGTAAATTAACGTATTTTTAAATTGAAGCCTCAATAATACAACTTAATTTAACTTGGAATAGTGTCCCACATTATAAATTATGAATCATCCAGGAAAATACTTGGCCAGAGTACAAAGCTGCCTGCAAGTTCATGAGGAACAAACAACTCAGTCCCATCTTTTTTAGGTGTAAATCCATATTCCACATGATAATAATCACTGTATTAGAAAAACACATTTGCTTCTGCCCAGCAGCTAGGAACATTTTTCTGTCCTGAGCACAGTCTTGCCAGAGATTACTATTTCTACCTGCCGCGACTGCAACTTAGACAGACTCCGTGACAAGTTACATTAGTTCCCCAATATATTTCCAGTGGAGCTCTGCTGAAAAAAAAAACAAACAGGACAGATTCCATTAGACCTACATGACTTAAACCCCGCTGCCAGGCAGTTCTGTGCAAGACACTTGGTGCTCCTGCACGAGGGAAAGGGCCCAAATAAATGAGATGAGCTTCAGATTAGGTTTTAGCCATCTTCCCAACAGATATGTTGAGGCAGCAGCTATAAAGGTCTTGAGCCTCCGGCTGGTGGCCTATCCCCACAGCACAAAGGGAATTTTCCTGTCCCGCTAATGAAGTGCTGTGCCTGTGTATCTGGCTGTGCTGGATTTTGCTGACTCTGCTTTGTCCTGGAGCAATGTTATTTTACCTTAAAATTTAAAGCCTTTACATCAGAAACCAATTTAAAAGTTCAGCTATCATATAGCTTTTATAAATGTCACTAACATATCATAGAAAAAGTCACAGAGCCAGAATGAGATGATTCTCCACTCCTGCAGTTGAAATTACTTGAATTATACCTTTCCTGCACTCGTATGTGAGTGACTGATATCCAGGTGTCTGATGAGCATTTGCAGTTGAAATTATGTTAATAATCTCCCTATTTCTTTCACTCCAATCCATAGGAGAAACAATTATGATTGATACTTTATTCTTTTGCTGTCCTAATGGAATGCCATTGCATGAAGGACTCTCAGAGAGCAGCATGTCAAATTGACTTAAACTTTTCCAGAGTAAAGTGGCAATATGTGTGGCCATTCAAATTTTCTGTACATCCAGCTTCAGACTCTCACCTACACGGATCTATAGCTGTTTCTCTGGGAATGTAATCATTCAGGACAGTTAATGGCAACAGAGGAAGAGGCAATGCCTCAGAGCGATAAGGTGGTCCTAAATAAGCCATAATTTGACAAAAAAAGATTAAGCAGCACACTTATTTGTGAAGTGATGCTGAGTGATGATTCTGTTACTATCGGGTTGTAACATATGTTCAGGTCAGCAGCATACATATTGCATCCTCAACTTCAAAATTAATTTTTTTTGGAAAAAAAGATCAGCGCTCAATTTCTGAAAGCCAAAACTTCAGCGGTTTGAGGGAGAGGAGCTGGAGGAGATTAGCAGCAGTGTCTGCTGTGCCATGTCTGCTGCCACTTCTCAGCTGCTGCTAATGTGCTGTGCCCCGCGAATTTGGGAGGGAGCACAGCTGATGCTGGCGGCACTCTGTGCTCCCTGCCCTTGCCATGTCCTTGGAGCTCCACACAGCCCTCCTGAGAAAGCTGTGTCCCTTTACTACCCTCGGTCCCAGCCGAGGCAGAGTCCCTGCCCTGGCTGCACATCCCTGTGCTGCCCATGCAGCTCCTGGCACAGCCTCGAGCTGTGTGCCATCCCTCTGGCAGCTCCCTGCTCATCAATCAGCCTCTCCAGCCAGCTCTCAACCTGCTGCTCCTGGCCCACTGCCTCCCTGTCTCTCTGCTGCTTTCCTCCCCCACGTGTGCTAGCTGTGCTCTCAGAAAATTACCCTTATTTTTCTCCACTCAGGGACTGCAGACCTCTCCACTGCCAGCCACATGCTCTCCTCGCTGCTGAGATGCTCTTTCCCTCACACAGATTAGAGATATGAGCTCTGGAGACGTTTTCCGTGCCTGCAGGGACACAAAAACCAGCCTGGGAACCAATACAGGAACAACAGTAATAGCAGCAATAATGCATTGAATGAATCCATGTAAGAACTGACCTTTATCCTCTAGAATGGATAAAGAATATGAATCTTTGATTTATTTTGGATTTAAAGCAACAACAATGGAGCTGTTCAACATGGGCATACCCTTTATGATCCAAATAGGACTGAGCTAAATATAATTTCTTGATAAATGTGAATGAATGAGGTTAAAGATTTCTTGTCATATCACAAAAATAGCCCAAAGTGGTCCAGAAACATGCCTACCAATGTAATGGAGTTTGGAGCATTGTCAGAATTCATAGACAAGTTGCCGCAGTACCCAGACATTTCAAAAAGCACCAAAAATGCCTCACAATTTTTTCCTGGGGGCATGCAGTGTTCTAGGGATATATTGCCAAGGAATAGGGGAAACTGCTGCTGCATCAGTGTCAGCCTATTCTTGTGTTACAGTCTCAAATCGCAGTAAATTAAGAAACTGTCTCACCATTTAAACAAAACAACAAACACCACAAAAACTTGGACTGTTAGATCAAATTTAAAGAAAATAAAATCTGGAACCAGCTTTGGTTCAACATCTAATTTGCTTCCAAACTTTGCTTACCTTTGCAATTTATTACAAATGTGACTAAAAGTATATGCATGGGCACCTTTTGTCCTAATTATTGATACACAAGTGTGCAGGGTATATTTTCAAATAGCAAAGGGAAACTAAAGGATACAAAATATGACCCTATAAATTTAAATTGTCAGATTACAAACCAGTAAAAGAGAAATAGCAGCTTTCTATGGCTCTGAATTTTTCTAGGTATGACAAACTAGACACAGTGAAGGTGCTTGGAGTGGATCAGACAGGAGACCCTCCCCTGGAAAGGAGAAAGAAAAGGATGCTCAGGGGGTCCCACCAGGAGGTTGTAGTGAGGTGGGGGTTGGTCCCTTCTCTCAGGTAACAGGCAACAGGACAAGAGGAAATTCTTTGATTCTAAGGTTCCTGTGGTGACAAGATTGACTGTGTATGTTTGTGGAGGTGACTTCATATACAGTAGTCATGTAAAATAATGACCTCTCTACCATTTGGGGTAAAGAGAGGCATGGAGGAAGCTTGGATAATGTAACTGAGCCCAGGCCTACAGGAACATCAACACCTGGTGGTATTATTAGAAGGAAACCCTGCATCAATCGCACTTCCAAGTAATATAATATATTGGACCTGCAAGTTTTAACTAATATTAAAAAGCTCCTCTGTTTTTCCCTTTTCAGGAGTTACTTTGGGGTCAGAATCGTAACAAGCCTTGGTTTATTTCTAGAGCACAGGCAAGAAACAAACTAAAAAAATCCCATAAAACCCAAACCTACAACTTTAACTTCAATGTTTTTCACTTTTCCATATTTTAATTATACTCCTGGTACTAGAGTTACTGAGTCAGAATTCCCTTTTGCTGTTTTTCTAGCATAAATGCAAAAAAAACCAAAAACGGGGGGGAGTTAGAAGGTGCACTAGCTATTCCAGCAGAATTGTTTCCTCTGCATTTCAAGAAGTGCAACACAGGCAAATACATTGTTTCATGCAAAATGCAAAGCTTTCCTTTAAGCAGGGCTGGGTACATGGATGAGTGACTGCCTCTCTTGTTTATGCTTCTCTGATTCAGATGCTTCTCAAAGTCCAGTTTCCATTCCCTTAAAGTCACACAGCAAAGTTCCTACTGGTTTTGGTTGGAGCTGAGTGGCACAACAGGATTACTCTTTCCACTTGAATTTGTGACCAAGGAAATGAAATTCCAAAGCATGACCTTGAACCCACATATTTTACATATTGGAGAAACACCTGGGTCCAAACCAACTGGGAAGTTGGTTTGGATTGTTCTTTTTTTTTTTTTAATAACTTGATATGTGTTTCTAAAATGAAGTTTAACTCATCCTATGAAGGCAAAATATAATAAAAGTTTCATAAATTATTTAATGCTGGACATATATATTGGTTCCAGCTACACAGAAAAAAACCCCACAAACCCTGCCAGGCTGTGAGACAAGAGTCTTATGGCACAATATGTTCTTGTTCATTAGTTTTCAAAAACTAAATTAACCTTTTATATTCTCATTACGTTGTGATTTGTCTTATTTCCTAAGATTACAAGGAGTGACACAATTGGATTTTGCCACATGCCTTGTCCACTGTTTCAAAAGTATTCAGCATCATTTCAAATTAAATGACACAATAACATGGTCAGTATTTCATTTGCTGCTTCGCAGCTGTTAGAAGGTGTTTCTCTGATCTCAGACATGAGAGGGGCAGCCAAATCTCACCAGTGCCTTTTGGCTGCAGGTTGTTCCAACATGTGTGGGTTATTGCTAAAATATATTTAAATTATCTGCATTCCCATCACTTGGATCCAATGCAATCTTTCATTGAGAAAAAACAGTTGGTAAGTATTTTCAAGATTTTTTTTTTTTTGGGCTGGATTTATTTTTTTCCAAAAAAATAAAATACAAAGCAATTTTCAATAGTTTCATACCAATGTTCCATCTACAAATATCAGCTTATCTCTGCAAGAGAAATACAAAATGTATGTATTTGAAAAACTGGCCATGGTATGGGCCTACCTTGGCTCTTGTGAGTTGAACCACTGTCAGGCAGCTCTAGTCTGGAACTAACAGGTGTGACCCTGCACTTACGGAGCTGCACAGACTCCTGCCCCTCATCTCCGAATTGGCAAATAGGTCAGAACTCCCCAAAATGTAAAATTTCCCAAAGGATATTAATATTTCATAAATGCCCATGACACAGAACTATGAATAAGCCTGGAAAAAAGAAAGGTAAAGCAAAAGTTCCTTGGTATGCTACTAGAATCAACAGATTATTAAATTACAACTTTTGAATGCATCTTCTGCACCCATCTTCCCTATCCATTCTAAGAAAAAATAGGGATTCTACAGTATCTTTACAAGTATTCATATGCAGAGGTACCCACCCATCCATGGAATCTTCCTTGTGGTTATTGCGGTAATAATGTGACATGTTGCACTAAATCAGTACTTTTGTGTTCTATCTTGCAGACTTTTACTGATATGGTGTGACAGTTCCAGCACCTCTTAAATAGCCTTCTAATCTTTTCTCACTTTGAATCACACATGAAAATTTAATTATGTGCAATTCTTCCATCAAAGTTGTCCTAATCTACTACAGCCAGTAATGTGATATTGTAAAAGGAAAAACCCTTAAATTTTACAAGATGGGTATTCAGGCAATCATTTTTTTCCTGTGAGATATTTAATCATTACCTTAAACTCATATAGCTATCTGACATTGAACAGAAAGCAGCCCCATCTTGTAGAATCACGGTGTTAACAAAAATGCAGAGGTTGAAATTGGAGCTGATCGTGTAAACATCCAACCTTATGAGGATTTGCTGCCACAGAAAACAGATTAGCAGGAAATTTAGAATCTGGTCTGTTTGGAAAGCTTTTTTGAGATTTATGATAGCACCTCCTCTTTAATAAGCACCCTGAAGTATTTCTCTTAAATGTGCAAAATACAGAAAGGAATGGCTACAGAAGTCTCAGTTTTTGTTTCAAACCTAACCTTCACTTCTTAAAAGTGGTGTTTCAACTAATGCTGCTGCTTTAAAGGAAAAGACAGCAATATATTGCATTATGAGGTTTTGAGAATGACGTCCATATCCTGATCAAAGCAGATGGAAAGAGTTATGTGAGCATGACTGATAGCAAATAGCAAAAAAAGTACATTACCAAAGATAACTGTGCATGTGCACATTCACACATGCTTATGTGTTCTTTCACATGAGACTCTGCAGGTATTGCAGCACTGATATCGGGGCAGGGTTTGTACTGTCACATTGTCAAACTCTGCTTTCCTGCAGCTAAGGACAGAACACCTTTTCTCATTATGTTGGGCAAACATAAGAAAACGTAGAGATTTCACATTTCCAGGAAATGAAAAAGGAATTTTAAATTCTATGCAGCAAGTAGATTTACATCAGTTGAAACAAATTGTCCATCATAAAAAAATCTCTAATAATTCCAGGGGGTTTTTTTACCACACCATAAGAATTCTGGTGCAACAAGAACATTGTTTAAGATCTGCTCTACTTTTTATTAATATGCAAAGTATGTGAGATGCATTTGCCCCTTTCTCTGAAAAGAGTAGGAGACTGGGTAGAGAATTTCCCCGAGAATCACCCTACACTCCATTTTTAGATGTCTGGACAAAAGTATTTTATACAATTACACTAACAGAGCAACTACATGTCAAAACAGGATCTGAGGCAAAGTCCAGCAGAGAAATGAATTCATTTGTGTAGTTCAAAAACCTGGCCTTTCTATAGTGCCAATGCACTGATGTTTTCTTCCTCATAGCAAAAGAAGATTAGCATCCCAAATCAGTGATCATTCAATAAGAACATGATTCTCATTAGATTCTACTTTTTAAAAAGTTATCCACTAACTTATCAAGTGGAAAATAATTCATTTTTCTAAAACCAGTTGTAAGTTTCTCATATCAGAGATGATGGCTGAAACCAAAACGCATTAAGCACCCCTACTTTGTCACCAGGCACTTTCTATAATATTTTAGACTATCAAGAAGAGTTTCAAATATGTCATTCCAGAATATCCATGATAGATGAGAGTATCAGAGCCATCTCAAATGGCAGATTTTATACATTTCCTATATCCTTCAGTAATGAATTAACTTTTTGCTTAATGACTAAAAGTTTAATTAATTTACTGAAAACAGGCACAACTAACCATTCCTTTAATTAAGAAAAACCATTAAAATCCACAATTATCTTTGAAACGGTTTGAAGTTTAAATGTTACATTATTTTATAAATGCTGATCTTTAATCAAGTTTAAGAAAAATGACGTAGTATTAAGTTTAAAATGACAGAAAAGTTATTTCAGGATTTCTTTTATGCGATGAACATAGTATTTTAGCTCTCATTTTATATTTCCCAAGAGATCTGTAGACTCAATGCATCCAAGATTAATACCATTAATTAAAACAGGCACTATTTATTAGCCACAAGTTTGGATGGATTTTGTTTGTTTTTCTTTTTCCCAAAGGTTCTTTTTCATATGCAGGAATGGGTGGGGGGAGGATTCAAACTCACTTGCATACGCAGAACAAGTAAAAATTAAGCGTGTTCACTTGGACAAAGCTGATTTCACTTTTTATGAACCCATTAAAACTGCTCATGAACACAGGAATACATTCCACGTCCTTCAGTTTTCATTAGTATCTCAGATTTCATTCTCTATAATTTGCCTCTTCCATTTCCCAGATACCTGAATTTTCTTCTAACATGAAAAAGGGACTGAATAAAACCACAAATAAGTATTCTTCTTATTGCAAGCATATTGAAGACCTGAGAACAGCATTATATCCCTTACCCTAAGGTCACAGTTAGCCAATTTACTGACATATCAGAGTAAGATGTAGCACTGGTTCTACTGAAGCTGTAGTGTAAACACAGGCAGGTTTAGTTCTAACAGCAGCCAAAGACTTTAAACAAAAGCCTTTTCTAGGAGTATAAACACAATAATTTTGTCCACCCAACTACGATGAAAAATCCTGCTATCTTCCAGTTACACTTGAGCGGCACTGTTCCTGCCCTGCTAACAAGAAACAGAAATGTTTCCCCTGAAGCATGAAAACAGCTGAGAAGTCCCTAAAACTGGGCCCAGCAGCCTCTCCGACTGGCAGCTCCAGCAGCAGTAGCTAATAACACTCCTCAGCACAGTGAGACACTCAACACTTCAAGAACATGAGTGAACAAATGTCATCTTAAGCCACTCTTGAATCCTGGTCTGACATAAAGAGCTTGGGGGTGGTGTGAAAAATACCCTAGTTTAATAGTCCTGGTAATACTATTTTAGAAACTAAAGCTTTTGGATTCGTTTTTTTGGTCCAACTTTGACGTATTCAGAGAGACATCGCCAAAAGAAATACGCCAGAAGCGTGTCAAGAATGCTACTGGTTAAAAGCATCGTGAGGGAGTAATTTATTTTTGAGAAATAAAAAAATAAGTGCCTATCACTTACAGAATGTGAGATGCTTCATCTGTTAAAATATAATGTGAAAAGACAAAAAAAAAGGTCTTTTCTATGAAAGTACCATTCGTTAACATTGCCTGAAATGTACATACAAGCCTACTGAACTGCTGTCAAAAACAGCCAAAAATTACCTGGGAAATGGAACAAAAGTCAGATTATGAAGTTAGTTATGGCTACTTAATTATATTTAGTGTCAGTACAGTCAAGGGTTGTGTAGAAAATACAAAAGAAAGTTCCCACGTTTCCAGATGAGTCAGCATTAACCAAGCAGAGGATCATTCCTACAGATGCATGCCCCAGTTTAGTCAGGCATTTGGGAAATACATTCAGCATGGGGGAAACCTGAGTTTGTGCATTTATTTGATCAGCCTTTGAGGAAAGAAAGCAATTTCTGGTGCTGGGGCTTGTAAGCGAAGCACAGAGGACGAGAGGAGCTGCCTCTGTGTACTGCACACAGCCACAACCTGGATGCAGGGAACCTTTGTTTTGTCGGCATCTTTAGAGGATGCATGTACAGAAATTATATAGAAAAGGCCATCAACTACGGTGGGAAGGATTACAAATATCCCTGGGAATCTTAAGCCTGGAAAATAGATACAGAGCTGATAGCAGTCAACTTCAGTCATCAATGGCAAGGAGGAAGACAGCAACTGTTGAGTCCATCTTTCCATATAAGAATCAGGGGCATCTCATGAAACTCCAAAAAAGAGAAAAAAGAGCTGAAAGCCAGAGGTGGGAGTTCTTCACACACTGGAGAGCTCAGCTGCACCCTGGCTACCTAACCAGTATTATTGCATTAGGTAGCTGAAGATGTTCTTGGAAGAAGAATACAGGTATTTAACTTTCTGAGGTGTACATTGGTAGAGATTGTGAGAAAATTCTGGAGAAATATTTTCATACCTACTCTTATTGTAGAATACTAGAAACAGGACAATATAGCAGATGAGTTTGAGGCCTCACCTAGTATTCTCTGTGTCCTTATAAGAATCCTAACAATACTCGAAATTGAAACACTCTTAATAATAGCTATGGGTTAATTTATTCATAAGATTTATTGTTGCATAAATATTCAGCCATCTGAAATTGTGAAATGCCTCAGCATGCAAGCAGGCATTGAAAAACTCCTAAGCTTCAGATTAGCCAAATTCTTTGACACAGTGAGGCTGCAATAAGCAGATTTCTTTTCCTATGGCAATCCTTATAATCTAGTGCAATCTCAAGTGCTAGCTCAGAGATCAACAGAAGCATCATTTTTAAAAAAAAATTCAATAAAGGCAAACTTTTAGAAAGTATAAAGCAAAACACAGCTGTGCAGATATGTAATAAAATGCAGAAATTGACAGTCTTTTCTTTTTTCTCCTTGTAAAGCATAATGCAATGTTATAAATTCAAATCCATTTGGAATTCTGTTTCTTTACCAAAAGATCTCTATCTGCATGAGTTCCATAGGTTGCCATGCTTTTTTGTTGGATTAATGACAAAAACCCCATGCATGTATAATCAGGGTAATGTGGTAGCACATTTCAGTTTCTACAGGTCATTTATAATTTATGCAATTTGTTCCCTCTTTTTTAATGGCAACATTTTTCATCCAAAGTTGTGCTTCCCTCAGCTGCAAAATCGAGAGCCATTCATTTAATGTATGCAGATGGAAAACAGAAAGAAGGTCAGACAAATTGCAGCCTTATATTTGCAAAAAAGTAGAATTCTACAGCCTTACCAAATAAAATACTCAGAAATAC
Organism: Origma solitaria; assembly: GCA_013397895.1. Taxonomy (NCBI): domain Eukaryota; kingdom Metazoa; phylum Chordata; class Aves; order Passeriformes; family Acanthizidae; genus Origma; species Origma solitaria. The sequence goes on along the minus strand of VZRL01001402.1, from coordinate 10,868 downwards.
ACCTAAAATATTGTTTAGAAATACAGGAAAAGGACATTTGTGAAAATATTTATCCTATTATTACACTGAAATAACTTGAATAAGAGTACCACTTTCTTACATGGACTCTCAGTGTCCATTCTGCTTATTTTGCACTAAAGCAAAAATACAACAGCTCCATTCAAGGTGAAAAACAACACAAACACAAAAAGAAACTAAAGTCCCAAATCTTAAAATTATCTGCATTGTACAATCATGAAGCATATTTTGAGGAAATACTACATATTAAAGACATTCTAACTAAAAGGTAATAAAAACTTTCAAAATGCCAAATTTCCTTATGAACGACCAAATATTTTCCTGCTTTAAGGCTAGTTCAATGTTATTGAAAATAAACAAAATATTAAAATACTTAGTTCATTTTTATATTTGCTCAATCTGTATGTCATTAAAGAGGATCAATACCAGATTTTTTTATTTTTAACAACTTTTAATGGCTTTATTAGAGTTGTCAACTGGTAAAGAAAGTTACTTGGATACATACTTATTATCTTAGTACATGAACAGTGTGAAGAAAGGGATATCTGTTTCCCTAGAGCATTTTTAAAAGGCTTGGTTTAAAATTGTAAATGGAACCCAATCATTNGTCATAGATTTGTCCATGAATATACGCAAGAGATGGACTTTTTTCCCCCTAAATAGAACACAGCTTTTCAATGTTGCAAAGCCAATTGTAAGTCTCCCCATTTGACTTAATCAGTGGAACACACTGTAAGGATTGCAGGCAAATCTCTGTCCTCATTTAGAGCCAAGTTTCTCAGTCTCCTTGCAGAGAGCATTGTTACTAATATAGTTTTGGTATCTATTTGCAGTGGATCAGCTTTCAGAAATCCAGTGGTTTGATTTTGTTCACTGACCTTCTGAGAGAAAGGTACACGTGCCTTCAGTCAAAAAGTTTCATCTTTTTTTTAATAGATCCTGTTCAATTCCAAGGAGATAGAGAAACAAAGGCAAAATAAAAAAAATCATCATAAAGAACTGCCTTTATTAGAAAACTGATGTTTCTGCACTTTATTTTTAGAACAGAATGTATTCTTAAGTTTATGAAGTCTAAGAAAAGAGTATCTCTACTAAATCTATACTTTAAAGAAAGTTAAGCAGTAAAATGAGCTAAAAATACAGTAGAATTTACATATATATTAGCATAGCGCTACTGAGCACTTGTCAGCAAAACTGCTTCTGTCAAAATCTCAGATACCCATCCTTTTAAATTTTACTGGTTGCATTTAATATTCAAGACTTGTGACTTTTTTGGATGACAGCACTTAAGTGGTGGTGGTTCCAATGGTAAAGTTCATTTAAAGTCCAAAGATGTATTTCTGGGCTCACAGAATTCTGCTAACTTAGAAGTCAAACATTATTTTCATGTGAGAAAACACCTTCCACCAGTTCCTCACCATACCTTTAAAACTATTTGATCTCCTGAAAAAGTGCATTTCAACTCCATTTTGTCAGTGATTCAGATGAACAGAAGGAGAAGAAAAATATCAACAGCATTCAAGAATTTCTAGGATGAATTAACTCAAGAGACACCTGGACTCTGAAAGGCTATTCACAAAAAGAGTGCCAAGGCCCTGTAACACTGTGGTTTGCTACCCACAAAAAAAAAATAAAATCTGGAGAGTGAATCAAATTCTTTTTCTGCCTTCTTTAAAATAACAGCTTAAAATAAAATTGTCTGTGTTTCAGGTGAGGGTAGTGGTACTCATCACCATTATCTGTGGTGTTCACTCATAAAACTATGGTGCAATGATAACTTCCTAGGTAGTTCTCCTGTTGGATTTTATGAAAAAGCTTCATATTCAGTGAGTTTGACCTCCAGATTATATGTGTCTTTTTCACACTTTTTACAAATGTATTTTCCAAAGAGTATGCAAGAGAAAATATCTGGGAGCTCAAGGACACATTTCAGCAAGCACCTCTCCTTTTAATATTTTCAAGATGTTTCCATTGTCATGTACAGAATTTTGTTTTCTGTTGTTATGTTAAAAATTCCATGACATGATGCTACATTCAGAGTACGGCAAGAGCATCTCATTCAAATGGATTGAACCCTGGCTATGTATGATCTCTTATTCATAAATGGGGTGAGATACTAGGATTTTTTTTTATTACCTTAGTACTATATATTTGTAGAATGTGAGATGAAACACAGGGCTTTTTCCTTTCAAAACAGGTATAATTGTGAGACATAAAATGGGTCCTTGAGAGAACAGACGGCCTCTCTTGTAAAGCCTGGATCTGAAGTGATCGTGGCTTTCCCATTCTCCAAATTCAAAGGATCAGCAGAGTCATTAACATCGCTATCAGGAAGCAAGCAGATAACATATTCTGTGAAAAAGCTCATCTCTCGCAGAGTATAATGCATGTGTTCTGGACTGCAAGATAAAAGATGTGCAGCAGACTGATGGAGGCAATGTCAGAACTCATTTGCTTCGCCATGGGCAGAGCTATCAGAAGGAGTAATTCTGAAGTCGAGCCTCTAATGGACCCTGTGCTACAGGGGGAGCTGGACTGGCAACAGAGAAATCCAGAAATCTATAAAACTGAGCTCTCAGCTCCTTGCTCTTCAGAGGGGGAAAAGTAGATTGAAAGCAACTAAAACAAGAACAGGCAGATGTGGAAATCAGGGGTGTCAAAGAGGGGAGCTGGGAACTCTTCCTCCTACAGAAGTCTCTGATTTCTTGAAATGGCAAATTATCTTTAATTTAACAACTGATAGCATGCAAAGAAACTAAGGAAATTGATCTATGACTGATTGATGTTTGGATCTGCTGACTGAGATCAATGGCTGATTAAATATTCATTATGTTACTTGTAGGTTGCATTGAGCATCTTAACACTAAAATCAATTCATTAACTCTATTAATAAGGCTACACAATTGTTAATAGGGTAAATGCCATTTTAGAAAAATATTAGAGCAGCAAAACATTTAACTCTTTATAGCCACAGTTAAAGAACTAGGGACTTTTTAAGGGTTTACATTTACCATGTTAGTTCCTGAGATTTAGTTTCATATACATTATATAGTGTATATATATTTATATAGTATGTTATTCTGAACATAAATCATGACTAGAAGTTCAAATTGCAAAATAACATCAATCTGTCCATGTACAATATTTTCTAAATGTTTGTCAATCTCTTTTGTGAAGAATGCCTTTTAAACATATTTCATTAGGCCTCTCATCTGCATTTCCCCTTACAAAATCTACTAATATTTTGTGCATTTTTGAGAGGCTTAGCATGATTTTTGTCTTCCTACTCTTTGTATCACATAAGAGGATGAACACAGGCATTAAACATAGTGTTTGAGCTCGTTGTGGATCAAACTATATGCCCTATGCATATTGGAAATTTAGGTCACCTCACTACCAAAGTCCCAAGGGGCCTTTGGGATAGCTGTAAAATACTGTAAAACACCATTTCCAGCAGAGGGAAAGAGTCTGGAAGAAGGGCTGCCAGAAAGGCTGAGTGGGAAATTGCTGCACAAAGGTTGTCCTAGTTGGTGCCAATACTTTTCACTGCCTCTGACAGAAGAAACACAGAGGCACGTTGGAAATATAAAGATATATCACTCTCTTGGTGCATATCCTGAGAGACTTTCACCCAATCATCCAATATTTTTAGCAATTATTTCAGTGCTCTTTGAAGTCAAACCCCTCAGCATTCCTGGCTTTTGTGTTATTGCTATGCTAATAAACAAAGAGCTGTACCAAAGGAATTATTCTTAAGACTAAGTCAAGAAACTGAGTAGTCCAAAAGCACGATTCAAAGGACAGAGCTGGTTAATACAGCTCAAAGACCTCAAATTCACCTGCAAGGAACCAACTTTCAAGTTTCCCTTGTCACTAGTGGGGCAGTTACAAGACAAATTTCCATAAAATTTTATCATTATTTTGAGAATTTGTCCCTAGTTTACAGTTAACCCACTACAAATTCCAGTACAATTTTTCAAGTTTATTGATTGAATTTATATTTCTAAAACAATGTAGTTGGATAAGTTTCTGTTGAGTGAGTTCATACATAAGGCAGAGGAGTAAAATTATTTGATTACTAGCACTGGTCAGCTAAGTGGCAAATCCTTCTAGTGGTAACTCATTGCTATTTCTAGACCATTGCTATTCTGATTTTCTTTCTTCTTCTGTGTCAAAAAATGGGCAAAACAATAGGGGGTTTAAATTTTTTTTTTAAGTATTTATTATAAAAAATTATTTATTATTTGGTAAATATTTATGATAAATATTAATATTTTGGTAAATATTTATGATATTTGGTAAATATTTATTTGGGAAATATTCATTATAGCCCTGGCATTCATACTCTGGGCTAATTAAGGTGGAAATTTGCATGCAGACTGTTAAACTGTAAAGTTAAACATAAAATAACAAACAGTCAGTTCTTTCTAATCGGTCTAGTGTAAAAGTTTCATTAAGCCAGGGCAGTGAATCAGAGTTCCTTCCACATCAGTTCTTGGGTTTTGCTTTACTTGCTATTTTTATGAGGAAAGAAAAAGGAAAAAGATGCTCTGCAGTTCATTAATATAATTAAATTACTAACACATTTTAACTTTGCTAAGTAACCATAATTCTAATTTTTAATTTACTACAGGTAACTAACGCTTTCTTTTCGAATAAAGGTGAAGAAAAAGTAAAACTGAATTATTTGCCCATTCTAAAAGTACAATCACTGCTTTGGAAATATAGTTACTTTAAAATATAACTGTTCCTATGTTACCAAAAAGCTTCAGGGTTGGGTTTTTAGGGGTTTGGGGTTTTTTTGATCAATTTGCGGGGAGGGGGTTGTTTGTTTTTTGTAAAGACTTACAAATTAGTTGGGACTTTGCATATTCATTGCTTGTAGATTTTTTTATTTGTTCAGCACTGATCTTCAGAAAACACATGGCACCTTTTTATTATACCCCCATAGGGAGCAATTTCTAAGAGTCAAAATCTCACTGAAAATGGTGCCACATTATCCAGTGGTTAAACTTACACGACATTCCAGAGCTACACAGCTGGTCCAAAAATCATCAGTAAGAGTGCCCTGACATGTATATTGAGTGTTTCAACATGAAAGATTTCAATGCAAAATTTATATTCACTCTCACATCTAAAGAATGAAAAATGTACATACATTATCATAATTTCTTACAAGTGTTGACAGTTGGCTACGGAGGAATTATGATGGATAGGCATCAGTTCTTGTACTGTCATGTTGTTGACACTTATTTTGCCAAGTACTTTAAGTTTAGACAGGGAATATTTGTTTTATCTTCAAAAAATATGTATTTAGTAACACAGAGGACTAAGCTAGACGTTTTTACTCTCTTAGGAAATTAGAATTGTGACTGGCTGTTCTGTTTAGTCAGACATGTCTCGTTACTGTTGTTGTTTTATTAACTAATTACTTTAAGGGACCGCTTGTCTTAATAATACAACGAGGTGATTTCAAACACATCATAACCTAAATTTATTTAAATATTTACTACTTATACCAACAGCTCCCAGTTACTTACTAGTGGCCTAGTTTTACTATCTTTCTCGCTTTGTAGTTCTTTTGCTTCTTTCCCTCCCAAAATGTCACGATTTCAAATCAACACCTCTAGGAGTCACTCTGCCATGGCATCCTAGCAAATAATCAGCAGGGGAAATTAGTTCAGCAGGACACAAAAACTTTATGGACAGGTTTTCTGGGTTAGGATTAGGCAATGCTAATTCAGTCTATTCTGTCACTAACGAATGCTCTGGGCCCCAGCCAAAACATGGGGTCCACAACTTGAGAAGTTCCTCTGAAAAACTAGTTTTGCTACCAGAGAGACTTGATTTTACACATGCAAACTTGATATGCAGGAAAATGGACCATTCAATTAACTGTATTTCTGATGAAGTGAACGTCTTTTCTCACCTAATATTATGATCAGAACATTTTAACAGAACATGGAATTTGATACAACACACCCTTCCAACTGCGTTGCAGGAATTTACTATATCTGTACTTTCAGAAAACTCTCAAATCTTGCTTTAGCTGCTATGCCATCATAACATTTGCCTTTTTTCCAACCCATGAGTTACCAAAGGCAATTTTATTTTTATTGACAGATCTAAAGACAGAGTGCTTGCAAAAGAAGAGTAGCCGTCAACTGCCTGATCTGACTCATCATTCATTTTGCAATATTTTCCACTAAATAATAAGAAACCATCAGGCATCCTGCATCACATCTTGATAGACTTAAACAAAATTTGACATCAACTTCTTAAGTTTAAAAAAATATGAATGCATAATTTCACCAGAGTTCAAGCAAATTATTTAAAGAGAATGCAAACATCACTTACATTTGGAGATGATTTCTCATATTATGTAGCTTACAATGTTAGAGTTTTTCATATCTGTGTAGTTACTTCATGGTTTACATTTAAGCATAGAACAGTCCCAGTGGCTTTCAGGGCACCAGCCAGCATGTCTGAAATTAAATACCTGTTCATGTCTTTGCAAAACTTTATATTATCCCACCCTATCTTCTACCAGTTTTGAGGTAATGGAGTCACTAACAAGCAATTTGTGACTTCTGTATGTGCATAACAATACAGATCTGCCTGGAGGGCCCAGGATTTGCTATTTCCATTACTTATAAAAATTAGAGGTTCCTTCCACTTTTTAGGAATGCTCTTATCTTTAGAATTTATGAGGGATACCTTCCAACTGCTTTTCTGAAAATGTGAATCACTTGTTAAGCACTGCATTTCAGAATCACTTTCAGATTCAGACACAGAGCATTTCTATCATCTTTGATTTTGTCTAGCTTTCCTAAGGGTACCATGACAGTTTAGAAATATAAGTTAACTTTAAGTGACCAATCCTTAAATGCTTCATAAGATACAGACAAAAATTGCTATTTAAATTATTATTTTTTTTTAATTGACTTATCTTTTACCCTCATAAGTATTCCAATATATGCTGAAGATGCTACAGCTCTAAGAAAAACATTTTTATAATTTTGCTATTATCCTTAGTCTTTGACTCATTCTATGAACCTTGGGTATGATTTCTATTTCCTTCTATTTACCATAATCTAGAGAGATATTAAAGCTTAAAATAACACAAAATGATATAATAAATATTTCTAATTATTTTATTGTGTAGTTATCACAAAATGTTTTATCAAGTTAATTAAATATAGGAAAGTGGAAATGCAAACAATTATTTCGCTTCCTAAAGATAGAGGAGATAAAAAATCTGAACGGGCTTGTTATATTAACTGAAAGCAGAACATATGAAATAAAAATGATACTCTTTTCTTCCTAAACTCTACATTAAGAATGAATCATAAGTCCAGTAGGGGAAAAAAAATCTCATATTAATTGACCTATATTACATTTTTATAGTTGGAGCCCCAACCCACTACTTCCCCTAGCATGAAGGCAATTTATTTAAGGCAATTCATTATCTTTAAAATCTGAACTAAATCCCTGTTTTATTTTATTTTTAAAAAAAAAAAAAAAAAGAAGCAAAACATTAGTCAAGGACTCATAAGACAACTTCACTGTAGAAACAATACATTTGATAATATACATGGGATTATTCCAACAAGTTTAGTCCCAGTGGTACAAATTCTAAAAAGCGTACAATCATTTCTTTCACTGAAGCCACTCGAATAAATTAACACGAACATTTTTGTGTTTACACTGCTTTGATTCAACATTCCTATACGCAATTTTCTGTCAGCCACCTCACTGTTTCTGAGGGAAGAGGGGAAGACAAGCGGCCTCTTCTCCCCACAGTGCCAATTTTTGATTGGTAGTGCAAAGGATTTACCCCAATACATAACAAACAGGAAAATGTCCAATGTAAAGGCCCCTTCCTTTCTGTAGATTTAGTGTGTAACCTAAGTGGAACAGAATGAATATTAAACATTTTTTAAAAATTATCAATATATTTTAAGACAGGCATACTGTGAAGCTGTCAAACAAATTATGTTAATTGCAGACCATCTCTAATTTTTAGAGCAGAGAATTCTTGTACATACGTTGTACACATACACTCTACTCAGTAACATCAAAGGGTAATCACTATGCTAAACTGTAAAAAATATTTTAGATGAGAGTGAAATGGGATATAGTTAAATTTCACACCATATTTCTGTTAGCATGAGTGAAGCACAGAGGTTTTTTGGGGCACTGAGCTGGCTTTAGGATTGCTCTCAATTTCTTCTCTTCTAACTTTGTCTTCTTCTCCTCACTTTCCTGTCACTGTCTTGCAGAACTGTGGCCTTGAGTAATCCAAAACACCTCAGTTTGCATGCAGAGTGACAACATTATGCCAAGAACTGGATTTAGCCCCATGCCTTCAAATTTTTATCTTGTATTTGTTTCAGGACTATCCCTAATAAATCCCCTAAACAGCTAAAAAGCAAATCAATACTTATTTCTGGCTCATTTGTTCTGCAATTATCAGCAAGTACCGAAGCAAAGCACGGAGGATACTAATTAAGGGGGAAAAAAAAAAAGAGAGAAAGAATGCAAATAAACACAAATTCCTGGAAAGAGAGAAAGCAAGCAGAGAGCAGCAAGGGCAGCAGCCAGAGGTCACACTGCTCATGCCAGCTGTGACAAAGGAGACTGGCATCCAGCTGCCTGCTCAGGCAGCTCCATATCCCACCGGGGCTGTTCCTCCTCACTCCACATCCACTGAGGGTGGAGCAGTGGGCGGCAGAAATCAGAAATGCTTTTCTGGTTTGGGTAGTTCCGTGCTCAGCTTTATGTGAAATGGCAGCCGGCATAAGCGTGATGCTTGTTGGACAGCACAAGAGCTAAATAGAATCTTACCTATTGTTTTATTCAAGAAAAAATCACCCCTAAAACATCTCTTAGTATCTTACTAACACCCACCCTGTTGTGGTCATTAGTGCAACAATAAAAATACAGTATCAAGAACTTGGTGATTTGCATAAATACATGTTTGGCTCTGTCACTAAAAGAATTATAACATAATTTTATAAAATAAACATTAAAAACCACCCCCATCGTTCCCATCCTTCAGCACTCTGGCAGATTACAAGCATGTCTGAGATTGGTTTGAAGCCACACTAGCACAGCAAAACCCAGCAGAAGGGAGGAGGGCCCTTCCAGCAGGGCATGCCCCATCCTTGAGCACCAAATGTCAGTAGGGAAGCCCTGATTTACACCAGCTGGAAATTTTACTCAGCATGTGCAGAATTAGCCAGCTCCCCGTGGCTGGTCAACAGAGACAAAAATTCTTGATTGATGTCAATAAATGCTTTTCTTAGCATGACTCCGTAAGTCCTTTCAAAATGGATTTTGCTTTGATTCTGCTATGGGAAATTCCCTTTGACCTATGAAAAAGTGCATTGGCCTCTTAGATGAAGTCTTCTTGTTCTTAATAGGAAACATCAGCTGCATCACTCAACAACTTGAAAGGCATTTGCTCCTGTGCACGTAATCCTATAGTTCAGGTGACTAGAGGAGTAATAGATTTTCTATGTTTCCTTCCACTTGTATTTAACTATTATTGTAGCTCACAAGAAAACAACTCATTTGGAAAACAAGTAGAGCATAATAATTCCCCAACCCTCTGTTTTCCTTCAATTCTGTATTTTCACTACACAGCAATATCTACAATATTAAATTCACATTTATCCTACTTCTTAAAGCAAAAGAAAACAAGCACACATATCCCCAGAAACCATATCTAGGGTAATGAAGTCCATATGTAAACTAAGAAATCTGTACAGTTGTACAGAGAATTTTCTAAGGACCCCTTTGGTTCTAACATATTTCAGTATGGTCTCAACAACAAACTAAAGGAGCTTTTTGAATGGGGAGGAGCTTTTTGGCTTTAATATTATATAAAAATGCCATAATAATATATATTATATATATAATATAATATAATATAATATAATATAATATAATATAATATAATATAATATTATATTATATTATATTATATTATATTATA
>VZRL01001400.1:0-81938 GCA_013397895.1 Origma solitaria | reverse complement strand
CCCCCATGGTCTTCACCACAGCTGGCAGAGTGTTTTCAGCTCTGGCGCCTAGAGCACCTCCTCCCCCGCCTTTCCACTGACCTTGGTGCCTCCATGTTGTTCTCCCTCACATATTTTTACCTCCTCCTCCTCCTTCCCTGGCTAAAAAGAAGTGCGTGCTCACATTGTTTTGATTTCTTCTTAAATATGTTTTCACAGAGGCGTAACTAACATCTCTAATTGGCCCAGGTTTTACCAGCAGCATGTCCATCATTTTACAGCCATCAGAGACTGGCTCTGCTGGACATGGTGGAAAATTTCCAGAATCTTTACTCAGGACATGCAGGAGCCATCTTTGTACCCCACCCTGTTCACTGGCAAAAACTGGGCCAGGCAAAACTACCACAAGAACCTAAGTAATAAGTCATAAAGCCATGTAAGGATGTGATAGAAGGGGGATCTCTGGAGCTCATGCCCAGTTTAAGCTGTGGTATCTAAACGGTCACCCAAGGAACATTTAGGAGGAGCTAAAAGCTGAATGCTGACAAGCACAAGTCAAACTCAGGCTCAGTCACACCTTCTCTGATACAAACTGTAGCTGTTTGTGCCTGCACTGGACTGTAACCACTGCAGTCTTGAGAACACACAAGGTGGCACATCCTTAACACTCCAATTCCTGAATGCATACTACAGATTGAGAGGACGATCAGGATCACATTTTGGAAGCAAATACTAAACTGCTGAGAAAGACAGCAGCCTTTGTTGCCTCAAAGCAGCAAGTTCCTGACAGCTTTACAAGTTACTGCTTTTGTGGATCATTAACTTCCAGCTCCAGGCAGATTAAGATCAATCACCAAAGCATTTACCAGTGGCAAGACCCTTGGCCAAGAGGGAGGACCACAGGCAAAACTGAGGAACTCAATCCTCAGCAAAAACATTCCTGTCTAGACACCCGATGTTCAGTTATCACATAAAAATATTTGGGTGATAATAAGCAGCTCAGCTATCTTGAGAACACACAGATTTCCTTGAGTTAAATACTTTAAAATGCAAAAAACAGATCAAGTCAAGCACAGAACCAGCCAAAAGTTTTAGCTGATAAAACATCACATATAGCAGATGAGAACTGTTGCTTTTTCCTTCATCAGCTTCTCTGAAATTTTTAAGATTTTTACACCAGTATTTTTACAGAGACATACATATCAGCCAATTTAATTACAGCTCTTACTGTCTTTTCATATGAAAAGAATGTTGGGTTTTGTTTGTTTTTAAAATTGATGTGGTCTGTTCCCAACAACAATCATATATTCATGTGATCTTGTTCACAAAGCAGGGAGAACCACTAAGACCGTCATCTCTCCATTTCAGCTTGAGTTAGGATTCACAAATCACCTAATCCTTTGTCTTTCATGGTCAGGTTACATCCTTGTCCTACCCTCACTGCTCTTTAGGCTTCAGGGTAGATAAGCAAAGCCCTTTTCAATCAGATTCAGCAGCTCAGTGAATCATTATGGAAATTTAAAAGGTATCTCTTCTTTCAACTCCACTGAGTTATACTCAGAAGCTGCTAATCCTGTCTTTGCAACTTAAAGCTACAGTATTCAAGTATTCTCATAATCATGGACGTTAGGAGTTTATATACTCCAGTCATGCAGTGAAACTGCTAAATGCATTTATCTACTTGTAAACAGGGTTGTTTTCAGAAGCAGTGTAGTTTGACTCTTTTTCCCAGCCTGAAGTGAGTAAAGTGGATCATACTGTTTCAGACTAACAGCAAAGGGAATACAGAAAAGACGGCCTGCCTTAGCTCCACCTGTAAGCACAACCAAAGAACCCGATTATTATTAGCCACTTGTGTTATGTTAAGTCCCCAAGAAGAAACAGGAAGGTAAGAATAAAACTATTAAACAGCCCAGGAGGAAGAAAAATTTTGACTGAGAAGAGAGAAGATGCTTCCATTATGCAATTTTAGACTGGCATTTTCAGAACAGTTTTGTATTATTGAGCTTTCTCCTGTTCTGCCAAGGCAGCTGCCTGTTTCCTTCTGACACCCAGATTTCTTTTAATCATTGAAGTCAGGATGCTGTGTTCTGATGAAATGCCCGTCCTGGCCATCCCTGGCGGAGAGCATTAAAAGCCTTGCCAATCCTTTTGAAGTGCAAATCTTCACCAAGTAGCTTTCATGCCTTTTGCTATTGTGTCTCTCAGAAGAACACAGGTTAGGTGCAACACTGAACAGTGGACTGTTTACTTATTTTCTAAAATGCATCTTGTCTTGCACTTGAGATCCTGTAATCTCTGCACTTCTACTCTCCTCTTTCTGCATCCCCAAATCTCACATTTTTCAAGCAAAAAAAACCTTGATAACTCTAGATTGCAAAAAAGCTTGATCCTCAAGCAGCAGAATCACTTACCTGCACATGGGTTGACAGACTTTCCTTCTTCAAGTTCCATCCCCAACCTGCAATGTGCTCTGGAAGATACGTATCTGTACAGGGTGGACACACTTGAGCCTCCAGCTTGTACCCTGACAGCATTTGGGGAGAAAACACACCCAGCTGTATCACTCTAATCTTAAATTGAAAGCCAAAAAGACACCAGTTTTTTTCTGGTCAAGGACCAAGTACAGCTATACAAAGACAGTCCAGGGACCCAGTCAGCAGTTTAAAATACATTTCTCTAGAGCACTGTACAGGATACAAGTTAATAAGCTCTGCCAGGGGGCCACAGCAGGTTATCAGTGGAGAATGAGGCATGCAAGGTGTTCTAAGGGCAAAGCAGTGCTGTAACTCAGCTGTGATATAGCAACTTGATCACAGACTTCAATATGTATGTGGACCTGCCCATATGTATTTATTTCTTAGCCATAGTTTAGGTGGTAAACTCGAGAAAATTTCAAAGATATCAACCAAATTTGCTTCCGCATTTGACAATAATGCTAACCTACGTTTCATGCTACAGTTTGCCCTTCACGATGAGCTGGATTTGCAGTTAGAGCAGGGGAACAATTTAACCTTTAATGCTTAAAAAAACCCCAAAAAACAAACAAAAAAAAACCCCCAAAAAACAGCACCTTAAGAAAAACTTTATATTATTTTTATATTTATATTATTTATATTATATGAGGAACACCACATGGCTTATATATCTCAGCATGCAGATAATTTTTAGCTCAACTAAATTAAAATTACTGTAACACAATTCTTAAGCAAAGACATTTCCCTTGAAAAGGTAAATTAAACATTCAAAAAATGGACTGCATGAGACACACATCAAATTATTGATCACTCAGAAGCATCAGATGATTTAATATGTATTCAGTATAAAACTGGAAGAGAGAAATCCTTCCCTCTTCTCAGTAAGCTATTTCTGCTCCAGCTCACATGCACAACCTCAGCAGCTCTGAGCTGACAGTTCTTCCTTTGATCCTACTGTGGATAAATTAAGCCAGACACTAAGCAGAGAAAAACAAAACTGGACAGAGGGACTATCCAAAGGAACCCCAGTGGGAACCATAAATAGGTATTTTTTCTTTCAGTCAAGAAGACTATACCAAAATACCAACTGAGCCAACATACTATACCCTTGAATTGCATCCAATAGCAGAGAGACTGCAATACAAGTTACAGGATTCTCCATGAGCTCTTGATCTGTGCCTAAAAAAATAACACCCTTTGCAGACAGTATTACCAAGGATGCAATTTCAAAAGAACAACAAGTTACTAGAATAAAAGAAAGGAATGTTGCAGTTCAGCTTTCACCACTATAAGTGGCTTAGCAATATTCACAGATTTTACAGAAATCTTGCTGCTATCTATTTCAATTTGCATAGCTAAGAGAAGTTAAAGTGATAACCTTTACTTGAAGGGCAATTACTTCTTGCACTTCAAATAATAAAATGCTCTGTGCAGATTTTAAAAAAAAGGCATCAACACTGTTAAGTCAGGGCATGAGTTTATCAGATCGGTTTTTTTAATCTAAGAGACACAGCATTCCAGCCAGAGGCCAGTGTGGAATACAGGGAAGTAACCAGTCAGCATTCTATGGGCAGCAGCTTATCCTCTGGCCTGATGTTCTGCATAGCACAGGTTCTAACCCTACCTTCACCTATTTCTCCACCAAGCAGAGAGATCTATGGTTAGACCAGCAGTTTATCTTCCACACAGGGTGCCCAACCCACAGAAAATGAGTTTCAGTTACAGATGTAGCCTTTAAGTCACTCTACAGAGCATTTTTACTTTGAGGAAAACAAGTGTTAATTCTGGTATGTTTTCCTCAGTTTTCCTTTCCCTGTGGCTCCAAGCCTTATCAAGCTGAAGCAGAGTGAAGCTGACAGGAATACTCTTGGAGATTTTGCCAGGAATTTGAAAAGAAATAGAAAAACTAAGCAGAGCATGGACAGTTTCCTTCTGCTGGTGTTTGCCAAAAGCTCTCAGTGGCAGCAAAGACAAACAAAATGTGCTTGTAGAGTCAAGGAAAATCACACTGATGGGTTTTCATGCACTTAGAAAGCTAACAATGATAACAAAAACCCACAACTTCACAGAACATGCAGTTGTTCAAAGCAGAACTGTTCTGAATTCTTTCTTTTTCAAGGGAAGTTTAGGTATGCCTATTCACATAAAGACTTGCTAAGTCCTCATTTTGGCTGGTTAAAAGCTGTAAATTGTTATAGTAGTAGCATCATATAGCACATACATAGCAGTACATGGCAGACAAAGCTATCTAGAATGTCTGAAAACCATTGAACTCAAAGGACAAGAAACAACAGCATAAAGATCAAATCGGACTGACTACATTGTGTGAATATACAGACTAAAAAGCTCCATATGATTTATTTTTTTCTAATGGCTGGAAGGGGCAGAATACAAAAAGAGATGTCCTAGAAATGGACACAAGAGTTTCCCAAGAAAGGGTAAGGCAAAAAGCGGGGAAAAGGGGAAGCATAATAAAAAATTAACAAAATAGATAGTATAGGCTAAAAAGTAACTTGAATCAGATGAGGAAGTTTTGAAGCTAACATAGAACTTGCCTGAGGAAGTGGGAATTCAAAAGGAGATAAGAAGACAGATGTGTTCTGAGTAGCTCACTGGGGATGAAGTGAGGAACTGAGCACTCAGGAGAAAAGACAGTAGCTCTAGAAGTCAACACACAAGACCAAAGCAAAAAAATGAAGGACTAGTCAAATTTCTAATCTCAGAAACAGGGCCCTAACCATACAAGCACTCAGGTGCACACAGGCTTCCTGAATGTGATATTAGGTGCCTTGTGACAGGTACAGAAAACCAGTCTCCGAATGTGTTATGTGCAATTCTGTTAGGAAGTACACACGGGACATGAGAGAGGCTGACAGTATAACAAGTGGGTTAAAATAATATTCAAGGTGTTGTCTTTCTTTGTATAAAACTGATATTGTTACTTTCAATTTGCTCTTCCCAAACTAAATTTCTTATCAGTACACAAAATAAGAAAAACATCCAGATACACAGTGTGTTACCATTACAGTGCATTTTCAGGAACAGCAACACAACCCCACAAAATCATTCACCAAACCAAGAGCAAACTGTGGGAGGACGGAGAGTAGACAAGTAATTAACTGCTGTGATTTCCAAAAGCAAAAAAAACCCTTCATTGATTACAACTGCAATTAAGAACATCCCACCAAGCATCATCTTTCTGATTCACATTACGCACTTGTCTTCCATCCTTTTCTTTCCACTACTACTCACACCTTATCTAACTGACTATTATACCATGAGGATACAAGGTATAGATGTACATGAGAGATCAACTGTAATTACAATGCACTGTTAACATAAATTTTTTTCTTAACAGAACTGGAAGAGAAAGAAACACAAGAAACACAAATGAAAGAAGCACTGGGTTAAAATAATGTTGCAAAGGTAGAATAGAACAGTGGAAAAACTACTTCATCTAGCTTTACACTTTCTAACATCAAATTCACTTGCTACACTGGTGAGTATCCTGATACAGTTTGGTATTTAGAATATCTAAGGAAATCCAAGGCTGAATACCACTGTGATGCACGGCAGAATCTCAATTCTGCCACTCCTTCACTTCCACCCCACTCTCCCTTTTACAGTTTCTAGTCACATACTTTCTTTCAAATTGACCTTGAATTTGACAGTTAACTCTAACACTACACTAGATTTACAAATATGATTAGGGTATGAGAATAGGATACATTAGAGACCTTCTCCAGCCAGATCCAATTAATCACACTACAGAACATACATTCATGAACATAATTTCCAGTGTTGTGACATTCCATAGATTAAGCAACCCAAGCCCATCTCTAGAGAGAAAAGACAGAGCCCTCTAGCGGGTGAGAAACGCAGCTCCTCCCATCCTTCCCCCGCACTCCACAGAATGCACGTGGGTGGATTTAATTCTCCAGAAATCCAATCCACAAGATGGTATCGAGTTGTTTAGATTGATATGTGATTCAAAGGATTGGCCTGCCCAAATTTCTGCAGTTTATACATTTAAAAGCACAGAGAAAAAAGTTCTTCCCATAGGTTTAAGAGACTAATGTAACACCCTGTCTCTAGGTGAAACAGGAAAACCCAGTGTTCCCTAATGCCAGTCTCCACTGTCAGCCCAGGTCTGGCACTAGACCAAGTTCAGCAGTATTATTCACATTACACATCTTACAGCTAGCTTTTCTTACCGCTCCTCAATTAAACTCTTTCCTTGTACACACCCTGCCTCAAGAGACAGCCGTTATCTGGTTTGGGGGAATAATTGCAGCTTTCCACCTGCATAAGGCTTCATCACAACAGCAGTGGCAAGCACGTGCAGAATCAGGAGTGATGAAATACCAGAATACAGTCAGACAGCAAATGATAGCACAAGTGAAAGGCAAGGATCAATTGCTTATACTAGGATCTTCCAGGAAAAAAAAACAATCTTTTTCCTTTCTCAGTCATCCCATCTGAAACACAAAGCTAGAAGTAACACTTTTCATTCACATAGCATTAATATTTTCCCTCCTGTAGATTACAAAACACTTGCAAAAGTGACTGCTCAGTCTGTAACAACCCAGTCTGCACCAATTCGATAGGCAAACTGGAGATCGACAAATTCTTCAATCAGAATGTTCTTCTAAGGTTTGCTACAAGTTTCCATTGCAAACTTTTGCACAATAAAATCACACTGCGTTCAAGCTGTTTGCCCCTAAAACCAGAGGTTACCAAAGAAACACCTTTGGAGGCAACAATAAAAAACACCACTGAGGAGAAAGTGGGACAGCTGGAGATCTGTTCAAGCTCCTCATGTAGAACAGATGGGGCTACAACTCCTGACGTGGGCATGCCATGCTCAGAGTTAGCAGACACTCACTGGTCATATAACCAAGCAACTCCTTCAACACAGCATGCATTTCTCTTCACTTTCTGAAAGACCCCTTTGTGAGTTAAGTGGCACAAAAACTCCAGTTTTTTGCATCATCTTGACTTTCACTGTCTCACATCCTGTCCTTGAACTTCCTTCAAGTACCAGATAAGAGTTGTTCAACCTTTGACAGCATAGGAAGTCTTTGGAGCTTTTTTGGTTTGAGATATTTAATGGCAGAAAAAGAGATGGAGAAAAAAATCTTATAATGCTTTTAAAAACATCGAGAACACACTCTCAAAGTAACATTTACACTATTTAAAATCTACATTTAAAATTACCTTAGTGGCAAACACGCTACTTTGTTCAAAGTATTTTTTCCAATTTAACTGAACAGCAGTCAAAAGCACATCTGTACCTACATGCCCTGAAAACATACCCTTCTCATTATCAATTGTTTTCCCTCAGCAGACATATATCTACCCTCCAAAACCATCAATAATCACATTTTCTGATGAAAAAATAAACACTTCAGTTTATTTCAACATTATTCAGAGATGGAGTAAAGCACAGAGCCAAAAGAGAGCCACTTGACCTGTAGGAAATAAAGCTCTGCTAAATCCAAGAGGTAGACACAGATGTTGTAGTAAAAATTAAAGATCCATATTATGGACAGGATCTTCACAAGCACTCTTAATTCACAAATTCCAGTATAATGACCATAGTCATGGAGTGGTTCTGGAAACCTCTTCACCCTCGCTAATAAGGAAGGGTAAGAGCAACTCTCCCATTTTACAATTGCTCAGAGTTTGCATCTGAGTTGTAGATAGGAAAGAGGAAAGCAAAGCAGAAGAAAACACAGGACATCAAAATCACACCCATCTCTAAATGGCAAGGACAAAAGGCAGATAGTGAAAGAGGATTCTCTTTTAACAACAGACTCTAAATTTAAATGCAGCTTGGTCCAGACTGGTGCAGAGGATGCCTCCTATGTCCTAGCTGCTCCATGGATTAACAGATTTTGGTCCTGTAGGCCTTTTAATTCACAAAGTTTTATCAACATAGCTGCAGTCTAAGAGCAGCTCAGGTCAACTGTGGCTGAAGCTTTGTGGCTTTCAGCTACCCTTTAGCAGTTGTACTGCCACAAGTTTCCATGAGTGGGAGAGGTTTATCTTTAGCACTGACAAGAGCTAAAGACATTCTTGGAAAAGGATGGCTATTCCTTTAAAATAATAAACCTTGTTTCTCTGCATGCCTTGACCACATGAGCTTCCTCTGAAAGACCTAAAGGTCTCTCTGTTCTTTCCTAACGCAGAATTCCAGAGCAGCAGGAAACATGCAGACAACATAATCCACTGCAATATAAAGCAGCCATACAACAGTATCATTGTGTACTATCTAGATGAAGCTATCACTGACTTAGAAATAATATAAAGAGAAACAGAATATACATAAATCCTAGGCAGGTATGTTCTTCCTGAAAGTAAGTGGAGGTAAACTGACAATCTTGTTACTTGTACAAATACTGACAGAACTCAATTCCTGAGAATTGCTGAGAAAACAGCACTCAGCCTTTTCCTCCATCAGAAAATAAAACACTCCATGTGCCTGTGATTGATTTCACATTGTGGACACAGCCAGTGCCTGTACTGCAGACAGACCCTTGGTTGATCTTCTCAGTTCCTGGAGCACAGACCTTGGTATCAAAGCCAAATCCCAGCATTATTGTTTCCAGCACGCCCTTGACAGGAAGTTTTTTGCTCTCAGAACTCACTGTCCACACAGGCTGGAAAGCAATGGCATCAGGCCTTTGCCAAATGCTACAGGTCCCCTTGGGATCAGTGTCTCACACTCCCCATTGTGTGTGCTCTCTGCACAGGTTCTCAACTCTCTCCTTACCAATGCAAACTGCAAAAACACAATTTCCCTTCAGTCCAACACACACAACTGCAGCCACCACAGATGATCACTAACTGTAGGGAGCACACAGAATTTCTACACTCAGTGGTGAGCACAGAAATTCTGTGCTGGCACTGCCGGTTTTGGTGCTCCACAAGCAAGCAATTTCTACTCAGCGAGCTGCACTGGATTTCATCAACAACTGTTAATTGACTCAGTGGACTCTGCTTCTCTAGTGCTAAATAACATCTTCATGGTTGCTCAAGTAAAAGGAATTTCTCAGGTTTTTAACTTTGGAGGCAGAAAAAAGGGAAAATGATAGGTAGAACAATTATTGGGTGTTTGTACTTTGCAGATTAGACATCAGTAACCCTAGATTAAAAGCTTCAGTGTTGCTAAACAGTCAAATTTACAGTTTCTCCTTATGTTAACTGACACAAAACATCACACTTCAATGTATCTGAGAGCTCTCCTGACTTTTGTCCTCCTTACTTTTCTGAAGAAGTAAGATGAGGACAGAGAATTCAAAAGGAAAAAAAAAAGAAGTAAATTAACACCTAACCTCCCTGCCTTCCCCCGCAAAGTAATCCCAGATTAGACTAGCAAAACAGAATCTCATCAGGTGCAGGTGTTCTTCCTTTTATTCCCTGGCACAGAAGCACAAAGTAGACAATGACACCCAGGAAAGACTCTCATTTCATATGCATGAGACAGATACGCACTTCCACTGAGACTTATACATGAATAAGAATCTTGTTTACTCCCAACCACAGACAAGTCTGTAATTAATTTCTTTTAACTTTCGTGAGACTGCTTTACACCAGGAAACAGGGCTGTGAAACATAATGCACTAGGCTAGGAGAATATTAAACAGCAACAACTCACTCTTTGCGTGACCAACTAAAGTCAACTCTATATATGCCCTTTCCGCAAACTACCTGTAAGCCTAACAGTTTACAGGAAAGACTAGGTTATACAGAAAAGCCAACAGCTTCCAACAAGGACACATTGCTTTATTCACCCTGGAGGGTGACTTGGATAAGACCTCCATTTCTCTACTGCTTGTCACTCAAAAGCATTTCACCAAGATTGCAATTCGTTGGTACAGTCTGTATAAGTCTGTATATATTACTTTCATATTTTGCTCAAACATTTACCACCTGCAGAAACAGAGTGCCCTCTAGCTCTGGCCAAACTCAAAGAGAATTTTCCTAAGGCTCTGTCTCCTTGAAGTCCAGCACTTACAGCCACAGCAGACAGCAAGAGCACTCTGTTACCTATACCCTTACCTGTCCTGGGGTCAAACAGCTGGTTGGCCTCCAAATCTGTGAAAGTGCTGAAGCAAATGGGGCATTTAAAAGAGGCGCGGTTGGTGGAGTCTCTCTCGTCGGTCTCGATCCTCCTGCGCATGTGGTCCAGCTTGTACTTGACCACGTTCACCAGCAGGCGGTAGTTGATGAAGTAATAGTTATGGCGCGTGGTTTTGCCATCGGGAGCTGTCTCAACCCTCATCCTGCATTTGATGAACTTGTCACCCTTGAGGGTGTTGAGGACAGCCCTCAGCTGCTTCCTGTCAAACTTCAGGAGCTCTAGCATGTCCTCCTCCTTCACGCAGGGGTTCCTGATGAGGATGTCCAGAGCCAAAGCATGCTCAATGCCATAAAAGCCACGCACCACATATTTGGCAAGGCGTTTGAGAGCGGCTGGGACCTCAGTGAGGACGTCTGGGTCAGTCATAGCAGGTTCAGATCTTGAGCTTCATGTATTCTGCAATGAAAAAAAGGCAGATGGATTCTTAGCTAGTCTTCTAACTTCCTAAGTTTTTACTTCTCTTACTTACAGGTAAGAAAAGGATGGGGTGTTTTCCATTTCCATTTCCCAAGCCCTGTAGTGTCTCCTTAGGTGTCAATAATGCTAATGGTACAGAAATAGAAATAGAAAATGGTACCTCTCATTCAAAACAAATTTATGTATAATTTTTTTAAAAGCACACAAGAAATTAATACCAAAGCATACAGCAGATTTAATTTCTATTCAGCCACAGCCAACACAGCTAGAGTAGGAGAGCTGTCTTGAAGCTGAGTTCTAGCAAACAGCTTTTTGATCAGCTGAGACTTGTAAATTGAGAAAAGCAGAAAATGGCTACAGCAAGAAAGCTCCTAACACAGCCCAGGAGTGGAGTCTTATGGCCTTTGACATCACTTGATCCCATTGTAAGCAGCCCTGTCTGGTTTAACACCTCAGTCATCCCTGGGCAGAGATGCAGTATGAGGACAACTTGCTGTACAGGCAGGTATGCACTCAAGCAAAAGCTCCCAGCCGCACCATGAGAGCAGATACTTTCTGAAAAACAGACCTTGCTCAGCTATCTGCAGCATGAAAACCATTAGCACTACCAATTCCTACACCACAAACTGCTTCAGCCTTGTTCTTATATGAGCAAATAGGTCCTTACAAAGGACTGAGCCTTCATTTAAAGTTCCGCATTTAGACCTTAAGAGCCCATGAATAATATGGCGTAATAAATGAAGCAAAAATCAAGATACCAAACATGAAGTGATGAAGTGTTTAAAAAAGAAGAAAGTATTCCATGAAAGTATTCCATCCTTTGACTCCGTACCACCACTTACCAGGCTGTGACAAGGCAGTAATTTCTAAGTATTGTATTTTCCTTCACTTTCCTTCACCATTAACATCAAATGGCACAAATGGTCATGACTATTAAAAGCTTCTGTGACATACATGGCAACATATATAGGATCAAATGCAGGAATTCCTCACATTGTCACCCCTGCCAGATTTAACCAATAGACAACAGAAGTGATTCAAGTTAAGAACAAAGTATTAAAGGTGCTTTTGAAACACCCATTCAGAAGGCTGCACTTCCAGTTAACATCAAATAAGACTCCGAATTATCTACTTCAATATGAGTTTTCTATGCTAGTTTTGGACAAGTAACCATTTCTTAAGCAAAAGTTTCCCTCAACTGAAGAAGCCCCCCCCCCCATTTCTGTTTTTTCATCATTGCTAAGCAATTTTTATCTGTGAACTAATATAATAAATTGCAAAACTCTGACAATCTCAATTTTCACTTCCATTAGATGTTTCACACACTGAATATGTATCTCCCCAGCATTCAAGCCTATCAAATAAAGGAAAGTAGAAAGTGACAGCAGATGAAAGGATCAAGATGAGTATCCTGTTTGTTTCACTGCTGTCATAAAGCCTGTGATACACTTTTTGACAAACACCATTACACAACTTTTGTACACCCCCCACACTAAGACACCCCCCAGAGATCACCAACTCTGTATGTAACCAAGCAGCTGCTGACTCACTTCCATCAGCTAAGACTTCTCAAAAATCTGTGATCGTGTATCACAGTAGCCTGCTTGGATTTTTTTTTTTTTTAATGAGAAACAGTACCCTTTCAAAAAAGTGTAACATTACCCAATGAAGCTTTACTCTGCTTCCACCCCTACCCTCTTCTGCCACTGAGGAAGGATATTCCTCTCAAGGGTTATGACCAGTGCAACTGCAAAGCAATTAGGCTGTGGAATGTGAAGTTTCACAATAAGTAAATTAAGATCATCCTTTCTTTTCTGCCTGTTGGATAAGAAAAACACCATTTTCATCCCTTTCTTTTAAAACACTTCCCTGCTTAAGCTTTTCTTTTCCTCTAACTTAGGGCCAAATGATACTCACAGTGCTCAAATTGAAATTAACTAAACGACATTTGTTGACTGGTGGTGTGCAGGCTGAGAATAGCTTAAAGAAAACAATGTCTGGATGTCCAGCTACAGCTTCCCTTTAAGGAAATTTAATTAAAATACATCTATCACACCACAAATTAACCATGAAACAAGTACTTGTAGAGTCAGTCAGCTTTCTCTTGCATGCCAGATACACAGTGATTTACCTCACGCAAAGGAGAGCTTTATAGAGCTCTGCATTGAAGGTAAAAGTTAGCAATAAAGGATACCCCATCAAGAGCTGGCCATGCAGTATTTTTGAATCTCTAAGTCAGACCAAATCTAAATACTGTCATAGGGTATTATCCTTAAAGATTAGCTTCATTCTGTTGGTATTTTTTCAGTCCTTCAGTCACTTAAAGATAAACCTTGGTTTTGACTGTATCTGTCAGAAACATACTGACACTATAAAACAGTGCCAATGCAGAAGCTGGAAGGAAGCCTTTATTTATTCAAATTGATTAAATCTTATTCAGAGTTTAAGCACAGGAAAGAATGAATGTAAAGATCAATTTTAAATAAAACCTGGCACCTCAAGACATTGAAGATGTCAATTTTTTAAAGTCAAAATCTTTTTAAGTGCTGATCTGAAGAGAAGACAACCTTCTCTCCTCAACAATCCACTTTCCCTAAAACTTCCTTGTAGAAAAACTTGGTCATGCAACTTGTATGGGGCACAGTGACCTTCAGAACACCAGCTGAAATAAGAAAATGGGAGCAAAGTGCTTTTAAATAAGCACATCACACTCTGGATACCTCATCTGAGAGCTGATGGAAAGCACTTTCTCTGCATTGATAAGACAGCTGCAGATTTCCACAGACACTTTCAAAACAGATTTGAAGTACAATTTTCTGAATAATGCACTCAAACAGCTTAAATGGAGACCTACAAAGGACCAATAAATAAAACCAACTCTAGGAATTTTCAGGAATAGTCAGAGATTTAATAATATTTCTTAGTGTCAATCACTAGAAAATATTCTTTTTCATCTAGTGGCACTAGGAGTTTTAACACAATTTCTTTTCCTCTGTTGGAGGTTTTGAGTGATGTCCAAATCTTCTATGTCCTTAGGTAACAGAGGGCATCTTGACTGTGATACTGGTTTTTTCCATGTGTGGATATATGGAAATACAAGCAATTCTGAAAATACTGGAAACCATTCTTTCCTATTATCCTCCACTTCAAAAAATGGATTAACGCAGGTTAAATTCTAAATCCTGTAGAAGACAGCGTTCGAGTGAAACAAACAACTGACTAGTTTTCATCTCTGAGGAGAAAAAAAACCAAGTGCAAACCACCGCCAGATCTCACCAGGTCAAGCTGATGTCTGGCCCACAAAGAATCCAAGGCATTTAACCCCTAAACTGGAAATTCTCATTATCTTTCACCAGGCAAAAAAGACACTGATGCAGCTCACAAAATTCAAAACCAGGGGATTTTACCATTGCATCCTTGAGCAATGATTTCACCTTCCCCTGAAGCACTAAGTCAAGCCTGAATTAATTACATGTGCAAAGAAATATGATAACACCTTTTAACAAGGTTTTAATGGATGTGCATCTGTTTCATAATAATGTCTGAACTGATCTTAATAATTTATGAACATCAAGGAACGTTTTCAGGGAAAAAAATGGCCAAGATACTTGGCTATGCCGGTAAGCACCTATAGCATCAATAATAAGGCACACTGGACAGGATCATATTCAAAAAGTCAAAAGAAAAATTTCCAAAGTTAAACATGGACTTCATTAAAAGAGACAGTTGTTGGGGAATTGTTCTGGGTAATTACATTAATACAATTCAGTATTATGGGTACAGGAGGAAAGCAGACCTCTCTGTGTTAACACAGTAGGACAGCAAACCTAAATACACATCTGTTGGGGTTTTTTAATTGCTGTAAATGAAAGAATTAATAGTGAGTGTCTATAAAAGACAACACTGGATAAAGAGAATTACAGTTACACAACACAATTAGATCTGTTGGGTGAAGAAAATCAGGGTACATTCTGCAAGACTGTACCTCAGGTTGAGTAAAATGGATGAGGCCTTTAGCATAATCAGAAAGAAAGTCACAGGGAGAACAAGTGGCTGCAAGAAAAATATTCAGTATGATGAAACCAAAGACCACATAAAAGTCAGGAATTCAACTGAGTAAACATCTCCACTGGTCAGGACTCTTCTGATGCAACATCCAAGCAACTGAACTCTTCTTCTCCACATACAACAATTTCAAGAGTTCTTCTGTGAACTCAAACAGGAATTGTGCTAATGATGTTAGATCTGATTTTTTTCCTGCTTTTCCTGACTAAAACTGGGACAAAGAGTGCTAGAAAGGTGATACCTAGAAGCCACAATATAGATGAAACTAGTACGATAAATTATGGAAACCTACATCAGCCAGTGAATTAATATGAATTTTCACCCAATACTACAAATGTAGATCATCCTGTTTCAACATGTAACTTTGAGACTTACATTAATTTTACCCAGAAAATGTAATGGCCTCACTATTCACGTATTTGAAGCGAACATTTTAAAAGCAGGACCTTGAAAAAGGAAGTCTGCTCTTCAGACTCATATGGATATACAAACCCCTTAAAACACTCCAGATCTCTTTTGGAGGAAAACTTGGAGTTGCAGGCTTGGCTGTGAACCTAGGCCATCAGACACACTATTACGACTTGCACAGGTGCTTCCTATTTTTCCCCATACCTTATTTATGTAGTTAGTGTTCTTTTTCACTAAATCTTTGAAACCAGCTTTTGCCAATTTGTTTGGAAAATAATTCTGCAAACTTTTGAGACATTATATTTTAAAAAGGGGAAAAAATTACTTGCTTACACCACTGATACGGTTTCTTCAGGTAAAATCAAAATCAGATTATAATAAAAGAATCCCCTCACCTGTAAATGTGGCAGGTACAACAGGCTTCCTGGAGCCCCTTGTATGGGCTGCTGCCATACGCCCCTCCTGCAGTCACTTGCAAACACCAGATCCCAGTTTTGTAGTCTCTCACTCTAACCAGATTTAAAATTCTGCCTTTCAGAAGATGATGAAGTTAAGCTAAGAGATTTTGAATCTTCCTGAGAACAGGGAGGGAAGGCATAAATTTCAGAACTACAGTGGGAAAACAACGCCATCAAAATTTTAAATGTCTGCACAATGGAACCTCAGACACAACTCATCCTTTCCAGAAAATGGCACAGAATCTGCCACTTTCAAGTCTTGCTGTTACTTGCTTTTCTCTGTAGTGAGCCCAGAACTGTCTTTATCTCACATCAGTTGCAAAGCCAAGGTCTTCCGGCATTTTTTCAAGATCTCACTGAGTTTCATTCCCTGGGGAGTTCAAGAACACTACTGTTCAGACTTCCTCCTGCACTACATCTCGATGAGAAATAGTGTATTTTCATTGCAAGACCTGCCTTGATGTATTAGGGCAGAAAAGAACAATCTGCTTTCACTGAAATCCCATCTTCTTGTTTGCTTTCCATAAACAGAGGCCACAGGTATCATAGGTTTTCTTCACTTAGGATGAAAAGTTGTGCTGCAGCTGCACACAGAGATGCCCCGCTGAAACCAGGGCATTTTCCCCTAATTTCACAAGTGAAAATACATGGAACCAGATGTGATCAGGCCACAGGGTCTGACCAGGCAAGGCAGAAACTGAACAATGCAGGTTCAGGATGTAATTCTCAATCACTTTCATAATCTTAATCCAGCATAAACAATAGCAAAGTGTCAGGAAATTAAAGGACCACCTGTGTGCACATACACAAATGGACAAAACTTCCTGTTGCAGTTTAAGTCAAATTACACCTTCCCTCCCAAAAGGATGTCTTTATTTTCCTTCCTTGCCTTTAGCCACAAGCCCCTCCCTTGTGTGCTAATTCTGACAGTTCACTATTCACATAGCAATGTGAACCAAGTTGATAAAAAGTGAAACACTAAATGCCAAAGTAAAAAGGTAGGATATTTCAGTGAGGGCCAAGGGGAAAAGTTTAAGAATTGAATAATTTATGTTACCAGACTAGAGCCAACACAAAATAGATAAAAGAATGCATGGCTAAGAATGCAGATGAGTGAGCTTTCCCCGCAGGCGGCAAAATTGACTCAACTGTAATATGAAGCCACTAGAAGATTTTAATTATCAGCACCAGAACGTCTTGCGATTTACACTCTGATCTGCATATACCAGCAGAATATGTTATTTTGGAGACATGTAAGCATTGGCCCCCACATAATGTAGTTGTAAGGTTTGGGGGTTTGTTTGAAGGGAAGAAAGTAATATCATTTCTCTCACATATCAAGCCTAGGAAGTCATGATTACACTGAAGCACAGCATTCCTTTCTAAATTTCTGACTGGAAAAAAGCAGCAATTACTTTTCACATTACAGATTAAATAAGACCTGGAATGCCACACTTATCATGATGTGAGTAGTACTGCCTTTTGGAAATTCCAGAAAGACAACGAAAAATTATGGAAGTATTTGGTCCAGTACAGTTTTAGTGCATCAGAGTACAAGCAAGTGTGTATATACTGTGGAGATGAGCAATAAAGAAACAAAGAAACTAGGTACCAAGACACCAGATTATCTTTAATTAACATAATTTCTCATTTAGAAGAATCCCCTAAAGCATCCTGTGAGAGTGTTGTATCTCATAGGAAGTGGAAGACAAGAATGCAATTCACATCAAGTCCCATCATGCCTCCTTCCTGCCAGAAAGGCATGTGCTACTCTCCCAAGCACATGGCTCTGCCCTCACTCATGCCAGCTCTGGCAATTTGTGCACCAAATTGATCACTTAAAGGCAGAAAAACACATTTCCTTTTTTTTTCTTTTTACTACGTTTTTCAACAGTTTAATGAGCTGGTGGAGAAATCTGATGAGCAACAGAACCAGCAAGTATGAGAGGATGCCACTGCATTGAAAAGTATGAAAGAAAAAACTCCACCTTTTGTGCATGAAAATGCACCTTAGCTGCGCACAGCTGAATACCCTTTTTAGAATACTGATCTTCCTTGTTCATTCTGAGCCACCTGGAATGGCACAAGCCTGACAGTCAGAGCCATTTAATAACAGCTTGGTGCCACTATGAGATGTGATGTTCTCCCACTTCTCAGGGAACCAGCATGCTCCTGAGGCCAGAAGAAAAGGAATACACAAAAAATAAACAAACAAAAACTAAAAAAAAAAAAAACCTCACAGAACAATGAAAAAAAAAAAGAAGAAAGCAACCCTACAAACTCAACCTTGCTGACCTGAAAAACTGAATGGTTATATGAATGTCTGTTTGGCTCAAACCTGGCAAAAAGGAATGAGCTTGATTTGCAAGTCAGCTACTCTTCAGATGCCCATAATCCTGCATCTCCCTACAAACTACACAGACCTCCTAGACTATAACAGGAGACGAAGCTTCAACGCCAGAGGAGAGAACCCTTATGCCATCTGCACAGCTTCCCATTCCCTACCCACTTTTATGTGTTGAGCTTCAAACATCAGACTGTGTAGGTTTCTGTAAGACAAGAGGCGGTCAGCAGCACCTCTAAAAAAATTTAAAAAATAAAAAAAGACAAAACAAAACAAAGAAGAAGGCTCAACAAACACTGCAGGACGAACGGTAGACGGTAGGAAGGAGCCAAGGCGAGGTCGGGGCCCAGACGGGCACAACGTACGGGGAGCACGAGCCCCGCGGGCCGCTCTTCGGCACCTAAGCGCCGGGCCGGGGGCCTCCGCGGACCGCAGGCACCACCCCGCTCCCCGGGGCCGGCACTGACCTGGCACCGCTTCCAGCTCTTCCCGGCTCCGGGCGGCGCTTCCAGCGGCTCCACCAGGCACGTCACGGCCGCGCGCACCTCTGACGTCACGACACCGACGACGCCTGCGCCGCACCGCCCCCTCTCTTCCCGCGTCGCGCGCTCCACTCAGCGGGGCGAGCGACAGGGAAGAGAGCCAATCCTGTGCTCGTACGGCGCCCGCCTTCCCGCCCTCTCGAGAGCTAAGCCAATCAGAAGTGAGAACCGCGCTGGCCACTGGGGCTGGCAGCCAATAGGCTGAGAGAAACAGCAAGAATACCCGCCGCGATTGGCGGGCGCTCCTGTGGCCGGGCGCTGTTGCGAGGCGGGGTAAAGATGGCGGCTCTAGACAGGGTCAAGGTGCTGGTGCTGGGCGACTCTGGTGAGTCTGTGTACCCAGGCCATGTGTCCTGGCGCCGCTCCTTCGGTATCTGCTCCTCACCTCCCTCCCCGTTACTCTCTGAGGGGCTGGGACCGTCCGCGTTCACTCAGTACTGCTTCCGGCCTCGCCACCTGTAACCCTGCCACCACCTCTCAGGAGTTGTTCTCTGTCTGTGCACTTGCAGGTGTCGGAAAGTCGTCGCTCGTTCACCTGTTGTGCCACAACCAGGTGCTGGGAAACCCGTCCTGGACAGTGGGCTGCTCCGTGGATGTGCGAGTAGGTGACGTGCAGGTAGCCCTGAGTAGCCCCTCGGTAGCCCTGAGTCTGAAGTGTAAGGGAAGAGAAGGGCCTTGAGTTTTTATTTTAATCACTCTCCGCCCCAGAAAGAGGTGTACTTTGATCATGTGTTTCGCTGAGGGCTTAATCTTCTGATGCAAGTAGCGTCAAATGTGAGCCAAGCACTTGTGTAAGCAAGTTTTAACTTTCCAAGGTTGTCAGAATCAGATAAAACATTTGTCACTTGTAGCTCCTCTCTGTGCTGCAGCACGCACTGGCATGTTACAAGTCACAGGGTGGCCAGTTCCTTGAGAAACAGGCAAGGCACAGCCAAATTGTCAGCCAGACACAGTGGGGAAAACCAGTTAGCTTGTTTAGATTGTGGGTACACAGGAAAGCTCTGACTGATGTCCGTGTGTTAGAAACACAAATTAAAATTTAGGGCCTCACATGCTTCAGTGCTCTTAGACCTGGGTGAGGAAATTAACAGAAGTTTATTGTTGAGACCTGGACACCAGGAATGCAGAATTTATAAACCACAAAAACACGTTACAGAAAGCAGTCCTGAAGAAGAAACTAACAAAGACAATTACTTTCCCCTATCTGGGAAAAAGATAATTAAAAGGCTGAAAATGTGGGCTAGTTAGCACGAGATGTGAGAAGTCAATAAGCAATAGAAGATAGAATACTAATTAATGATGAGAACTATGTAACTTATAAGCCAGTGAACACTAATTCCTTTGTTTGCTAAAATGTATAGTTGTAAGTTTTGATGACTGATGTACAGTTGGTGAAGTGTTACTCATGTACCTCAGTGCTGACTAAAGCAGTGTTGATTTTCTAACCTAACTGGGTTAGAGAGTTTATTTCCCAATTTTTGGTGGCATCTGTGACCATGGGGTTGCTTCTCCTCCGGTCTACTTGCTTCAGGACCTGCTATGGGTGGAGTGAGGATATTCATCCAGCAGTTCTTTGGCCCAGCCTGCAGCCCTCATGGGACATAAATGCTTTTTTCCTTTATCCCCCTTTGCTGCATTCTTCTTGAAATGTATTGTGCTAGGTTAGGAATGTATTTCCAAAATTTGAGGAGAGGAACATGGCAGTCCTGTTTGACTGTGGAGCAAAACTACCCAGAAGATCCAAGGGCAGAAGCTGTGGATTAATTCAGTTGAGATGTCAGAATTTGGAAAAAGATGTGATCAGTTGGAATCCAGTGCTGTCACCTGTGTTAATATTCTTGCAGTGCTGCCATGTGGGTTTTAACAACTGTAAGAAGTCAAGATCTTAATTTTTCATTTGCTTTAGCAAAGTGTTATCTCCAAGCACGTTCTGAGATGTTAGGTTTGTTAATAGTGAGATGCAAAGCACGCGCCCTGCTTACTTACCAAGCTCCATCTCATCATGTAAGAGCTGTGGTATCCAATTGCTCCTGCTTGACTCATTGCATCTTTCTCCCACTTGAGAGGTTTGAAATGGTGTCAACATGAGAATTCTAAATTTCTATCCAAGTGCAATAATCCTTCCAGCTGAAAATGTAAGTGTCATGTGGATTAACTCCTGTGAGTTGGTGCTGTGGTTATGTATGGTGTAAATTTTTCATCAGATCCATGACTATAAAGAAGGGACTCCGGAAGAGAAAACCTATTACATTGAGCTGTGGGATGTTGGAGGTTCTGTGGGCAGTGCCACCAGTGTGAAAAGTACGCGAGCTGTGTTCTATAACTTGCTGAATGGTAAGTGTGCCTGGTGTAAATACGGTTTTACTACTGTTTCTGTTAAGAGCTGTCTCTTGGTTCTGGGGCAGAGTTCCTTTTAGCCTGGTTGAGGGTTACATTGTTCCCTTTTCTGATTTATACAGGAAAATAATCCAATACCATTCGTAGGCAGGATTTTATGGATTCAGTTGTGAGCAGCAAAGATACAGATGAGCTTCATCAGCCTTTCACTTCAGTCTTGTGCAGCTGGCACAGCAGAGTCTTTGAAGGTGCAATGATATCTCTTCCAGCTACACTTGCAGACATAGAGGTTGCCTTTACCTTTCCAGGCCTGATATACTTCAGAAATTTGATTCATTTTTTCTTGTCTGTTCACTTGTAAAACCTACAGCAGAGAAATCATTATTTGAATTTTTATGAGCTTCGATAAGTTACATGGCAAACTTCAACTGTCTCCCATAAAATTAGCATATGCTGATAACCATCTTGCCACTGCTCATTTAGCTTACCAGCGTATTTTTAAGAGTTGAATTTTGCAACTTGCTGCATATATAGAAAGTAGTTTTTTATGCTTTCTGTTGAGATATTGTCTTTAGGGCCCAGTAGTTCATCTGTGCCCCTAATAAGAGCAAATAAGAGATTATAAACATAACAGTGCAGTATTTCAAGTGTTACTTTTTGTCATCCCGGGATAGTTCACAAAAAATAGATGTGTGTCAGACTAACAACTGCTTCTGAAAATCTGGCTCAAATGTTCTGTTTGATTCTCTTTGCTTGTTCTTACTCCTTTGAAGGCCTTTCAATAACATATTAAAACACAACATTTTTGGTCCGTGATTAAGTAGTTATTTCTTCCTCCTTTCTCAGGGGGAAAACTGTATTAGGTACTTCTTGCTTATATTGTTAACCAGACCTCTGTAAATAAGGCTTGAGTTGTGCCCTCAAAGCAAGCCTCTTTGGTATATGAAAAAATATTTATTTCTTTTTGATACTGAATCCACAGTGTGTCCATGACAGTAGGTCAGACTTGGAAATACCTTAGAACACCCCATTAGGAGATGAAATCTTGGACTCATGCATCTGAATTGTAATTGATGACATTAAAGTAGAGTTATTTATCTCTACTGCCCAAAAGATATTAATTAGACAGCTTGCATATGAAAACCGTTGACTTTGATAGTTAACCTTGAGTTTTGTTTCTTTCATTAGATTAATTTCTCCATTAGAGCTTGTCTCACAAATTGCCTCTGTTTGACCCGATTTAAGAAGAGAAGATGAATGTGTTCCTTTTGCCTGACTGCTTGTGCTTTCTGGGCTTGCAGTGGTCTGGAAGCCTGAGATCCAAAGACAGTTAATGTTTGTTTGTGGCAGCACCTATGCAGGCTGTCAGGTTGTTGACGAGGCTGGGTACAGTTTGTTTTTGGATTATCCACAGATCTTCTGCTTTGCTGACCCTCCACGTGGTGTGGACTGTGATAGCTGAGGACAGTGACTGGGCAGTAAGGCTTTGGCTTGCAGACCTTAATGTGGGAGGAACATTTCCTTAAGTAGTCATTGGTCCTGCCTGTTCTTTTTGGATGTTGACAGAGTTTTTTTCTGCTGGTGCAACTGACTGGGCAGGTTTTAGGTGAAGCAGATAAGGGAACTGACCAATCAAAGACATAACTGAGGGAGAGTGTCTGGAGGTGGAGAGTGTTTCTCACAGGTTGTGCAGCACTGCCTCTGGATCTGTTGCTGTAGGCCAAGTTATGTTGTATCAGGAATTTTCTCCCTACACTGGGGTGGACATGCAGCTGAATTGCCTTTTTGTACTGTTACAGAGATAAATGCTTTGGAGTAGGGCTATAGTTGTGATATGCTGGGAACAGTCACGTGGGGTAGTGGAAAATGTTTGTGAAAATATGGTTTGTTCATAGTGTGTACAGTGGATGGCACCTTTGAGAGTGAAGGTGAAAGATTAAAATAGTATGTTTTTTTCACCTGTAGGCTGTGAAGTGTTTTGAGAATGAATCCTGATGCAGATAACGGGTATCATTCCATTTTGTCCTTGAATTACAGATAGTTTGAAGTCTGAAGGAAGTGGAAACATTCCACATATTGCAGAAGGTGTGAATAAATAGAAGAAATTTGCTAACAGGAGTTGGTAATTGAGTTAGGAGCTGTGGTTATCAGAAGTGGGTATCTGTTAATAGCACAGCTAGGAATTTTGACTCTGTCTCACAATTTACATTTTGAAGGCTCGTGGTAATGAAAAATGCTATAAGCTTAATCTTTCTACCAGCCATTAATGGACTGTGACATTTTATCAGTGTCTGTTTCCCCTTCGGATACTTTCCCAAGTATGTAGCATTAATTCTTGAAAATGCAGGGAAGCAATAGTTCTCTCTGAACTCTTTTGAAACAAAAGAAAAGCCTTTAGACTTTATAGATGGTGTGACAAAAATAATTATGGTTACCAGATAGGTAAAACAGAGAATGGCTTAATTCTCTGCTGCACTAATATGGAATTTCAGAATCATGAGAAGTAGACAGAATGCCTGTGAGCCTTTTGCAGATTAAACCTTGGGGTGGCCGTTTGTTTCCTGCTTTCATGTGATTTTTCTCTTAGCTCTTATCCAATTCTTGATAAGCAGCTTTAAAAAACCTGTTGCATCCTGATATTTTCAGCCTTACTTATTCACTATAATTGAACTGGTTATACATCCCTTACTTCATTTTCAGGTATCTGGGAACCTGCAGGTGTCATTTTGGTAAGATTAGGAAGAGAATATGCATCATTAAATAGCATCTTGCTGTCTTGTCTTTCACTCTAGGGATAATTTTAGTGCATGACTTAACCAACAAGAAATCATCCCAGAATTTGTATCGCTGGTCTTTGGAAGCGCTCAACAGAGATGTCGCTCCAACTGGAGTTCTTGTGACAAATGGGTGAGTGAAAAACATACAGGCAGTGATAAACCACAGTAATTCCAAGCTGTTGTAGAAGTCTTTGTTCATCTCTAAGGCTACTTCGTCTCTACATGAGAGTAGATGTGGTTAGACTTTGAAGAAATGGGAAATATCAAAGGATTGAGGTTGTTGATTGTTTATCAAAAGATTGTTGATCGTTTATTTTGTTTCATACTGCCATTGAGGCCATTCTAACAGCAGATTCCCAAACTGTGTGGCAGAGACCTTGCTTTAAAGGAAGAGATGTTTACTGTATCCTTTATATACCTGAGGCATATGTGGGAGTGGGTCCAGTCCCCAATACCTGAAGATTTCTTTGTCTGTGCTGAGAGGTGCTGTTGTACAGGGAATGTCATGGGATGGTGTATCTGGGCCGAGAGGCTTTCTCTCCATGCACCAAGACTGAGGAAGTTCACTTCACAGAGTTTTGATTTTGGTTTGGATGATGGGGGAATTATTTTAGGAGCATGGCTAAAAGAGCTTAGAAAACTCTAATTAAACAGCATGTTCATAATTTTCTCTCCAACACCTTGTCAAGGATTTCCTCCAGTACCTCTGTGCTCCTGTCATCTATCTAGTCAAGGAGGTTTAAAGATTGTTGCTAAACCTCACACATGAGCAGGAAGTTAATAATGAGGAATAGCTTTTTGTGGGAAGAATATCAGTTGTTTATTTGTCAGTTCTGGTACACAGGTGTTTCTGTAGCAATGTAGGAGATGGGAAAGAGGATTTGCATTGTATAAACTGCAAAATTCTCCAGTGTTTCCACAGACAGGTTCTTTACAATTGTTTTAATTTTCCAAAGTTTAACTTCTGTCAAGAACAGATGTTCAGCCACTAGCAATTGCTTGCTCGACTTGTTGCTGTTGGTTATAAAATTTCTTTCTAGGAAGCTTGGTTTAGATAAAATGAAAGACAAGTGATTATCTTAGCTATGGAGAATGAATGAAGCTTGGATTCCTGTGTAGTGACTTAGATGCAGAAGCCCTTGCTTAATTTACAGATACTGCACATTCTCATTTAGATAAATAAGCTATTAATAAATAAATTACTGTTTTTTTAAAAGGGACAGGGGAGGTGATATTGTCCCTGTGCCCACTTACATGGCCATCACCTCATTCAGGATTGTATTTGTTTCCCTCATCAGTGACTATGACCGTGAACAGTTTGCTGATAACCAGATCCCACTGCTGGTAATAGGAACTAAGCTGGATCAGATCCCAGAAACTAAGAGGAGTGAAGTTTTGACCAGAACAGCTTTCTTGGCTGAGGATTTCAATGCTGAAGAGATAAATCTGGTTAGTATCCTTGTCATCAGTGTTGTTTTTCTTTTATATGGGAGTGAGTCAAATTATTAGTAAGTAAAGATGTTGTAACAAAAATTGGGCTTCTGGAGATTTTTTCAGTAGTGCCAGAGTCATGCACATTTTGTTTGGCTGTGCCCCTTGCTTAATGAAACAGATATCTTTCACTATAGGGAACTGTAAGGGGTGATAGATAAGGTCACTGAAGATTAGAATTGATGGCTGGGAGTTAAATTTTCTATTTCCTGTTCATAGCTCTGGCATAGCCTGTCTCTGAATGAAACCTAAATAGGTATAAAAATACACATGTGCTGTGTGAATAGTTGTGTACACACTCACAGTAACAGGTGTAGCCTGTACGAATCACTGCCTGACTGTATAGCTGGTGGTCGAAGGAAGATGTGAAACATGTAGGGGGTTGCTTGGAATTCTGCAGTTGATTCATGGAACAGAAGTTGGCCTTTTCCCTGAAATGACTGTGGAGCAGAAATCAGCAGATCCATTGTTTTCCTTCACTGATGGTGTGTGTCAGGGGAAACAGTGTGTTAATTTCCTTGTGTTTGGCTTCCTTGCATTGATTTCGTTGTGCTCGGTTTGTTGTTGTCTTTTGTGTGTCCTAGGATTGCACCAATCCTCGTTACCTGGCTGCAGGTTCATCCAATGCTGTCAAACTAAGCAGGTTTTTTGATAAGGTAGGTCAATTAAATGATGTTTTATTATCCTATGTATTGAATGCTGTCTGGGATTTGAGCATGAAGAACAATTCGAGCTGCTTCTTTCATGTTCCACTTCTTGAGTTGGTTCAAGCCTGTTGTGTGGAGGCCAAAGATTGGTCTGCTTTTGGAACCTTACAGAAGATAGCTGATCTGCTTGAGGGTTTAATTCTTGATCTGCATAGAGCAATGAAAAAGAACTCACAGTTGTGCAAGGACACTCTGCTTATTCTTTTGAAGTCGTCTGGCAGGCCAGAGGGGTTGCAGCATTCTGAGGTAGTAATGTGGGGAGATACAAGACTGGTTAGTTCTGTTGAACCTGGTTAAAGCAACCTTTAGGACTTAAGAAATTAATTAAGAATATTACTCTGCCTTCCCAAAAAAGAGACCACCAAGGTCCACTGTGAAAATGACAGAAGGAATGCTCTTGTTGAAGCATCCCCTTGGCAAAGCTAGCATAGTGGGGCTACTGTGCAGTAGTAGAAGGCACTACCCCTGCAGAGAAGGAATGGGAGGAATTGACTCTCATGCGGAAGGAGACACACAAACCATTGCCTCCATTACCCAGGAGGGCTAAATTAAGTGTGTTGAAGTTGAGGATAATACAGCTTTTCTAAGAATGGCTGGAGGTGACAACTCCTTCTAGGGTTGCTAGAGCATTGAACTAAAGCAGTAGGCCTGGAGCAGAGATGTGCAGTCAGATCTTGTCCCAGTTAGCCATGAGTTTCAGTGCTCACATGTGAAGTGTTGG
This sequence comes from Origma solitaria, assembly GCA_013397895.1. Classification (NCBI taxonomy): domain Eukaryota; kingdom Metazoa; phylum Chordata; class Aves; order Passeriformes; family Acanthizidae; genus Origma; species Origma solitaria. The sequence continues at coordinate 55,069 of VZRL01001400.1, read as the reverse complement.
TTGGCCTCTGAGGTTGTGCATGTGCTGTGCAAGCAAAGATCATTCATTCTCTGTTGTTCCCAGGTCATAGAGAAGAGATACTTCTTAAGAGACGGCAATCAGGTTTGTCATTTTTCCTCCTCTTGTTTCATTTCTCCCTGACACAGTCCTCTTTAAAACATGGTCTTCATGCAAGTTAAATGATTATCTGTGCTGGTGATTGAGTTCTTGTATCTGTGGGAGCACAGCTGTTATGGATAGAAAAATGGCTGACTTTTGTCAGCTGAAGTATTTGTTTATAATGTGATAGCAGTGAAGCACTTAAGTATGCTAACAGTAGAAGTTGGAAGAGTGAGGTAAAATGGGCAAGTATGATTTCTTTCGGTTCTGTCAGCTTCAGGCTGCTTGGTTGCAGATTTAGGCCATAGATGCTATCGTGAAGGTCAGTGAAAAGGCTTATTTTCACAGCTGGAACTAAGTTTTACGTTTAATACAGGTAGTTTTCATGGACGCAGTAGAACCACAAGAAAAATGGTAGTATGAATGGTAATTCATTCCTCAATAACTGAATTAACTGTTTTCAGCACAGTTGCGGAAGTACTAGCAAAAGGACTTCTGGTTTGGGCAGGCCACTTCAACTTTGGTGCCCCCCACTACCCCACGTGCAGTCTTCTATGCAGGGAGTAGTGAAGCTGCATTTACCATGTGTAAAAGTGTTGCAAATTACCATGAAAAGCATCTCTGAAGTGCAGTCACACATATGGTTAGAGGTAGCTGTGCTGAAAGCCCCTTGGGAGAGCAGGGGAAAAATAGTCACAAATTACAAAATGCTTCCTTTCTTTGAGCGCTTAGTGCCTTTTAAAAATAAACTCACTTTTGCCTCTTTCAGTTCTGCGTGATGCCTTTTTTTCTCTTCCCCTCTCTCCTCTCCTCCCCACATTCTAGTGAAAGGAAGTTTCCCTTTCATGGGAATAATATCTTAATGCAGGAATCTGTTTGTATGCTGGTTGTCTTTGATGCATGATGTAAGATTTTTATTATTTGATAATATTTAGTGGCTATCCAGGGATTAACTATACATTCCTTATGGCTGTGTGCCAGAGATTGCAGCCTGCTGATGACTACCTGCTTCACTGACGAGCTCAAAAGATTAAAACAAATCCTAAGTAGCAAACAGTCAAAGAGGTAAAATCCAAATTGGAAATGGAGATTTCAATACAACCTCTGATGTTATCATTTGAAATTTTCTACTTAATGTAACTCTTACCAATGTATTTGTGGGTTTTCTACAATAGGTCCCTACGATCACTCGTATTTTGAGGTATTTCTGTTAAAAACTGCTTCAAGATGAAAAGAATGATAAGTTTCAAATTAATAGCTATGACTTCAGTCAGATCTCTGATAAATAAATAATGGTTATTCTTAATTAGTGACTTTGATGTAAAAAATGCTAAACCAGATAATTTTTTATCTATGATGTCCAGCTACTTTTTAGTTGTAACAATTGCATTTTTCCTTTTTTAAATTCCCAAAGCCGTTTTCGTGAGGTGAACCTTTGTGCAAAATCTGCCTGATTTTATCCTTAGAGGTGATTGCTTTTCAGAGATGAATAAAACAATACCTCAGTGAATACCTTGCCTATCTGTATAAGTTTTGGGCCTAAAAACCCAAAGTAAATTTAATCTGTGAAGTTTTTAGTGGACTTTTATTTTGGGAAAGCTCTTTAGCTCTCTGTTTACCAATGAAGTGTGTAACCTGAGCAATCTACTGTGAATTGTAGATTATGTTTTTGTCCCCTACCATCCATACATGCCCATGTTCTCCTGGCATGATCTGCAGTGCTTGGCTGACTCCATTTTAATAGACTGTATTTCCTGTGAAACTGTGGAAATGTTTTGAGAGGATGTGTTTACTGTGTCTGCTGTTTCTGCTTGTGTAGTTAGTAAGGTGAAAGTTACTCTGGACTGTAATCAAAGAGTTTTATGATGCCAATAGGACAGATATGCAATATTAGAAAGCAGCACATAACTTCCTTTTGGGGATTCACAGATGCATTGGATTGAAAATCTGTCTGAAATACTGTTAAAGCCACAGAAGCCACAGAAGCTTCTGATGGTTTCAAGTTGATTTTCTTTGTAAACATCCATTGTCACTGTGTAAGCAGTGTCTCCAGATGGGCTGCAAAAGCTGGAGTGCTAATCCTTTGTATTGTTGTAGCCATTTCTTTTCTGATGGTTTTCATAAAGCTTTTAGCCGTTGATAAAACTGTACTTTCAACTTCCAGAGAAGTGCTGCTGCCCAGGTTTGAAGGTGTAAAGCCTCAACAGCTCTTTGATAGGACTTGATTATACTGTTTTATAGTTTTAAAAATTAATGGAGGAGAAATTCTTGTATACACTTGAATCTGGGGGGAAGTAGAGGCTTTGAAATCTGTAATGAGGCTTTCAATTTCCCTTGCTAAAAAGCCTTAAGGAGCTCCGCAGAGTAAATAAGCCATAGTGAAGCTGTGCAGTGTTTAATTAGTGGTGCTCCTCCAGCGGTCCACTGAAGCATTGTAGCCCTGGTTCTGGAGACAGCATGGAATAGGATGCTGCAGTTGGCTTGGTAACAGTGTGGGCTAGAGGGAGCTAATGCTGATTCTGACATGACAACTTGTCTTCCCTGTCTTTAGATTCCTGGCTTCTCTGAGAGGAAGAGGTTTGGAGGAGGAACACTGAAGAGCCTTCATTATGATTGAGCACTGAAGAAGTGGAAGATGACTTCTCTGAGTTCCTAATGACATTCCCATTCTGACTGAATGCTCAAAGACAGTAATGCTTCTCTCAAGCAGAGTAAAATGATACTACAGCTGGCTAGCCTGCTGAAGCTTCTGTCATTGGAGAAGATTTGGGAAAGATTTTCCAAAAACCTGATCTGAAGCCTAGAGTATTTCTTAGGATTGCAGGCCATCTGGATATATGGGAACATCTGGGGAAAGTGTGCAATAAGTTGAATGTCTCTCACACTGCTGGGGGAAACTTTATCATATGCAGCATGTATATGTGACATCCTTGTCTGTTTTGGTAAACGCATGGACAATCTTTGCAATGACTTGCATTCATTTAACTCTAAAGGAAAGATGACACTGAGTGGGCCTCTCATTTACTGTAAAGTGACCAAAACAAGTGAGCAAAACATAAGGGTGGGTAAAGAGTGGTCTGGAAAATAATAGAATGCCTTCATTAAATGAATGGAGTGTTGTCTCACCTAGGGCACATTGTTCATCCGTATTCAAAAAGGACAGAAGTAATAGGCAAGATATAAAAAATTATTTGAAGCCTTAAAAAGAAGTCATTAGTAGAAAACAATTGGTGTTACTTCTGCTGCTTAAATTAAAATAGTTTACTTTGGAGAGGGCAAAGTAAATCAGGTTCTCCTGTTTATCTTTTCATAATTACTTGTGGTCTTGTTCTTCATATTAAATTAAAAGGCAATGCATTGAAAACTGATGGAAAAAGTAAATTTTTATACAGTGCTTATTTGGAACAAATGTGACATGGTCCTACTGAGCCTGAGGACTTATTGGATTCAGAAAATATGACACATAAGAACATCCTCTGAATTACAATGGATAGAATTTAGAAGGGATTATGAAGCTGTGTAAAAAGTAGGAGCTGAGCATAATTAGACAGAAAGTTCTGTGATACAGATGTTCCCTTTACATATTTAGCACTAACAATAAAAGAGACTTGACCTGGTCTACTCTACTGTTCAAGGTCTTGTCTTCCTAAATAGCCCAAGCTTTGCATGGTTTCTCACCTCACCGGAATTACATGGAGTGGTAAAAACCTGATTTATGACAGTTTCTTCTTTCCACTCCTTCCTCACAGTCACCTCTAATGGTTAAGCCTCTGGCAAAGGCTAACTAAGAGCTGGAGTTAGATACAAATAGAGATTAATAATAAATGGAGATAGAAGAAAGTGAAATGCTAGTGTGAAATTGACAGGGAGCAGAGTTCTGCAGTCTCTGGATTACCTCTGCCTGCAGCTCTTCTGGCAGCTGCTTGGAAATAAATGGAAAACTGCCTATTGCCACTAATCAGGCACAAAAGTGACAGCTGAGGCCATCAGTCAAACTTATTAAAAATACGGATGCTTTGCTTTTCCTTAGGCCATTTCCAGAAAGGTCTGTGAGCAGTTGCCAATATGAGTGCAGTAAGTTTTTAGGTGCCTGTATGAAATAGGTTGTTAGTTTACACTTAGTTTACAACCAGAAAAACCAAGGTACCAAAATATTAATAGTAAATAACCCATGTCTGAGCTGTGCAGCTCATGACAGCAGCAATGTCTATCTCTGATGCTTTGACAATGAAAGCTGGAATTATTTTCTCAAGGTCAGGTGCTATCTTAAGGTAACCAGATCTCAGCTCCCTCAGGTTCCTAAGGAACTGCAAAGCAGAGCAAGCAAGCTTTAGTGCTATTTGCTCCTTCACCCTGTGGCACCTTTAGAGTGGCCAAACCTCTGGTTGCAGCTCACCTGTCTGTGTATTTTAAAATAGGCCTCTAGCTCAGCATAAGTGTACTGTTTAGATCTCAGCAGGCACCACAATGAGGTATATTTTTTCCTTCTTAGCACAAGGCGATGTGTAACAGAGTTGTGTATGTTGATGATGTTACATTTATTTTTGCAGGAAGTTCCAGCAGTTTGTCAGAACCAGGAGTATGTGAGTAGCTGGAGTTAGTTACAAGCTTTTTGCACCTTACCTGTTTCAGCTGCCCAGAAAAGGTTCACTTACTAGCTTAGGGATGTGACCCAGACAACTTCCCTGTGTCACACTTGTTTTATATGTTTTACCTTTCTTTTCTCTGTGCACACGCACCCCCTCCCATTCCTGGTGACCCTATTATGTGTCTTATTCTCTGTCTGCCTATGCCTCCATTCTTTCTTCCTCCAGCTCCCTTTCTCCCAAATTTCTATCCCTCTTTCTCCCTCAAAGGACTTGGCAGAGCTTTCTGGTTGATCTATGACCACTTTGATGATGGGGGGGGATAGTCAGAATGAATATGAATATGTCCTTAACATGGAAAATATAGCGAAGATGCCCCTGGCTTTTTAAGCATGTAAAACCTATCCAGTAATGGGATTTTGGGTGCAACCTTAATACAAATTTTCATTATTGATTATATTTGCAGAGGCGACTGCAGTATGCTCCTTTTTTCACAAATGAGAGATGAACTGCTGTGTCGTAGCCTGCAGTCAGTATCAGTCAGGTATGGTGAAGTCAGGGTTTGCGTTCTCATTTCTCAGTGGATAACAAGGTGACAGTTTTCACTGATTGAAAACCTGCTTCTGCTTTTCAGCAAAGGGAGCTTAATCCTCCTATTTCTTTTGTTAGTCAGCTCCTCTTGTTAGAAGTCATGTTTCTGTCTCACTGTCCTTATGAGGATGCTGGTTACTTTGATTCCTTTACAGGGATGAACAAGTGTGTGGCTTAGTGCACTAGTTTGCTTCAACAAAAGGCGATTTTCATTATTGATGAACCTGTCACTGACTGGCAAGTTACTAAGAAGTGTGCCGAGGTAGAGCTTTCCTTAGGGTGTGCTTTGCTGCAGCACTGTGTGTTAGGTCCTCAGACATACACAGATTTTAGTAAAAAACACCACGTAGGTATCAGGTGGAAGAGCGGAAGGAAAATAAAATCAGTCCCAATCTTTAATTTCAAATATCAACTGCAAAGCTCCCCCACCTAGTGAGGGCCTGTGATATGTAGTCAAAAGTATTATTCTTAGTATTATCCACTTGTGCTACTGTGGGTTTATTCTGACATCTGATTAGTAAATGTGGAAAATACATTTCTTTATGGCACATGAGGACACAATGAAGAAGTAGAGTCTCTGTCACTGTTTCGGTTTTAGAGACAAAGTTTTCAGAAGGAGGCGCTCCAGGATAGGGTACCTCCTCCTGAAGGGAAGAAAGGGTTTCCCCTCTTCCCTCCGCAATGAAGCAAATTAACTGCAGCAGGTGAAAGTGGAAAAAAACCTGAACTATTTATTAACACAGAAACTAAACTATTTGTTAACACAAAGTACAACCGGGAAAAGCAAAGGGGAAAAAGGAAAAGGGTGCCTGCAAGGAGCTGATACCAGGTTTCCCTGAGATGGCACCTGGGCCACCCTGCAGGCCCACCGGGGCTACTCCGTGGGCTCCCCGGGCTGGAGAGGAGGGAAGGAAGATAGGGAGACGGGGGGAGAAAAAACCAAACAAACAGAACCCTTTTTCCAAGCTCTCAAGGACGAGCAGGGCAGAGAGCAGTGCTGCTGTCTCTCCATCCCCTGTCTCTCCCCGGGCCATTGGACTGAGCCCTTTTTACTGGCTCCTGCAGGTGCTGGTTCTGTTGTTCCAGCATTGGCTCCGGCCCAGCCCCCCGGGTTCATCCTAGAGGCACAGTAGCCCTGGGCATTAAGCAAACGGTTAAGGAATAAAGTGGCTTCATCATGTCACTCCAGGACAGTCACTAATAGTGGGCATGTGAGCAGCATAAGGGATTTCCAGTTGTGCAGGCAAAGCTGCAGTGAGCAGCAGCTCTCAGGTCCTGACTAAACACGTCTTGAAATGAGATGTAGCTCCCTGACAGTGAGAGTGAGGATGTCTGAAACAGTTAATGGGAAAAAAAAAGTAGATTTGTCAATGTTTGGGGTTTTTCAGGGTAGCATTAATAGCTTTGGGAAAGGCATGCTTTAGCACAGCTTTGAGGACAAGTCCCCCAGCATACTTGTAAGGAAGGTGGTTTAGATGATCAGAGCTATCTGTGGCAGCAAAGAGACTATGAAATCTAGCTTTGGCAGTACAGCTGCTTAGCCAACCGCTGCTGCAGATACCTTTAAGTACAGAAATGTGTTTTCTTTTTCCTGCTTTGGCATTGTATCGCCGAGGTACAGCTTGTTGTGCCCCTTGGGCTTGTCAATGCACAGAAATTCTGGTTCCAGACCTACTGAAATTGCACAGGGAAGTTTATTCTCAGCATATCACCGTGGACTTCCCTCAAAAAGTTGAACGCAAGACAAGCTCATAAATAAAATCACATGCTCTTTTTTGACTTGATCAAATGAAGTCTGGACTATATGAGCAAACCAACTTAAAATTCAGTCATATTTTTGACTAGGAGGAGCACGAAGTGAAATAGTGGGTGATTAACCCATGCACATCTATGTTCCCTTTGACCTGAAAGTTAATGTTTACACAGTGGAAATGCACTGCTGGCTTTAGGTTAAAGATTTATTAAAGGACAAGGATGCCCAGTAGCTGTGAAGGCTATGACTATAGTCAGTGCTTTTATCTTGCTGTCTCATACCATCTGCTCTTCCTGAGGCTTGTTCTGCTGTGGCTTCTGTGGGTTTGATGGACTGCCCTACCCTTGCTGAATAAAAAGTCAGATCACAAATTCAGTGGCTGTCCAAAATTAGCACCCTTCTTAGCCAGTGCACCACAGTGGGGAAGGACAGAACAAGGCAATGTGACTAAATTTTCTGCTGACTTCTAAGAGTGGTGGTTCTAGCTGAAGGCAGAAGCATCACAGCAAGGTGAGCAGGTGGCTTCTCCAGCTTCTATTCATGCAGCATCTGCTTTTTGCCAGCAAGGAGTGTGCGCTTTCTGCTGCAGACAACTTTTATGATCATTCCTGAACAAATAAATGATAATAATTAACCTGTCTGGCATCTCCTGCTGAAAAGTCCCAGAAAAAAGACAAGGACATATTTCATAAGAGCCACTCTACAGGAAAGTACATGTTATTAAAAAGAACCTTTTTTAGCACAATGCTGTTAGCAATGATTTTTTTTTAAAGTATAAATATTATTGATTTATTTTGCTATATTTTGGTGAAAGGTTCAAAAAAGAGATTAAATCTCCTGGTACTAAGCAGTACACTATCAGATAAACAAAGACAGCTACTCTATAGAGCTCCTGTCCCATTTGGCAGTGTGTAAAGGGTTAACAAGCAAAGAACAGATGCAAGCTGGGGAAGCTGGGATCATAGAGACAGGAGTGAATGAGAATATTTATTAATATGTACATCACATGTAGGGGTATGAAGATAGACAGGAGGAGAGGCTGGTCCTTTTAGAAAGAGGGTGCATCACTGTGAAAAGCAGCAGGTTGTGTTGCAACAGGAGGTACACAAATGCATCAGAAAGGATCTGTCTCAGTCACCTCTGATGTATATTGTTCACAGAACAGAAGAGCTTGACTTTTGGCACCGGACAAAGCCTTGCTGCAAGAAGCAATGGTAAGCTGTGATCCAATAATAGTTCTCACCATGGCCCTACTACCTGAATCAGCAGGAAACAAAATGCCTTCTAATGCGTATGTGGTGAATTCATATGATGAGTCCCCTTTGTCTATTGGATCAAATACAAGCTGCTTCAACTTCTCTTTGAAAGGAAATCTTTTCCCTTCTCCTCCTTATCCTTCATTCACCACCAAGATGTTGAACAGTAGCTGCTAAATTTTCAAGCAAGCCCCTTGGTACTTTGTCTCTCTGAAGCAGATGAGCTCTTTGAACACCTCCTCAGATGCCTCTGAGAACAGTTCACAAGTAATAAGCTGCTGGTATGCAAGTACCGTCCAGCTGCACATACATCATGTAGCAAATACAGTGGTATTGATGTATTTTGCTTTTTCACATATTTTGGGGCTTGTTATGTCTTTCAGCTGGAATCTCCTTGGAGTAAAGGCCAGGTAAAGCCATGCACTAGACATATGTCATAAACCCAGAAAGGTAGCTGAGAGAACACTGAATGCTTTTAACGCTCATTCTTCCAGGTTTAATTCGTTGTGTTTATGACTCATTTTCATGCAATAGCAATTCATTGTGTTTCTGCGTTTCATATTTACATGATAAAAAACACATTGCTAAAATGTTAATGAAGTACATCTATACTTCATGTTACATAAGGTTTATAGTCAAGATTTGTACTGCAACTAACTAAAGAGGTTGTTCAGGCTAAATCACAGAATCACTGAGGATGGAAGTGACCTTTGGAGATACCTAGTCCAACCCCCTGCTTGAGCAGGGCTGGCTGGAGCAGGTTGCCCAGGACCATGTCCAGATAGGTTTTGAATATCTTCGCCGCTGGAGAATGCATAATCTCTCTGTGCAATCTATTCCAGTGTTTGACCACCACTTAATATTCATATTTATGGGTGAAAAGGGAAGTCCACAGAATTATACAGGCCAGCCAGCCTCACCTCCATCCCTGAGAAGGGATGCTTCAAGGCAAATAATCCTGGAAAACATTTTCACACACATGAAGAACATGAAGATGATCTATGATTTCCCTCTTAAATGTTATGGGCTAGGACAGAAACACAACATGTGTTAAGATATCTTCCGTATTTCATGTAGTTTGGAGGTCAATAAGCGACATTTCAGCAGAATCTTACTAAATAATGTATGGGATGGGATGGAATGGAATGGAATGGAATGGAATGGAATGGAATGGAACGGAATGGAAAGGAAAAGCAAGGTTAGGCAAGGTTAGGTTAAAACATTACAGGGCCATCAAGTGAGTAATGTGACAACACCTTGTCCTTTTTTAGGAAACAAGAACAACCAGGAAATAGGCCTACACATAATTAAAAAGCAACACCTTTATTTTTACCTATCCCATGAGAAGAAAACAAGAGAATAGGGCCTGTAAAGAGATGTGAGCAAGGTGAAATTTAGGTTCTCAAAGGGAAATGTAAGCTAAAAGGTGATGTTCTCTCCCCAGCTGTGCGTCTCAGTAAAAGGGGATCTTGGAAACCCCTGAAACTTTGCAACTGCAGTTTGCTAAACTTTAGTCAAATGTGTAATTCTTCACTGTCAGAAAATAAGTGAGGTGAACTTTTTACTCTTAAATAATGTCTGGTAGGAAAGGAGTCTCCAGGGTAGGTGACAAGTGCCAGGTAGTTTATTTCTTTGGCAATGATGAATTGCTGCTCAGGGTGAGCTAACATATTCACAGTCTCTATCTTGTCCTGGAGAATTCCTCTCTGATGGAGATTTTTTATGGCAGAGCTGGAAGAGGCCAGGGTATGGAGAGTGTTCTGAAGAAGACTTATAACTTGGGGATTACTCAGTCTATATTCTTCTAGAGTCAAGGGAAACTCCCTCTCTGGCATCCAGAACCACTGTCTCTTCATACAGCCCATCTTCTCCCTCAGGGTAGCCAGCCTATTTTGCCAGATGTGCAAAGTGGCAGCTCTCAGTGGCTCTAATGTATTACTCAGAATGGTGTGAGGAGCTACCAGTTTTCAGAGAAGCCAAGATGGTTTGAGAACTGCCCCTCTTGCAGCCTAAACTCTCAGTAATTGCTGTGGGAATCACAGGGTAACTGCTTTGGGGAGGGAAGGCTTCCAGGATGCTTCTAGGAGAGGAGGAGACATTGAGTTCGGGGTCACATTCAAATTTCAGTGTGTAGCTCTTAGAAATTTCTTCCTGGTAGGGCATATACCAGAGCAGGTGATGGAAATTTAAAAAATACTGCTTGCTTTTTTTTTTTTTTCCTTTTTTTTTTTTTTTTTAAGGGGGTATAAATTGAGAATTCAAAGTGAAAAAAAAAAAAATCAATTGTGTTTTTCCCTGCAACTTCTGGAGTGCAGAGCTACTTTCATTAGTATTCTGTAGCTAAATGCTTGCTGCCACTTCTTCCCCAGAAACAGCTTTCTTGAAAAATACTAGTACTTCAGAATTTGTAAGTTCCCCTCACTAGCTCTAATCACAGGAATACAAAATCTTCCCCTGCTTTTGGCCCCAAAATGCTCTGTAATATTGCCACACAGTGTTTCACAAATATCACTATCTTCCCCACGATGGGGATGTGATCTCTTCTATCCTCAATATAACACAGCTCAGAAGAATTAATAAATATTTGTTACACATTTAGAGGGTTGTGTATGAAAATAACTATAGGTTTAATTTATGAAAGAAGCATATAAAACAGTTGCAAGATGGATTTTGTTCCTTCTAAACACCTTGTTCTTTGCCCCTTTTCATGTGTGGGAACTATGACCCCTATTTTAACATCTAAGGGGGAACAGGAGCAGTGAGAAAACACAGTCTGTCTCGCCCCCTGTTTATTCAGATCGATCCTGGGGTTGGTTCTGCAGAGAAGGGCTGGCATTTGGTTAAACACAGACTGGGCTGAGCAAACAGGTTGAAAACTCCCTTGGACTTTCTCACTCCCAGCACTGTCAGCCTGCCTCCAGCCCAGCTCAGTTGACCAGTGAGCAGGCTTTGCTTGGCAGGTGCTTTGGCCAGATACCTGCTCGGAGTTTGTGTCTGCTCCAAGAGAAGGATAACCAGGAGGAGGATGACAGGCCTGCAGGTAAGAGGTTGGGTGCCTGTGACCCACCAGGGCTGGCTGTGGACACCCCTTCTCTGCTCACACTAATTTTTTGGGGCTCTATTTCATTTTATTTTGCCCTTCTTTTGTGTGTCAAGGTATGCTTTCAAAGCTTTCTTGGGATGAAGGATTTTGCTGTGTTTCATCTATCAATAAGCATTTCTTCACCTCTTCACCTCCTTTGGAAATCATTCTTGGTCAGGACCTCTTCATGGTGGGAGTTGTCCTTCCCCCCCTCTCTGCACACACCCCTCCTCCTGCCCTGGCTGCCAGGGGGTGTTTCCCCCTCAGCCTATGAAATCTGGCTGGCAACATCTGCCCAGATGTTGCAACCCTGGCCACCATCTTTCCTGGGAGCCCTGGGGAGCGGCTCCCTTCAGGGTCATTTCTCAGTACCCCTTGCAGGACACCCTGGAACAGGAAGTATGTGGCCATGCCCTCCTCTCCAAGCCCCAGCAGGGCAGCTGGCAAGAGCTTTCCCTGTGCCATTTGCCAGAGCATGGGGGAGCTTTGGGAGACAGGTGTGATATGATGGGTTTGTGGCTCAAGCATAAGAACATGAGACTTGCAACCCTGGATCTCATCAGCCCCTTGCCACTGTTGTGGGGGGCCAGCTGCCCCAGGGCTACTGGGGTGCATGAGCGGCTGCAGGCAGGAGTGACGTGGCCTCACCCCAGGATATGGTGGCTCTCAAGAACTTGTGTAGGATCATCATAGTTCTCCCCAGACTGCAGGGATGTCACTGTTACTAAGCCTGTTCCTAGCTCTGGGGATCCATGTGTGTGCTTCTTCACCACCTTCTATAATACTTGTTATTTTACACAGTGCTCTTACAGGTCTTCTTATTCACCTCTGGGGAGTCCTGTTTCCTCACACAGTAAGATTTCACTGTGCCTCTTCCTTGCCTGTCCATGACACTTCCCAGCTCTCACTATCCTCTTTCAGCAGCAGGGCAGCCTTGGCCACGTACTGTTCCAGATGAGGGTCCAACTGGTTCATGTCATGGCTGTGGCTGCATCTCCCATGTCTGTCTTTGACTCACTCCTAGCAGCCCCTAGCACCTTATTGGCTGCTGCGACTGTGGCTGCAGGCTGAGCATGGCTCTGCCCAGAGCTGCTCATGGGGACAGGCTGTTCTGCCAGCAGCTCCTCTCTGAGATGTCACTTGTGTCCTTACCCTATCATCACCTCACCTGCTCCACCTTCTCTTGGCATCTCTCCTCCAAAACTCTTGCTTTACTCTTCCTCTCCACTCCCTTGGCATTCATCCCTCTCTTCTATTACCCACAGGGTAGCATATCCCACTCTAGAGCTGAATGGGTCCTTTCAGGAAAGGTCTGGCCCTGGACCATGTCCTGCACTTTTGGAACAGAGAGATGTCGAAATACCAGGGGAGATGGCAGCTTCTACTGGGGATATTGGCCCTGCAGCACCAGGGCAGAGCTCTGGTTTGTGTGCTCTGGCTTCAGCCTGCAAGGAGGCTGTGGAGTCCCACACAGAGGGTGAAAGACTGGAAGACTGGCTCTGCTCATTGTCCCAAATGCTCATGTCAATGTTTCTGCATTTGTGTTAAACACTCCAGTGTGGACTGGACAGAGCAGATAAAAAGTGCCATGCTTCTTGTCAAGAGATGAATGTTGTTTTCCTGTGTCCTGCAGCAGGAGCTGATAGAGAAATGTATTACACAGTGTTTGAAGAAGGGTCTTAATTATTGTGCAGACTTTGTGTTCAGACTTCAAATGTGTTTTTCCCATGCCTGCTGTCTAATCTGGAGAACAAAAGGTTATGGTTCATAGGTCAGAGCATGACACCCATTGCGAGCACTCTGCTTTACATCCCAGTTATTCCAATCAATGAGCTTTGCTGAATTTTTTATGCTGTGCTGGGCTTTTATCTCACTCATTTTATTGAAAAACTACAAAACAAAAACCAAAGTGGAGTCAGATGAATTCCTAAGGTCCTGTTGGCATAAAAATCTACAGAATCTTGAACAAAGTAACTACAATAATTAAAAGCAGAACTGAAAACAAGGAGCCACAGAGAATATTTTGTGTAACAGTGAAACCACCTGCCCAATTACAATAATGCCTATCAATCTACCAAACCTGGAGATATCTGTAATTTGTCTAGGAACTGTAGAGGCCAGGTAGAAACCTAGAGGGAGGTGCTTTGGACTCAAATCATGGTGCTATTTCATGGAGAAGGGTTGAGTTCCATCCTTACAGATTTTTCAGCCCAGGAAGAATGATCTGGTGCTGGGCAGGCAGAAAGGAGTCATTTCCCTTGGCTTGGGGGCACCTTGTGCAACACAAACTGAGAAGTGGGAGGTGGACTCAGAGGGTTGGAAAGGAGAAAGGCCATGATGTGTCTGGCCCTTGCACTGCTGCTCCCTACCAACCTGTATCAGCAGGGTCCCTGCATAGTGCCCCAGAGCCCTGGAGCATGACGATTTCAAGACATGCAGTGAGCTGATGTGGCACAGTTTTTTGGGAACCCAAATAACGTTTGACAACAACCCCTATGGGCATGTAGAGAAGAGAAGCCTCTCTGAGGTCTACCACAGGGAAAGACAAAATGAAACAGTGAATAAGAAAAGCCACATCCAACATCTAGGCAAAAGTCTTGGAGCCACACTCAGGGTGATAAATCACCAGCAAGATGTCTCCCCTCCAGCAGCTGCAGTCCTGCCAATGTCTTTTTTTCAGCCCTCAATGCAGTTACCTAAGAATTCTGGTTTTTTTTCCTTGGCAAGAAAGAATTTATTTGACCAAACAATGATGCAGCAGCTTCTGCTGACACTCTCGAAGCAGCAGGGCAATGCCACCCTCTGCAGCCCCTGGTGCAGCTGAGGAAGGCAGCAGCTCTCCATCCAGCCCAGTGGAAAACTGCCCCCTGCCTTGCTGCACTAGGGCAAGGTGCAGACGCAGCGTGGGCACAGAACAGCTGCTGCCACAAGATGCTTGCTGCTGAGTTGGTTTTCTTTCTTTCTTTCCTCTGGCCCAGCAAGCAGAGGCAATGGGACTTTGGGGATGTGGATGGGCAGGCCACATGTGCAGGTCACCAGCTTTTTAGCCTGAAGGACAAGGGATGGATTTGTCACAGCAAAATCTCTGTGCCTCCTCTCCCCCTCACCCCGGCTTCTGGGTAGCAGACAATGCTTGCCAGATGCACAAACTCTCCAAACCACCACTGACTGTCCCCTCCCAGCTCTCCATCAGCATTCAGCAGAACCTGTCTGATTTTGCTGGCTATGCCTACAGAGAATCAGCTTGCTCCGTCCTCCTCCTCTTACCCCTTTCCTCCCCTTTTCACCAGGACTGCCCCAAAGGCAAATGCTCAGACCACCTTTATGTTACTGGTAAAGGAGGATGCAGTGTGGAAGTCTCAGTTAATTCTGGAACTGCTGCAGTCCCGTCAGATATTGCTGCATTTCTGTTTAAAAGAAGGGGGAGGAGGGAAAAAGGGAAAAAATGCTCCAGTACAATACATTTGCCAAGGCTGCTTAGGTGACCTACTGCTTTGCATGTCAATATGCTTCTTGCAGAACCCAGTGGAGAGCAGCTCCTAGCAATGTATATTAATTTGCAAGACGAGAGAACTATCCTCCCTGAACTGATGGAAACCAGGATGTTTTCAGGCTCAGGCTGAACAGGGCTTCCAGCCAACCTGGTCCCCTGGGAATGGTATTCTCTTACAGGTCGCTGAAAGGAGCCTGAGGAAAACACACGATTTCTCAGGAGGTTTCAGGCTTGCTCTCTGAGTGTCTGCTACTCTGGGAACATTATAAGGGGGCTGCAAATGGCTGAAGGCTGAGCACCCCTGAGGACAACAATTCAGTCACTATAATATGATATATTAAAAAAAACAGGTATAGGGGCTTTGCCAGTCCACCTTTATCTCAGACCTGTACCTCCCAGGGTGTCACACTGCACTGAGGAAGGTACCTGTGCCTGCCAGGGCTGCTCAGTGCTGGTCACAGCCTGCGTGTGTGAGAGTCAAGCCTTAGGGCTCCTGGGCTTTGCCATCCTGGCACCACTGTGTGAAGGCTGATGGGCAACCCCACTACTCTTGCAGTTGTTAGAAGGGAGCATTAATATTTAACTCCCTCCCCAGACCATGGAGCTGAACTGCTGGTTGCTGCCAAAAAACACCTCTGCGTTCACGCAGAGTTCAACAGAGCTGCTTCGTGCCCTCCTGTAGCATCTGAAGGGACTGTATTTACGTTTCTGACAGTGCAAAGCCAAGGTCTCTGTTATTCCTGCTTCCCTGATGTATCTCAGGCTTGCTGCAGGGCTTTTCCAAATGCTGCAACCCTGGGATCTGCATCCACCCTGTCCTTTTAGCCAAGCTCAGACCATGGCAGCTGTAGGCAGAGCAGGCATGGGAGGACATGCAGGTCTGTTCCATCCGTGGGTCTCTTGGGAATTCATTGCCCTAGAGAGCCAGACTGTCACCCAGTAATGGATTAATTCTTGCTTACTACCATGGTGGACGGCTCATGCCCAACAGGACATGCTTATTTAGGCCAAATCAGTGACACAGTATAACTTGGCTGTGTTTCCCTTCCCCCCTCATCCATCTACATCCTGACATGTTCTTTGAGTGTGGGGATTTATCACAAGGCATGTCAACCAAATGACTCCCAGTTTCATTCCCTAAGAATCTGAGGACCCAGTGAAAAAATTTGCAAGACACTCTGCAGATTTTGGAACATCCATGATTCAGGCAAAGTCAGACTGAATGCGAATGGTGCTAGCACACATCCACAATATTGGTGCACAGTTTGTCCTCTCCATCACCCTGTTGTTCTTGAGTCTGACAGAATATGTGATATTTGGGTTATTTCTCAAGTGCCTTAATGCTGCAGAATGTAGTCAAAACAGGCATGCAGACTTAGGAGAGCAATTCCTGTCTGTGCTTCCCAGCCCACCACACAGTTAGCTAATGAAGCAAATCCAGGAGCTGTGAAAATGGTCTTTGGCAATATGCAAGCAGATCACTTGAGAAAGACTTAATGGATACAAAGAGCCTGGGGAAATGCATGGGGAAGCAATGGGTGGATTGCTTGGAGAGGTTTTGCATGTGTTTTCGAAATAGTGATGAGCTGTGTGGTTTATTTTACAGTACCTGTCAGGATTTGGAAATGAACATGCTTCTGAGGATCCACGCTGTCCAGGAGCTTTACCGGAGGGACAGGTACTGAGGCTTTTTTAACTGCTTTATCAAAATACACTTTTGAGCTAATAACTAGTCCCTGGGCTTCTTTCCATCTTATCAATGTTTATCCATCTTATCAATCTTTCCGTCAATGTTTCCTTTCTCTCTGCCACCATGAAAATCTCCAGAAACCTTTTTTATGCAAGACTGGAATAATAAGATGCTGGCAGAAGTCAGAACTAAGTATTTCCATTCATACTTTCTATTTTAAAGTTATTTGTCAGCTTCCAAGTTTCACCTTGGGGGTTAAGATTTGCCTAAGTTATCTCTGCACAGGAACAGGGTTTTTTTCCTAAAAGGTCTGCAGTACATGTGGCTCAGCCACACTGAGAAGGAAGACACCAGCTCTGGAATAAACCAGAGCAGAAGTTTGAAGATTGGCAGGGCAACATGTTTGTGCAGGAGAAGCAGCTTTCACAACTTCTGTAGGACTGGGTTTCAATGAAGCTGACATACAAGCCTTTGGCAGGGGACCAGCTTCTTTGTAGGGAGGGGACATATACGCCTGTAGTAATAAACTGACAGATTCATTCTTACAAGTAACTTCTGAACATGTTTGATGAATATAAATTATGTGGGGTCATTCTGTTTTAAGGAAAGGAATTGCAACCCCTCTAGTGCTACCCTCTTGGTGCCCAGAGGCGAGAATTAAACTCTGAAGAATTAAAGGTCTCTCACCTCCTTTGTGCTGGTCTCCTTTACACCCGCATGCATTTTTAAGCTGCCTGTGGCTTCCCTTGGATCTTCTGTAATCGTTTGGACTTGGATGGCAGCACCTCTCCTATGAAGAACAGGCTGAGAGAGTTGGGGTTGTTCAGACTCGAGAAGAGAATGCTCCAGGGAGACTTTATAGCCCCTTCCAGTACTGAAATGGGGCTAGAAGGGAGCTGGAGGGGGACTTTTCACACAGTCATGTAGTGGACAGGACAAGGGAGAATGACTTTCAACCAAAAGAAGGCAGGTTTAGATCAGACATTAAGAAGAAATTCTTTACTATGAGAGTGGTGCAACACTGGCACAGGTCGCCCAGAGAAGTTGTGGATATTCCATTCCTGGAAATATTTTAGGTCACGTTGAATAGGGCTTTGAGAAACCTGCTCTAGTGGGAAGTGTTCTCGCTCATGGAAGGGGGGTTGGAACTAGATGATCTTTAGGGTCCCTTCCAATCCAAGCCATTCTAGGATTCTGTGACTTGGTGCTCAGCCAATTACAACCCTTGGTGCTTCTCTTCACCATCTGTGCAAAGAGGTCTGTAGAATTAAGGTCAGATGGAGATCTTTTCACCTTTTGCTTTTTCTGAGTTTTCTGGATCTCCCCAGTTCTGATGTTTTACACATTATGTGGCAATGTGGACACTTAAAACACAACACAGGTACACATTAAATGCATATACATGTCCCCTAGGTCTGCATGGCAGCCGACAGTGTGCTCACAAGAAAGACAAACTGCTGTGCTGATTCAGGCTGATATCTTGGCTGGTGCAGTGTCTTGTTTCCAAGGCTGACGAGAAAAGATGTAAGATAGAGGCACCTTAAAACTGGAAGATCAATAGTGGTGGCTACGGGTCTAGAAAGGTGGTGGGCTGTGGTGGATGTTCTCTTTGAGGTTTTCCAGAGCAGCACCGCTTTTCAGAGGCAGACTCCTCCAGCTCCTGGCTAAGGTGCTCTCATCCAGACAGAGTCTGGACTCTGTGTCAAAAGAGTTAATAGAAAAATCTGAAAATAAGTTAGACAAAAAAAAATCTTCAGTCCCAGGAGTGGATCCTTTATCCGATGCAGTATTTATAAGACTGGCATCTGCCGTAGTGCTGGCTAAGATAAAAATTCCAAGGGTTATCGATCCCCCTGCTTCACTGCATACCCGTACTGACAAGATAGAGCTTGAGGGCTGGAAGCAATGTGCACTTTGAGAGCTTTAGCTTTCTCCTCTGTCTGCCTGTCAGGGCAGTCTTTGGTACCCTATGGATGGCTGGTCTGCTCAGCAGCAGGATGACAGGATGCTATACTAGACCTTGCAGGAGGGAGATGGGATAGCAAATGGTGTATGACTGTCCCACTGGGGTGTTTCCTGCAGTTTTTGAATGCCTTTGCATCTTGCTGATCTCAGACAAATAGATGGTGGCCTACTTAGATCAAAATGCTTAGTTTCTGTTCTCTGAAAAGGAGGAATGTATCCTCCAGTTATGAACTCATAAGGGTTGCAAAAACTGCGCTAGATGTACCCACGGCTCTGCAAAGGGGAAAGTGCCCCCCCCTTTGTGCTCCTAAGGAGGCCTCTCTGTGCAGAAACCCTGCAAGAAAGCAAAGGCTCCTACAAAGGTCACTCATACTTTTGGGCAGCAAGCAGCACCATGAGGAGGAAGCAGCATGACTGAAATGCCTGCTTTGGGCACCAGTTCCATAGGCAGAGGGCAGGAGGAGTAAAGCGAATTCAGTGCTTTCAGCTGCTGTGAGTCTTTATCAGCCTTCTAGAAAGCCAGCCAGACATGATGCTCTGGGGTTACCCCTCTGAACACTTGGTCTGAGAAAAGTTTGTGCTCAATACCAGTCTGCTTTGCAGTCTGTATTAATTGGGAATTGTTTCCTTCTCCCTGATGCTCCTGTTTCTGACCCTGCTGAGCACTGCCCCTTGCAGCTTACTCTATTGCTGCCTCAGTGGCTGTGTTGACTCCATAGAGCACTTTTGTGGCATGTGGGAATGGGGTTTGGGGTCTGGCTGGTGCTTCAGAGAAGCAAGAACACACAAATATTGGAGCTGAAGTACAGCCTCAGGAGTGCACAGCATCCCACGGCATCATGGTGCTGGGTGCCCAGTACAGCATTCTGCCGGAGGCTTCAGAGCCAAGTTCCATGCCACTGCCTCTCACTCCTTATTTTTCCTTCTCCTCCATCCAGAATAACCCTCAAGTTTGCCCATACGGCCTGTATGCGGAACAGCTTTCGGGCTCTGCCTTCACCTGTCCCCGGCCCACCAACAAGCGAAGGTACCGTGACCCCTGGCAGTGGGTGGGGGATGTGGCACTTGGAGTGAGCACTGAGGAGCAGTGGAGAGGCTTTCTGCAAGCCTAGAAAGGTTAAAATCCTCTACTGTACACTGGGAGAGGGACAAGGACAGAAGACCACAGGGAGAGGAAGAGGGAGAGGGAGAGGGAGATGTAGAGGGAGAGGGAGAAAAAAGGCTTTGGTGGGGCAAGTGGGTTATGAAAATGCTGAGAAAGGAGTGATAAGGTTGGGAAAGAAAGTGGTTTTCTGGGCAAGGTGAGGAAAGGGGGGATGTTCATAGGGACCACATGGCCCTGAGTAGGTTGTGTGTGCTGTGTGAAACAAACTTGGGTTTTCAGCCCTGATGCTATTAAGGAAACATCACCCCTGCCATTCGTGCTGGTAAGCACCTGATGGATAGTGTCAAAACCAAGTCTCTGAGAAAGGCTCTTTCCTCCTCCTAAGGGACGTTCCTGCACACTGGCTGGGGCCAGTGAGCTGCTAGCTCAGTCTGTTCCTATTTTGGGGCTGCCCAGGGCCTCAGAAAAGTGCCAGGCACCCAGCATGCTCTTTAACACCTCAGCAGTGCTGGGAACAGCTTGTTCCAGCCAGCAGTGAACTTCCCAGAGCTCTGTCCTGGTTGTCATGCTCCAGCCATCACCAGATTGCAGAAGATGGGTTTTTCTTTTTGCTTCTCCCACTGTGGCTCTTCTGTCCCTTTTGCTGCTTGTTCAAATGAAAGGCAAACACATCAGCTGAGATGCCTCTGCTCTCCACGATGCTGCCAGCTCTCAGTGTGCATGGGAAAAGGATGAATCATTGTTTGCTGCACGAAGATGTCCTTGATGAAATTTTTCCAGCTCTCAAGGGAGAGCTCCCTCCTCCCCTCTCCCACTTGCCCAAACTACAACCACCGCTGTTAACACATCAAAGGCATTGGCAGTCCTGCCTAGCTCAGGCTTTCCTGATCACCTCTGCTCTCTCACCTCATTGAAAGCCCAGCTTCGGGCTTGGCTGCACCCATGCAGGGTGTGTGGATGCTCAGGTGGCAGGGTCCACAGCCACAGCAGGCAGCAAGGAAGGAGAGCGATGGTTCCAGGCAGTGATGGAGGCATGGGAGACCTCCTACAGTAGCAGGAAGCATCACATACAATTCTGAGTTTTGCTGCATGGGCACGGTCAGCCAAGCATAAGATGCTACTTTTTGTAATCCATCCAAATTCAGATACAGGCTGTGACCTTGTGTCTCCAGAGATCTCCTCTGTTCTTTCCATTGGACACTGCTTGTCCCTGTCTTGTCTGAGCTGCTTTATAGCTACGTTTAAACAAGCTTCTTTTTTCCAACTGCGAGATTGCTGTATTTCAGCCACAGAAAATCTGTATCTTTATTTTTTATATGCATATATGTGTATGGGTGAATGTAGATATACGTAATTATATGTAAATACACATATAGACATTTGCCTATATAAAGCAAGACATGTTTGTATTTAGAGCCTCTAATAAAAGCCGTCTCTCTGGAAATCCCTGGCTGTGAGCTGTTTGATATTTAATTTTAATATTAATATTATTGATTTGATATGTAATAAATCTTTTGTTCCAATTGCCACTCATGTAAATGTTATTCTAGGAGCTCAATCAGCCAGCAGCTACCCAGAGGGTAGCTCTTAACCTCTTCCCCAGGCTAATCCAGGTATTTTCCTTCTTTGTAGCTGGCTGTATCGAATCCTACCGTCAGTCTGCCACAAACCCTTCAAACCTCTTGAGGAAGGCCACTTGACACATGACTGGGATGAAATTGAGCCTGACCCCAACCAGGTAACCATGCTGGAAGAAGCCCTGGTCCTGTCAGGAGGACAGTCAAATATCGAACTAACCAAAAGTGCAAAGGCACTGAGTTGCAAGAGGTCTGAGGGGAGCCATGCATTCCTGGGGGTCAGGTCAGCTCAAGGGCAGGGTCTTGTCTGTCACCTGTTCATTGTTCCTCACCATGGTCACCCAAGGAAGGACAGCCCTCAATCCTTGTTGCTTCCCATCTTGATCATTGTGCTGCTTCCCAGCATGGCTAAAGTCCCACAGAGTTAGTGCTGTGCTACCTGGCATCTCTGCTGGGGGCTCCTGTTGGCCACCTTTAAATCCACTCTCTCTTCTTCAGTGTCCCACATCAAAATCTCATCATGTCTCAGCCCAGCAGGCAGAGCCTGCCATGCAGGCAGCACGTCTCTGCCATCCATCCTCTCCTTCCCTGCACTTTTGGAGAGACTGCTGGCTGCCAGCCCATTTCTCTGCTTCCCTCATGGGAAATCTCGCTTCATTCTGGAGAGTCACACAGAGAGATGGCATTTGTCTTCCTCTGTTATGGCCTTGCCATTGTCTTTAATCATGATTTCTTCCCTGCCAGCCCCAGAACATTTGGCTTTGCTAATCTGCTGCCATTCTCCTCTCAACATCATGGGATGGTCATTGGTTTTCGCTTCTCTCAGGTGTTGCCCTTTGATGCATCATGATTAGCTAATTTCCAGCCTCCCAGCAGCCTGACTATTTGTCTAAATAACTTCCCAGATCTGCTGGAATATGTTTTCTAGCCATTGAACAAGGAGCAGTGACAGGCTCACATTTACCTGCCTCTGGTGTTCCTTCCCAGATGAGGCTCCAATGACTTCTGTTATCACCTCATCCATCCTTGATGCCCTTTTGGACCCTAAATCTACCTTTATGATTATTTATAATTACAGTAATTCCAAGATGCCCAGCTCTCAAGCATCTAAACCATTTACATGTCGTACCCTTTCTGCCAAAGGAAACAGCAGCAAAGCTCCTGCCCACTCCCTCTCTTGCCACTTTCAATGGCAACCACCAAACCCAGAGGGGTTATTTCCTGGAAGTAAGTGGAAGCCACCTTCCTGCTTTCCTTCTTATCCTCTCTGAAGCAGAGGAAGAGACAAAGTTCAGTTTGTTGGACAAGATCTACTCTTCCCTGCAATGCTTTGTGTTTCACACAGGTACTTAGGGAGCTTCCCCAATCCTTATCCATCTAAGAAGATGGCCATATGGAGGCACCTTATGCAAAGCCCATTGAAGTCGATGGGAAAAAATACACTTTAACATTACCCAAGGACAACGGCAGAATTATAAAAGACACAGACAACAAAACAGAAAAGAAGTCAAACATTATGAAAAAATATGGGGTGGCATCTGAGCAAGAAATGCTGAAAGAGAAAAAAACTCTCCAGACTGGAACAGAGATATCCAAGGGAAGCTATGATTGAGAGGCAGGGAGAAAACAAATACCAATAACAAATGTCACAGTAAAAAAACAAACCCAAAAAAACCAAAAAACAAAACAAAACAAAAACCCCCAAACAAACAAAACCCCCCACAAAAAACCCCCAACCAAACGAAAAAATAACAAACCAAAAACCAACAAAAAACCCAAACAAACATGAACTGTGGAACTTCTTGTCAGAGGATGCAGGTGGATTCAAATCCAATAAATATTTTGGGCTCCTCTGGCACCTTCTGCCTGAGGACCTAGATAGGCTTTGCAAGAAGTAATTAGTGCTGCTCATGGCTCCTATTGATGCAGGCAGAGCTATTTCTGCTTTGGATGTGGGGATACCAAGGCAGAGCAAACAGCAATGTCATGTTTGGCTCACAGAGGGACTGAATCATTCATCATGGAGTGGAGCACAGGACCATGACAATTTGAGTGTGGAAAGCTGGCTCATCTGAATTTCTTTGTTCTCAACAGTGTTGTTAGTAATAGAGACAGATTTTAAATACGGGGGGTTTTTTAACCGTGGCACTACACAGGCCTGCCAATTACTTTACAAAAGTATGATAAAAAAATTTAAAAGCCCCCTAAATAAAAAAAAAAAAAAATGAACAAAAATACTTGTAAACCAGATTATCAAGGCAATGAGGAAAGAGAGAGCTACCTCAGCTAGCAGAAGGCAGGGAAGCAGGGGGAGGACAGGGGTCTTCTGTCTTCTGAATTACCACTATTTGTGTTCTGACCACTGGAATCTCTTTCTTGATTTTCGTTTTATGCAATCTAGCTGAGATGGAAACCTTTTGAGATTCCAAAAGCCCCTCAGAATAAGATGGACTTTGTGAGCGTAAGTTGGGAAACCAGGGCATCTGGGCATCCTCCATCTCTGTTCCCCCTCAGGGGGTGGCAGGGCACACAGGATGCACAGAATTGGGCTAACATTGGCAGTTTTGAAACCACTGGGCTTGCAGAGCATCTGTGGGAGGGGAGAGGATTGCAGATTTCAAGCAACTGAGAGTGGGCTTGATTTTCTTCATTGACTTTCAAGGAACACTTAAAGAAAAAACAAAAAAGCCCCAACCCTCAGTTTTCCCCAGAGTCTTGGCCAGAAAACACCCCTTTACATGGATTTTAAGAAACCCATAGTATATTAAAGGGAAGCCAATGCATTTGACAAAAGGCCATACACAGAAAGTCTGGTGGGAGTGTGGGAAGTGGGAGAGGGGGTGAGTCCCAGCAAGGGGGTGGGGTGAGGGGAGGAAAGGGGGCTGCCCCTGCTCCCCTGCCTGCTGCTCACTCCTGGTGCTTTGCGTTTACCTGTAGGGGCTGTACACCCTGTGTGGTGCTGGTGAGCCCAGAGGACGCAATGGCATCGCTGTCCATATTTTTGTCTGCAACACCTCCATGATCGACAGGTCAGTGCCTGCTGTGCTGGTGGCTCAGGCTGCTCCAGGCTGGCTGCCTGCATGTGTCTGCCTGCTGTCACCAACTTGAGTACAGCTCCCAGCATCCCTGTTTGTCCTGTGTTCCTGTGTGCACAGGTAAACATGTTCTCTGTGTCCATTAGCAGGTGTTTGTGCTCTGTGGTCAGGCACTGGAGGAGTGGGTGGGGAATCACCAAGAGAAGTAGGGAACTGGACATGGTGCAACAAGAGGAGATATGTTGGATTTAGGTCCTCTTGTCTCAGGCACTGGAGCTGCTCCTCAGAATTCAACACATGCAGCAGGCATTGCTGCTCCCTGCAGCGGCTCAGGGGGGAAATCAGCCCCACTCCCCAGTTTGCAACAACTGATGTGCCCCTAACTGCAAAGGCAGGGACCTGGGAGAGGGCAGGAAACATCTTGCTCTCAGACTGAGCCATTTACTTAAGAGTTGGACTTGATGATCCTTGGAGGTCCCTTCCAACTCAGAATATTCTGTGAATATGTGAAACTCTGCCATGTCAGCCTCCCAGCTCCAAACTCCCCAGCTGTGGTTGTGGTGTGCACAAGTGGGGGTTTATAGCACCTTGACCTTCCTGTTTCCCTTTTTCTTTAGATGCCTTTATAATTCAGATGGCGACTTCCTGATTGGTGAGTTGATGTTTTGGCTTCTTTTCTCCACCAGGTAGTTCTACCTTGGTGTACCATCTGCCTGCCTCTTTGTTCTTCCAGAGCCTTGGGCTCTACAGCCAAGATTTGGAGGAGAGGGTTGGCTTCAACCCCCTGCCATGCAGATTTGGTGGTCTGGCACCAGCTGGACTGTTGGGCAAGTTGCACTGCTCCTGTGCCAGACCACAACTCTTTGAGCAGTGACCCAGGTTCCTTGGCATGATTCTCAGGGATCATTTCCCAATGCTTCCCAGACTGGTATTAGGCATGTCACAAGCAGAGGTTTTCTGGAAATCATAAACCTCACGATTTCTGAACAGCTTACAGTTAGATGCCTTTGTTGCTTCAGCCCAAGATTATTTGGCATGGCAGCTAAGCTCCCGTGCTGTGCCAGCCTCGGGCAACCAGACTGCCACAGTGAGTGTGGAGGTTGACACATAAAGTCCACACATGCTGAAAAATATTCTGAGTGGTATCAGAAGTCAGATATTTGCTTGTACCTTTCTTAAGTAAGGAACAGGAATGCCTTCGGGACACCAACAGGAATATTTGTCTCATCAAATAGCTATTAAATTGTCCTCACTCACCTCCCTCACTACTGTGAAGTAAAAGTGCCAGGATAGGATTTGTAAATCTGCTAGTTTTTCAAGTCAAAATGTAAGCTCTCCTGTGCCAGAACAGTCATAGAAAACAATGCAGATGTTAGCAGAGTATTGCTTCTACCCTCAGGAAACAGTTATTCCCAGACATCTCACACTGCCACAGTCATGACTAAGATGGGTACGTGCCTTGTTTCATATGAAGATTGTGAGAGAGACAGGTATGGCCCCAAATATATTAAATCCCATTTATTTAGACTGCAGTGCAAACCTTACATTGAAGGCCACAAAGTGATGGCTCATACAAGTACCTTCTGTGATGTGGAGATGATGGGGCTGGTCAGGAAGCTTTCACCCCAGCACAGGTGTCTGGGCTGCAAGACTCTGCATGGGAGCAAAGACTCCCTGTGTAGCTGTGTCAGAAAGGGCCCGTTGCTCTTCCTTGGATTCTGGGTGCTCTGGCAGGGACAGAGAAGGTGGCAATCATCACATTACTTCAGCTGCTCTGCCTTCATTTTGTTTCCACAGTGCCCCAGCAAGGAAAACTGCTCATCACAACTGAGTTTGGGAAGATGCTAGTGGAGCCCAATGAAATCTGTGTCATCCAGGTAAGGGCTGAATGCACCTTGCCTGTGGCTCAGTGCCAGATGCTGGAGCAAGCCAACTCCTGCACTCAGCTGCTTGTGGTTTGTCAGCAAAGTCCTGGGAGGATCCTGTATCTTCCTTTATTTTCCAGCAAGGAATGCGTTTCAGTGTGGAGGTGTTTGGAGAGACCAGAGGCTACATCCTGGAGGTGTATGGGGCACACTTCGAGCTGCCTGACCTGGGACCCATTGGTAATCATCTCCTGTTAGACCTACAGAGAATTTCATAGGGACAGGCATGAATTGCAAACCCAAATGAATCACATCCTCCCATGCACATGCTCCTTCACAAAGATGCTTTCCATTCCAGCACTGTTATTCCTCAGCAGAACAAGCATCTCCCCTAAAAAAATGTGACAGACCAGTTGCCCAGAAATTCCCCTGGCACTGAAGGGACCATTTATCTCCCACCCTCTTTTCCAACTTTTGCTTTTCTGTTCCGGTCTGGGTGTCCCTGTCTGCTGGCTCTGAATCTGCTCCTACCCAAAGAAACTCAAAAGGCCATCACCACTGATGCCTCATATCTACAGATATGACATCAACTGGAGTGATAAGGGAGAATTAACCTGGTAAAAGGAAGGGCAGATTTCAGAGGCAACAGATATTCTTAAGGCCCCATTTTAAATCTAATCAAGTGGTTTTTCCCCCCTACCTCTCTTAACAGAGGCACCTTGGAGCTCTAGAGTGCCTTAGTGTCAGAAACTGCTTCCCCTGGAGAATTAGAAACCAATAAAATGAGCAGCACAGGACTCGGATCAGCAACACATTCACATCTCCGTGTAGTGCTGCCACGGTGGATCTGCTTTCACTGAGCAGAGGTCTAGCTCTCATAAATCACAGATCCTCTGTGCCAGATGCATCCTGCTCTGTGCAGAGTCACAGATCATGAAGGCACAACCTCTTGCTGCCATGACAAAGACGTTGTGAGGGGACGTGGCATCTGAAGGCCAGCTGCCCACATTGTGATTTCCCAGTCAGCTTTCTGGCAGTGCTCATCTCAGGTTATGTCACCTTCCTTATCCCTTGGGTACTTGCTTCCAAATTTATCTTGATTAGAAAAACACCTCCTGGTTACTCCTACTAAGATTGTCTCGGGGAAGGGAAGTGAAACTCTCTTGTAACAGCTAAAATAACTACAAAAATAGTGCCAATAGTTCTCCACCTTCAGACTCATGTTTTGGGGTTGGCTGTTTTTTGTTTTAGGTTGGATTGCGTTCTTTTTCCCCAGTAGATATTTTTAGCCCTCAGTATGATCTAAAAGACTGACCATGCTTCAAGTAAATTAACTGGTATTATCAATCAGTAACAAGCTTGGTGTGGCACATCTGCATTCAGAGGCATTTGCATCTCATGGCCATGGTGAAACTGTAGCTGGTCATTCTTGCAGTGGAGAACCAACCCAATTTGCAGCTCTTCAATAGAAACCCACTTGAGCATCTCTCCAGTATGACTTCCTGGGCACATATTTTTCCACATGGAGCCTACAGTGATTTTTCAGCAGCTTGCCTTTTAGCCAGCTGCAGCTTTCTGCCTTCGCCCACTTATCATATCCTGTGCCTGCTCCACTTGATTATTGATATGGTTGTGCAGCCTGTTTGTAATAAGTTTTCCCATTAGCTAGTTTTTCAGACACAGTTAGACTTTCTTTGGTATTTTGGTTTGGGGGTTTTTTGTCTCCAGAAGGCAGGAATCTATTATAAGTCTTACTTTCTTGGAGAAAAGGAAAAGAGTGCACTTGCCTGTAAACCTTTTCAGGAGGTAGTAATTATAAGAGCTTCTCACCACCTGCCTGCCTTTCCCTCAGAGATCAAGATCCTTTGTGTTTCAGTCTTACTTTATTTTAACTTCACTTTTCACTTGAAAAAAAAAAGACAGCCGGAGAAAAGCAGTGACTGTTAAACCTTAGCAGCAGGTAGTAATGACTGCATTTTTATCCAAGAAATTCAAAACCACTTTGTAACAATAATACTAACGATGAGAAGAAGAATGCGCCAGCACCCATATGGTACTTTGCACTTTGAAATGCACTCCTCACATTAAGCAACCCCTCAGTATGCCCAGAGTCTGTAGGTATCATTGTTTTATTACTCTCTTTATTAGCATTCAGAAATGTATTTGGCCCCCTCATGACATGCATCGTAACTTCTGCATGGCTAAGCATCGATCAGCAGGATGTCCAGGAACAGAGAGCAATTTATCCTCCATTTTTCACTTAATTTCTAATTGTTACATGTCTTTAATTGAGGATGATGTACTAATCTCATTCAGAAGGCAACCAGTGGAGACCTATCTTAGTCACAAAGGGAGCATGCACTTAAATGCTAGGATGAATTACAATTACCTACTCCTAGGAGCATGAGAAGTACATGACTATTTCTAGTTTCATGGTGGGCCAAGAAGCAGTTGGGCCATTCATAACATAGAAGGGCACCCACAAAGCCAGGAAATTGCACCAGCCTCTCACTTCACTAGCAGATTGCCCAAAGAGATTTGTCACCTCTCCATCTTTCCCAGGAGCCAACGGCCTGGCCAACCCACGTGACTTTTTGGTGCCTGCGGCATGGTACGAGGACCGCCAAGTGCCAGGGGGCTACACAGTGATCAGCAAGTACCAGGGCAAGCTGTTTGCAGCCCAGCAGGTGAGGATGCCCTGGGAGAACAGGTAACACTGAGATAGAGTGACTGCCAGTGCATGGTGTGGGATATGCAGCTCAGTAGCATGCATGTAGTCTCAGGAGGTCCTGCTGTGTCATGTAGAGCAGAACTGAGCCCTTGTCTTCTTGAGCCATTCATTTTCCTGGCTGAGGATCCTCACTCTGGAAAAAAATGTTTGTGAAGACTTGGTTGTCCAAAAACTCAACTATGGCCTTTGAGTCACTGTTTCCATATGTTTATAGTGACAGAATAGAAAAGAGGAGCTGGGGCTGCTGTGAAAATTCAGAGTTTCCTTACCAGAGAGCTGCTGTTGCAGCTGGCCTTGTCCAACCACTGCCTGAGCACTCAAAAGCTCTTAGAGACCAAACTCCAGAGGGAGTGCTGAGGCTCACCATGTGGAAACGCTGAGGGAAACCTCATCCTGACAGCACTGGGCTGTGCTTAAAGGGCTTCCTGTGTAGCTCTTACCAGTACTAAACCCACTTTTCATTTGGGAAAGAGCAGCATCCTGCACATGTGCAGCATGTTGGAAGGCTGTATGTGGTAATCCTTTGTCTCTTTGCTTTGCTAGGATTACTCCCCTTTCAATGTTGTAGCTTGGCATGGGAACTACACGCCGTACAAATACCATCTGGAAAAATTCATGGTCATTAATGCTGTTGCTTTTGACCATGCGGTAAGTTCTGCAGCTGGGCAAGGCAAAGCAAAACTTTGTGGCTACCGTACCATCCAAACCCACCCTGAGCTCCAGGGGCTCTGTGCCTCTTAAGAAATACATTGTGCTTTAAGAAACAGTGTGGAATCTCTGGTGCTGCTTTCCCTGGGCCCAAATCAAGCTCCTGTGAAGGAAGACATTCTCCTTTGTGGCACAAAGACATAACTGGAGGTTGATCAGCTTCTTAAACAGCTCTGTGCAGATTAGCATAGAATTTCTGTGCCTTGGAGGAGGGATGAATACTGAAGCCAACATACAACGTGCAACTCAGCAAAAAGACTGTTGCTTCAAATTCTTGCCTCGATTTATTTCTTGCTATTGGACAGACTCCTTCCCCTATTTCCTCTGAGTTCAGCATTTAAATTCATTTTGAAGAGCTGCCAGTTTTCATTGTAATAATTCTAGATCTTATGGAAAATAACTGAAGCCAAAACTAATGTGACCAGCTCATGTAAAAAGGAAACCAGTCTGGTAGGAAAGATGCCCACAGCAATGCAAGTGGGTGTGCAAGCAGACTGGAGCATTTCTGGTGAGAAAACCAACAGAAAGTATTGTTTAAAACTCCAGAAAAGCCTGCCAGGAGAAGGTTAGAAAATCAGTTTACTGGACTAGAGACTTCAACAAGCCATAATTTCTCTGCGATTTCTTCTCCGTTTGTAAACTAACAAAGCCATGAGGCTAAATGCCTCTAGCAGGATGTTCCTGTCCTCTGTAACAGGCTAAGGAAAAGGTGTGGTTTTGTGGTATGAGTGTTGGAGACTGCTCCTGGAATTGCAGTACCTCGTCTTGCAGTGCTGTCCACTCTCCACATCTGTGCTGCCAGCTATGAAGGCCAGGATGGGGAAGGATCGTCAATGCTGCTCAAAGGAAGAACCATCCTATCCCATTTCTTATCCCCCATGTACAGCATGGAATTGTGATCCTTAGTGCTGTCCCAGAGAGTCCCAAATCTCACCCAAACTACCAGGTTCAGGTGACAAAAGTGTTTAGGCAATGGAGAGGCTATATCAGTCAGGTTTATCACCTTGAGCAGACAGCTCTGAGCCCTGCTCTCTTTCACGCTTTTTTGCTTTGCTTTTTTCCAGGATCCTTCCATCTTCACTGTCCTGACAGCCAAGACAACACGTGCTGGAGTGGCACTTGCTGACTTTGTCATATTCCCCCCACGATGGGGAGTAGCTAACAACACCTTCCGTCCACCTTACTACCACCGTATGTCCGTTTTTTCTTGGTTGTGCTTGAGTCCAGGACTGCAGAAAGAAAACAAGTCTCTATTTATTTGAGAGTATGGCCAGGGAAGCAAGTCTGATCTGTTGTCCTTGGTTCAGTTAGTCAGCTTCTTGGAGTCAGTCAGTCCTCCCTGGAAAATGAACAAATCCAAAGATGTTCCTATTTAAAGTGTCTCATGAAAACTCAAAGGTGATGGGCTCATTGCAACTGCATAGATGGATGTGTCTGTACTCAAGGGGCTCCCACAGAGAGTGGGTGCTTATGGAACTTGGTATTGTACAAATGAGTCAGATATTGTCCTGTCATCCAACTATGAATCACTTAATATCTCCTTAGAGTACATAGATAAAGAACGGATGAAAGGGAAATATCATGTTACAAGTGGTGAGAAGCACAGAGGGGTGTAGAGCTGGCACTTGTATGGTGAGATCAGTTACAGCAAAGGAGGGAATTGGCTCTCCTGAGCCCTCTTCACCACCGGCACAGTGGTGGAGGTACTGCTGGCATTTAAGAAGCCAGTGATGAGGAACTGGGGTCCTTCTGAGGCAGGGAGCTGATTAATGTTTTTTGGATTTGGTTGCCATCCCCAGGGCTGGTTTCTTTTTGGTAGTTTTTTGGCTTTGTCTTGGCAGAGCATGGCAACATGTTGCGTTGAGTGGATGCTAGAAATCCAGTTCCCCACATGGGACTGCCCTTCCAGGGAGAAGATGAGACACCCTGCTATGTGAGACTGAGGGGGAAAGCTTGACCATCCTGCACCCCTTACGTCAACAGCTAAGAGGCCTCATCTCAGAAGCTACCAAGAGACCAAATGGTGGTCATTTGAAGTGCTGAGAGAATTTCTGCACACTTACTAACCACAGTTTAACAGCCAGGTCCTTCTGCTACTTAGATTATTTCCAAGTATCTTGAAGGAAAGCAGAATTAGTGGCACTTGCAGGCATAGTAGGCAGCTGTGCAGCCATCTGAGTAAATCCTACAGACAAAGTCCTGCCCTGTCATTCTGCTTTCATTTGCAATAATGAGGGTGACATGAAAACACATCTCCTGACTGGCTGGGATAGTGCCAAGACACTTTTTTCTAGACCCTAAGAGGTGAGACACACTGCTGGTTAACCACAATGAAGTTGCTGCTCATAAACAGAGCTGTGCTAATTTTACACAGGTGCATTGTGAGCCCTAGCAAATACGAAGTTGTTGAACCTTGCTTCGTTTGTGCTAAAAGACAGAAAGAACTCTCCTTCTTTGTCTGTGTTGTGATGATCTAAGTACCCATGAAGATGGCTGTGGCTGGCTGCCACAGGTACTCCCTTGACCACAGCAGCTCAGCTCAGCCAAGCTTGAGCACTAAATTCATGATGAGGAGGTTGGTTGTCTGCTCTACCCTAGAGCAGAGGGGAAGAGCTCGAGTGAGTAAGGCAGATATTGTGACAGTCAATTATCAACACATGCACACATTAATTCCCTCTCAAATTAGTGCTGTGATAAGAATCTTGTTGCATTAAGAGAGGTATAGCATGACTGATCAACTCTGGGGTGGAAGTACCATATTGATTTCAACAAGTTCAATTCTGCTGAACTCCCTTCTCTCCAAATATTTCACAAGAGACCTATTTTGCTTGCCATCAATTCCTTACTGCCTCCTCTTCTCAGGTGCAGTGGAAAGCCTGTGTTCAGAGAATTCTGGCGCACTCAAGAGTTATGGTTTTCATATTGTGTTAACTTTGCCCCAAGTACAGCAGTGGTGTTTAAAAAATATTCCTCTTAGACACCATAACAATTTCACATACAAAGGGAGCTGTGCAGCTTGTAAATACTGACTTCTTCTGGCCACATTTACATCCTTAGGGGCTATGAATTACTCCTAAGTACTTTTGAACTCAAACTGAAAATTTCTGATGCAGTTTTTATACTATGGGCATGTATTATTTCTGTCTGAGAGAGTGCTTACATGATTCTTATGATAGTCGGTCCTAATACTTACTGGCCACTAAGAGACTTTAACTTCACAACATTCTGCTTGTAGAGATAACACTATTTAACTCATAGGGAAGGAAGACACACCTAAATTGTTTGGGTTCACATATGAAATTTGCAAGCGAAAAAGAAACTGGACTCTGCTCATCTCGTAAGTTCCAGGCTGGTTTCCTACTCACCTGCCCAGTCTTCCTAAAAGATATTAAAATTCCTGTTGTGGACAAATTGGCTATCCAGCTCTCAGGGTCTGTATGGCAGTTTAAATGTGCCATGTGCAGCACAGGAGCGGGTTCAATGAAAAGCTTGAACCAGTCTTACATGAGACACTGATGACTTGGGATGAAAATTAATGAAAATTTGCATACATATATAGGCCAGCCCTGCTTTGAGCTAAATTTGTTTTGCTGTTAAACATTTCACACCCTGGATTGTACTTAACAGAGACTGAACTAGTGGTTTAAAAGGGCTATATAAAAATAGCTACAGAAGCATGCCCTGGTTTTGCAAAAACTAACTGTTAAGCAGAAAGTTGTCAAATTGTTTAGTCACATCAGGTGTAGTAAAGCTGAAAGCTTGGATGTCAGCAGTTAAAGTACTGAATGATTAGATATAATCATCCTTGCCCAAGTTAGTGGTATATTACTCTTGGTTTCAGAGAGTCTACTGAAATTATTCTTTCTCAGGGAAGGACAGAATTTGGCTCCTTGTCTTTGGGCACACGGTGGCTGGAGAGAAGTAGGTAGATAATGCATTAATTAAAAGCATAAGGTAGTGAAGTGCCTGGCTGCACTGGAGGGGGTAGAAGAGCATCAAAATAATTTCATGCTTATAACCTGGGACAGCAGAGCAAGCTCTCTCACAAGGCCCTTGATCAGGCATTTTGGGTCTGTAACACAGGGATGATTACACAGAACTTCCTCTCCTTTAAAATTCCTAATCTAAGTCTGTAAAATCAGGTTACACTATGCAGTTCATATGCAGCTGTAGTGCTTACACAGCTCGAGGTGGTAGGAAGAGCACAGGTCTCTCAATGTCATTTAGGGATTGATGGAACCACCTTCATTAGGGTGATTTCTAATGAACATTCTTCATCAGGGAGCTCTGTTTCTGAATCCAGATAATAAAAT
Source organism: Origma solitaria (assembly GCA_013397895.1). NCBI lineage: Eukaryota > Metazoa > Chordata > Aves > Passeriformes > Acanthizidae > Origma > Origma solitaria. The sequence goes on along the minus strand of VZRL01001400.1, from coordinate 21,220 downwards.
CCTGTACAACTTGACAAGCATTGACTGTAGGATCACTGATGTTCCATCACAATCCTGCTTAAAAACTTCCACTCCACCCTCTGCCTGGCCAGCTTAGCTTCAAGAAGCTCCCAGCCTGTCTGTGATCCCTCCCAGTCACCCTTCTTGCAACCTCTTCTCTTTGCCTCCTGCAGGGAACTGCATGAGCGAGTTCATGGGGCTCATCAAAGGCCACTATGAAGCTAAGGAGGAAGGTTTCCAGCCAGGAGGTGGCAGCTTGCACAGCATGATGACCCCTCACGGGCCAGATGCTGACTGCTTTGAAAAGGCGAGCAAAGCCAAGCTGGAGCCAGAGCGAGTTGCAGAAGGGACGATGGTAAGGAACGAAGGGAGCTAGTAAGGGTTGGAGTACAGCATGGCATAGTGTCACTTTTAATCTACAGCCTAGTACTGTAGCTTCTTGCTGGCAAGTTGGAAAAGTACTTGGACACAAACTGCTGCAGCATTCACCTCCCTCACCAATTAGCACCATTCAACTCCCAGGAGCTCCCCTGGAGACGTCGGATGCCAGGCAGCTTTGATCATCTGCCCACATAAACTGCTTCCTCAGCAGGAAGCTGGGAATTTCATTTTTGTCTCAGCCTGTGGGCAAAGAAGCAAATGCCCTGACTGTCCTGTCTCTACCCCCTAAAATCTAATGATGATCATCAACAGACCTTGAACTAGAGCTTTTGGAACAACCTGGCTTTCCTGGGCATGCAGGGAGTACAAAGTCACACCCGAGACCTGATGAGCTCTGCATTGCCAGATCTGAAGAGCATTCTCCCTGAGCTGATTAGACTGAAGGCAGAACCTGGAAGTACTGGACCATGTATACAAATCTTGTTTGTGGTAGAACAGACACCTTGTCTGGATTTAAATTTTCCCTCTCTTAACCCTAATCTACCTTCCCTCTTCCCAACAGGCCTTCATGTTTGAATCATCCCTCAGCCTTGCTGTCACCAAATGGGGCCTCCAGACATCCAACCGCCTAGATAAAAACTACTACAAGTGCTGGGAACCTCTGAAAAGCCATTTCAACCCTAAATGCAAGTAAAGAGAAGTGCTTGCTGCTTGCAACATGTGAGTGAAGGCAGGGAAATCCAGCATACCTATGTGTGATGGCACAGTTGACTCCAGCAGTGCAGAATGCTGTGGAACAGAATGGCACTTCCACCAGCCACCGAGCCATGAAAATGATCATCCCTATGTAACATGGGAAATGCAGTAAAAACCATCATTATTCTTAACTTTCAAGTATCCAATTAAAGCTTTCCTGGTGACATGTTGAAGCTGAAGTACTTGCATGGCTCTCACTGCATGTAGTTGGTGTGAAAGCTGAACCTTGTGTGGACACAAGGTGACAGCCAGCTCCCATTCACAGGGCCTCCTGAAAATACAATCCTGTGTCTTTCCTGGGGAAAAGCTAGGGATTGACAAAGCATTGTATGCTGTCTGTATGAAAAGAGTTGGTGAATTCCACAGGGTGAAGGCAGCAAGCAAATTCTTGAGTGGGAACTAGCACAGCCCAGGCACCCCAAACTTCAGGTTGGTACTTTACCATGTACCCACATGCAAGTTTCTAAACTTGCTGCCACCAGGATCTATGTTTCTTACTTCCCAAGAGAAACAATTTTCCAGAAGAGAAGGAAATGCAGCGCTGTGACATGCAGTATCAGTCAGTTACGTCTATCATCAGTTCTAGATCTGCACCAGGTCCTTTGGGGGAGAAAAAAGCATCAGCTTTGAGCAGAGTATTATAAAATCTTCACAGAGATATTTACTCTAAATAGCCAATTCAGAAAAGGACATTTGGGAGAATCAATTTGCCAGAGAAGCTGATTTAATCAGACTGATCCAGGGATAAATGACATCTAAATGTTTCAGGCAGAGAAGAGTGTGTTTTCTGTTTGGCACCTGAATTATCATCCAGTGACCTGCGGGCTTGAATTTCTCTTGCATAGACACATCACTGAAGCAGATATGGATGGTAACACATCAGTCATGGGTAAAATTCCACAAGGCACATTCCCTTTCCTACCTTCACCCTAAATATCTGAAGGGAAACTTCTCTTTCCTTCCTCAGTGCACCCAGCACCACTGCCCCAAACACCAACCCCACTCCAGCAGCACAGCACACTCATTCCTAGCAAGAAAACAGCATGGAGAGTTCTGGAAATAACAAGAGAGAAAAGTAGGGCAGCCTTTCCCCAAGCGCCACACTTGAATCTGCAGGGATGTAGCATCAGAGACTCTTCTCTGCAAAGGAGAGGGCTGCGGCAGGTGCTGCAAGCATCAGTCCAAGGTTGGCCTAAAAGACCGGAGGCACTGTGCTCATCCACAATCCATCCCCAAGCATTTGCTCAGCTGGTCTGAAACAAATACAGCTGGCAAGGGAGAATTTACATGTGTGGCAACTCAAGTTCCAATTAGCTGAGGAAATGGGTCCTGAGAGATCAAATTAGTTAGTGGCAGTAGGAATAGTTAATTTAGCTTGCTCAGACAAGCAATTATTTCTTTCCCTAAATACCACTCTCCATGCATTGATGCCTCTCTGCACTGATCCACAGCCCTATCTTGTAATATCATTTGTGACAGTCTTTTAGGAGCTATTCTGCAGAGACTAATCCGGGTTTGCTTTAGTTAAACTAGCAGAACAAGCTGCAGAAACTGGTGCAAAAGGGTTGCTGAGAGCACATATGGGATTGCAAAACCAGGGCACAGACTAGACCAGCTTCTGCATACAGCATTAGTGCCAAGCTCCACACAACCTGAATGTTTCATGGCCCACACAGGAAAGAGATACAATAGGAAATACTTATTTAAATTAAACACTTAAGTAATTTTTTTTTTTAAATCAGGAAATGTTTTTATTGTGAGGGTGACTGAGCATGTGCCTGGGCGGCCCTGGGAGGCTGTGGTCTTCACTTCTGGACACACTCAAAAGCCACTGTACACACATGGTCCTGGACAACCCACTTTAGACAGCCCTACTTGAGCAGAGATGAACTCCAGAGGTCCCTTCCAACCTCAGCCATTTTGTGATTATGTGGAAAAGCTCATCAACTCACTCTGCTGGAGAGGGACGGCAAATGGCCCATATTTACATCTTCATCATGCAGCAGACCTGTTTTTGCTGACTTCACATTGTCTGCTTTCCCAGCAGGCAGAGGGAAGTTTTCAACTTTTGTATCAGACTGAGCTTCTGGCATGAACCTCAATGCTTGGGAACATACCTTTCTGATAGTCTCTGAAGAATGAGGGTTGTTTGGATCACAATGGCACCTACACGCCACGTAAAAATTCAAATATGCATCAAAAATATCTTCCCTGCATTCACACCTCAGTATAATGGCAGTAACAATTCCACAGTCCCCTATACCAGTTGACCTGGGCAGAAAACACCTGTGTTCTTATAAGAATAAACAGAAAAGGCGTCTTTGCAGACATAAGATTCAGTTATGCTTGCTGCTGGATTTTTTTTTTTAACACAGTCCCTTTACAAGGATGAAATGGAATTCTCATATACTACAAGAGAATCAGTGTCAAAGTAAAAATCCTTATCTTACGCTTCTTGTCTCTCACATAGAGGAACTACAGAAATAGTGAAAATTCTAGTCACATTTAGCATGACAATATTCAGCTCATTATTTCCAAATTTGGTACTGTAATTTTATCCAGAAGTTTACTGCAATAAACAAACACATGGCTTAGGCTTGTAGTTTACTAGGGAAAAGAAAAATTAACTCAACTTATTGAGAGCAGTAAGGCAGACTCCTAAATTCTTAAAAATGTATCATTGAACTTGCCTATTATCCAGTTAGGGCAAACCACACAGCCAACCTACACCCACAGCCAAACTGACACCAAGCAGAAATATCTAGAAGGCAAGCAGTAGTTCTTTTAGGAAACTGCTTTGGTCTTGCTTTACATTTTAGGCTGACAGTGATTTTAAACTTCAGCTTTCTTGGACAGCAGCAACCTCCATGGTTTGGTATGTACACCAAAAATGTACAATGGCTGAGTTCCAGTCACCCTCTCTGTATCCATCTGATTTAGATATAAAGAGCCTACATTTCTGCACTTTCCATGATTTTTAAAGATGCGCGACAACCAACAAGCAATTAAGATTTATTGTTATGACAGAGAAATGTCATCACATAATATATCTTATTTTATTTATATCCCATGAACATCACTGCAATTCCAGGAAGTTAGAATACACTGAATGGTCGCTTGTATTTACCTTCCTGGATACGCTTCTCTTTACGATCCTGTGGAAGAAAGAGAACATTTATCATTATCCTGCCAGAGAAGGACTTTCCATAAGACTGGGATAAGAGAACAGGACTTCTCATATTTCAGCGCAGACTACATGGAGATAGCACCATACAGGAACTTAAGGGTCTTTTCCATCCTAAATGGTTCTATGAACACAAACTCTATTTAAAATGAAAAAATAACAAGGCACTTAGCTTCACCTACTAAAGACCTGCTCAGACTGACCATACATCTAGGTACTCTCACAGGCCAGCAGACTAATTCCCGTGAGGCATTTTTCACCAAACTAGTTGTGCCTCAGATAATTTGTACCTTAGTTTCTACCTCCTCCTTCTGGCTGAATAATCCAATTTAGAGGTCTAATTATGGACAAACTTCTTAATAACTTGCCTAAACATGCCTGTGCTCACTTCCAACCCATCTGTCCCTCACTCTGCAGTCATGTACCTTTCTGACAGGTACCATTACAGTACACAGACACTGCAGAAAATGCCCAGATTAATTCTGCTGGATAAAACCAGAAGATTTGTTTATGACCTGGCAATTTCTCTCTTGCTTTCCCAGAAACACAGCAAACACTCCTCAGAGAAAGGAGTATGACTATTGTGCTATATGGTCTACCAGGAAAACCAGAAAAATCCCCAAACATCACTAATGAAACTGGAACAAAGGAAAACACATTATCCTGGACAATAATTAACAACTTCAGCATGATAAAATACTGCAAAGGTACAGAAGTCTCAAGAACATTTATATCAACATGCTGAGCACATTTTCTAAAACCTGAATGTTTGATTTGCCCTAGCAAACAACATTCCCTACAAATATTCTATTAATTTGTTAGTGCTTTGTGGTTTATGACTTGATCTAAAATGCTACTTCTGTGCAAAAGAGGGAAATACAAGTGTTTTACAACAGCCACAAATTCTTTACTAAAAACAGCCACTGTCTGCCTGTTAGCCTGTTTCTATGTATGTATATAGCTGAGCTTTTTCATGACCTACCATTGCTCAGATTCTGACACCGATAGTTTAGAAGTTAGAATGGAAGCAAGATAAACCTTCCAAAATCTTAAAACATCCAGCTGAGATCAGATGCTGCAATTAGCATAATTACTCCTCCCCATTTGCTTCATGAAATTAAAGAAACGGTCAAGCAATTGCACAGTGACATTGCTAGGTCTGTCATCCATAAGCTTCCTGTTTATTTTAAGTTTAAAAAGCATAGTTAATGCATGTCAACTGCTGAAAGTAAGAGTAACTTATTATTAACTTTGACTGTCAGTGCTATAGAGAACACCGATCAGGCTATTTTGTGACTGCAAAATAGCCTGATCAGGCTAACTGTGACTGGCCATACCCAAGGGTACAATAAAGAGCTCTCAGAAAAACAGGACTTTGCAACCAGTAACAGGCTTTGAGACAGCAGCCTTGCCATCAGCCTTCCTTCCCTCATTATTTCAATGGTATTAATCATTCTTAGGTGCATGAGGCTCCCACAAATTCAGACTCCAAGCAAATCTACATTTCACTACCTGGTGTTTTTGGTGTTCGCTGATGTTCAGCGTTGTCGGCCGACTTACCCTGTCAGCTTTTAAGACAAAGATCCAGAAGAGGAGAGGGCCTAACGCATAAGCCGCTCCTAGAAAGGACGTCTTGGGTGTGGGGCGGAAAGTAGGGTACACGTTCTGTGACTTCGCATAGGCCCAGCGGATCAAGGCAGGATTTTCCTGGGGGGCAAAGAGAATGCCGGAGAGCGGTGAGGCGCGCGGGGCTCTGCAGTGGCCCCTCCGACCGGGGACTGAGGCCAAGGCACGCCGGGAAGGGCATCAAGGTCACGGGGAGGGCGGGCAGCATCCCGCCAGCACGGCCCCGGCCCCAAGCACGGCCATAGCCGCAGGTGTAGGCTCCGCTCCGGGACGCCGCATGTGAGGCGGATGAGCCCCGCGCTTCGCACGCCGCCCCCTCTCCCCTCTCCCCTCTCCCTCCCCACTCACGATGATGGCGGGCGGGCTGGGGTTGTTGAGCTGCAGCTGGTACTGACGCTTGAGCTGGGCGCGGATCGCCAGGCGCTCGGCGTCGGCCCGGCGCTTTTCCGGCGATGTGTCGTAGGTGCCGGGGTCGAGCTCGGCGGGCAGCGAGACGTAGGAGTTAGCCCGGTACAGCTTGGCCGCCGACAGAGGCGGCCCCGACGCCATCTTGGAGAGCCGGCCCTGACGCCGGCGGCGGGGGGTGCCGGCCCCGCCCCCGCCGCGCCCCCTGCTGGGAGCAGCGACCGAGGGGAACGGGAGTTGTGGAACGGGATGGGCTGAAGGACCTTGATGTTCATCCTGTCCCAACCCCACTGCCGTGGATACGGACACCTTCCACTAGGCCAGGTTTATCAGAGCCCCAGCCAGCCTGCCCTTGAATACCTCCGAGGGATGGGGCATCCACAGCTTCTCTAAGCAGCCTATTCCAGTGCCTCACCACATTCAGGGTAAAGGATTTTTTGCCTAATCTCTAACCTAAACCTACTCTTTCAGTTCTAACCCCTTACCCTTCATCCTGTCACTACATGCTTTTGTAAATAATCTTTGTGCATCTTTCTTGTGAGTTCCCTTCAGGTACTGGAAGACCACAATTAGGTCACCACAAAGCCGCCTCTTTCCGAGGCTGAACAAACCAAATTCTCTCAGCCTTTCCTTGTAGGAGAGATGCTTCATCCCTCTGATCATCTTGGTGGCCTCCTCTGGACTCACTCCAACAGGTCTATGTCCTTCCTGTGCTGGGGACCCCAGAGCTGGATGCAGTTCTCTAGGTTGGGTCTCACCAAAGCAGAGTAGAGGGGCAGAATCACCTCCCTTGCCTTGCTTTGGGTACAGCCCAGGGCATGTTTGGCTTTCTGGGCTGTAAGAGCACATGGTTGGGTCATGTCCAGGCTCTCATCCACCACACCCAAGTCATTCTAGTCAGAGCTGCTCTCAATCTGTTCATCCCACAGCCTGTGTTGATACAGGGGTCGCCCTGACAGGAGCATCCCCCGAGTCGTCCCATGTGCCTGAGAGCATTGTCCAAACACTTCTTGAACTCTGGCTGGATGCTGTAACCACTTCCCTGAGGACTCTGTTCCAGTGCTCAGCTACCCTCTGAGTGAAGAACCTTTTCCTAATATCAAGCCTAAACCTCTCTTGACTCAACTTTAGGCCATTCCCTTGGATCCTGTCACTGTTTGCCAGAGAGAAATCAGAACAAGTCCCTCCACCTCCCCTCACGATGAAGCTGTAGACTGCAATTAATTTACAATGTCAGTGCTACAGAAAGCTTCATTATAACTACATTGGAACATTAATTCCTTTTTGAACTGAATAAAAAATCCCTATGTCTGAACAGTATTCCATGTTACACAAGAGATGTGTTCCAGGCAGACCAGTATTTGCAAGATCCCACTATTACTGACTTTCAGCTTCAAATTGTCACTTTGATTCTTTAACCAAGGCTGGGCTGACTGGTCAAGCTGCCAGGTAATGACCAGGATTCTCCTGAGGTGATTCACCACCCTGACAGACATTATTGACAGGTTCAGGAATCACCCCCTGCTTGGTGAACATGGGGCAAAGAAAGCAGGGCTTTTACCTTGCACTGCTTTTGGCCAGTGTGTGCCCAGGTGGCCAGAAAGACCAATGGCATCCTGGCCTGTGTCAGCAGTAGTGTGGCCAGCAGGACTGGGGCAGGGATTGTCCCCCTGTACTTGGCACTGGTGAGGCCACATCTTGATATCTGTGTCCAGTTATGGGCCCCTCTGTACAAGAAAGACATTAAGGGGCTGGAGAAAGTCCAGAGAAGGGAAAGAGAGTTGGTGAAGGATCTGGAGCACAGGTCCTATGAGGAGCAGCTGCACTTGTTTAGCCTGCAGAAAAGGAGGCTCAGGGGAGACCTTATTGCTCTCAACAACTGCCTGAAAGCAGATTGTAGCCAGATGTGGAGTTGGTCTCTGCTCCCATGTAACAATTGGTTGGACAAGAGAAAATGGCCTCAAGTTTGCCAGGGGAGGTTTAGATTAGATATTAAGAAAAATTTTTTTCATCAAAAGGATTGTCCAGCACTGGAACAGGCTGCTCGGGGAAGTGGTGCAGTCACCTTCTCTGGAGATATTCAAAGGGCATGGTGTGTAGGGACACTGTTTAGTGATGGACTTGGCAGTGCTGGGTTAATTATTTGACCTGATGAGCTTGGAGGTATTTTGCAACCTTAATGATTCTAAGGCTTTGGCTTTAGGAATGTTGAAGGTTGAGGGGGGAGTGGAATTTTTCCCATTCTGTTGCTAGGCAACTAACGATCGGATACTTAAGGGCCATCTACTCTTACAAAAGAGACAAAGACTTCTGGATACTTAAGGCCTATCTACTCTTACAAGAGAGACAAAGACTTTCGGCTAGGCGAAACACGGGAACAAGAGATTGGGGGATTTGATAGCAGAGGCACTCGCTCATGGGATTCAGAGGAGAAAGGAGCGGAAAAAGCGGCTATCTGCGTTTTGGCTGCGACTGCAGAAAAAACCTGGCTTTGCACTGGTTTTTTCTCTGCCTGGTGGGTGAGCTTGCGGTAGGGAAAAGGGGCACAGGATTCCGTCCCCTTCTACCCTCCAAGAGGGTGCATTTCCCAGCTGCGCTGCAGCAGAGGGGCACCCGACTGCCGCCGCCCTGCATCCTGCCTGCCACAGCTGCGGAGCTCCTGCTGCCTCCTTTGCTGGCTGGCCCGGGTGGGCTGACCCGGCTGCTCCATCTCCGTGCTCCAAGCTCCCTGCTGCGCCCCCGTCCATCTGCGCGCCACCCTGGTCCAGCCTGTCCGCCATTACATGCGTGACACAGATCCAACCTCGCGCCACAGCGCCACCTGCAGCTCCCCGGGAGTCATCGCACCTGCCCTGCTGGTCTAGGAGCCCAACAGCGCCCCTGCTGCCTGTGACCGTGAGTGCACCAAACGGGAAAGTGCCTGGCAGCCCAGGGACATCTGCCACCGAGTTTTTGGTTTTGTTTACTGTTTTTTCTCGTTTGCTGTTTTTGTTACTGATTGTTTGTCTCGTTATAGATACTAGTAAAGAACTTTTATTCCTTTTCCCATATCTTTGCCTGAGAGCCTCTGATTCCAAAGTTATAATAATTCGGAGGGAAGGGGGTCCACATTCTCTGTTCTAAGGAAGGTTCACACCTTTCTTAGCAGACACCTGTCTATCAAACCAAAACAAGGAAGTTTTTATCTTGTCGGTATTAAGAACTTTGTTCTTCACTGATGTAAGGAAATATATGCAAGTTGTCTTTCTGGAAGCAAAGTAGCCGGTAAGCAAGTTTACTGTTGTATTTTTTTCTTCCGATATACAAAACAGTGATAGTAGTTACGCTGATTGGGACCCAGGAAGTTAATGGCTGTGTATATATAGTTATGGCCTGATTTACACTGTGGTAACTGCAGACTCAGGTAATGTTGGATGAGGGATTACAGTTTCCTCCAAAGCATACACAAAATAATACTGCTGACTTTATTTAAGATGCTGTGCTTTGGCACTGCAACAATAGAGCAAAAGCTCTTCCTCACATCCTAAAATTTCACTCTTTTTCCTAAACACTTGGAAAATAAACAAACTCCTTTTAGTCTTAGTAGCTAATTAGCTTTCAGCAGGATTCAGCTATGTCTCACTGCCCACCGAGCTCAACTCCTGTACTTCAGCAGGAAATACAAGTTGAGTGTTTCTGCACTTTGTGTACTTTGAGCACACCTACCACATCATGCAGCATTAGGTACTTTTCCCTCTCTCAAGTATAGGCCTGTAGTCCTCTCAGAAATCTTTCCAGCTTTTCCACCCTCATCTTCTTCACAAATGTGTCTGTAAATCCACGTGAAACCCAAGCTGCTTCATCCATAGTCAGCTCCCACGGAAGTACTTATATGTCCTGTTGCTTTTTGTCCCAGGGCTTTCAGCTTGGGTCAGCGGCTCCTATTGTATGGAAAAATTTACTCCCTTTACTTTGCCATTTCATGACCATTGCATATAGTGAGCTCTTTATCTCCAGCACCACAGTTTTTCCTCTCTCCGGAACCAGCATGTACAGAGCTACTTTAGCAGCTCGGTACCTATACCAGCAGCACTGCCATGTGGCACTCCTGTGGTACTTTCATCTCTGAGTGTTCCCAAAGACTTGACAGCCTGTGTTTCCCAGCCCCTGCACGGCTTACTGCTTTAAAAGCTGCTCCTCCCTGCTCTCTCTTATTTCTTAATAAATGACATGCACAGCCTTGAAACAGACTCATTCCTGGCAGGACCAGGAGTGCAGGCTGGATTAGCGAACTGGGAAAAGTTAGCTGCTCTGTGGAAAATGGTGGGGTTTTTTTCCCTCTTTGAGGCATCACAGAATGGAACAGAAGACTCCTGTTCCTGCAGATCTCCCAAAGGACTTCAAAACAGCCAGATGCCTTTCCCCCAATCTGCTGACTGCTGAGGTCTGTCCACAGTGGTGTGCAACTGCTTCTGTGGGCAGGAGCAAAGATGGTCTTGTGGTGAAGTCACTTGGCAAAGGCAGCAGGTTCAGCTCCCAGCCCTGTTGCAGAATCTTTGTGATCTTATCAGTGTAGGTCCAGGCTGTGCTTTCTCCCTCTCCCTGGAGCTCATAGCTGTGAGTGTGCTTGCTTGGCATGCAAACAGTGCTGAAATTAATTCTACTAGGAGAAAAACAGAAGGTACAAAGCAACATTTCCATTAACAATGTAATGTACTGCATTAGAAAATCGAGCAGCCAGCTGCTATGCTGAAAACACCTTTGCATTTCACCTCTAATTGCTAACTCATCCTTCTTCCCAAAGGATCAAAATCCTCACAGGGAGTCTTTTCTGAGAGATGGCACTTGTTTCATGGGGTAAGAAAATAACTAAATCCCTTCCAGAGAAACATATCCTCTGACACTGAAGCCTGTGCATTGCAATTTGTTACACTCCTCCAGGGGTGAATTTGTGTACTTTCTTTGTTTTGTAACAGCCATGTCTCTAACTTTAAAACACATCCTTCAGCAAAAGCCTAAGTCACCAATAGTAAATGTCTAAACCTTGCATAAAGCAATGCAGGACAAAGACAGAAACACTGCAGTCAAAGCACTTGACCGAAATCAGTGATTGTTTTTCTCCTGCTGACAGGAACTGCTGCACACAGAAATCCTGTGGTGACAAACTGTACTCCTGTGCAGACCTCCTGCATCATCTGCTCCTCCTGGACCACCCTATGGCAGACTCTGAACACAGCCTTGCTACTACTGCAAACCACCTTTTAAACAGAAGATTTCACGAAAATTAACAACACCCTTCTTGTCCCTGTTTTTGTCAGCCAGATCTTGAAGCTCGTTTGACTCTCCTCCTGACTGTGAATGTTGACTTAAGGCAAGCAGCAGGAATATAAAACAGGCTCTAGTGAGGGTGTGGACAGTCTCAGTAGGGCAGTGCAGGCTTGAGCTAGAATATGCTGGTCATAAAACCACACCCTTGTGGGCTCACACACCAAGGCTTAACAGGTAAGACCCCATGTGGTTTTTCTTCTTTTGAATCAGGAATAACATTTATTGAATGTTCAAGGTTGGTAGTATTAAATGAAATTGACAATTCTCCTATGAAAATGCCTTTGAAGTTTACATAATCTGTTTTCTTTGCTATCAGCAGTAACCAAAATGGAAAGAACAGTCAAGAAAATTAATTTTTGTCCAGAGCCCCATGGAGGGCTGACCTTGACTGCCTGCCAGATATCCACCCAGCTGCTTTCTCCCTCCTCTCTTTGAAAGGGCTGAGGGAGAAAATGACATAGATAATCTCATGGCTTGATAAAAATGCAGCTGTTAAGAAAAACAGAAGCTCCACATGGAAGCAAAGTAAAAAGAGGAATTCATTCACTACAACTCGTCAGCAGGCAGATGTCCAGCTATTTTTTGGGAAGCAAGGCCTCAATAGGCATAGTGGTTGCTTGGGAAGACTCATCACCACAAATGTCCTCCCATCATTGTCCTTTCCTTCAGCTTTTATTTCTAAGGAGGACATCATATGGCATTGGATATCCCTTTGGTTATTTGGGTCAGCTGTCCCAGTTATTCCTCCTCCCAATCTCTTGCCCATCTCTGGCCTACAGACCTTCAAAGTTCATGGTTGGGTATTGGAGAGAAAGCCCTGACACTGTGCTAGCACTGCTCAGCAAAAGTCAAACCCAGTGTGCTACCAGTGCTATTTTAACCACAGATGAAAGGCACGGGCCCTCTAGGTTGCTGTGAAGAATGTTAACTCCACCCCAACCAAACCCAGTACAAAGCCAGTCTGAGTGCTGTCTGACATACCACTGAATTTCAGAGACCATTTTCATACAAGTTAGCCTGAAATCAGACACACTTCTATGACACTCTTTGATTGAAGCTGCACATAACTTCCACCTAGAGTTTAAAGTAAACCAAGACACCTTCAGTTTAGAACTGTGTGATTTTGCTGGTGGCTTTTCAGTCATGTCCTGAAATACACAGACTGGATTTTTTTGATTGTATACACAAAGTCGCATCTTTTCAGTGTGACCAGACTAAGTGACTCTGTGCTTCAAGTGAGTGCGAGAAAAATTACCCTAAATCACAGACCTGTCTACCTACCTCCAAGGTGACCATGCATGATGTTTTCAGAAGAGACAGGTTAAATATGCTGTCAACTCGAAAAATACTGGTGCTTGTCAAACTTGCGCTGCGTGCTTGCAGTTGCCTTGTTTGAATCAGTTGTCAGGCTGGGTCGACATGTTGCTGGGCTCTGTTGTGAATTCTTACTGACCTTTTACAAAGAAAGAAAGCTGGAAAATGGGGAAAGCTGACAAAATCACTCATCTCACAAGAAGGTTCCTGAACAGAGGCCCCTTGCTTCTAATTCCCTCATGTAATGGCAAAGAAGGGTCATTTGGCTCCTGTTCCGATTCCACACAAGTGAATAAGTACTGCTGAGCGTGCTGCTGACCTTCTTCTGAAGGGGCACCAGCATCAAGCATCCATGCGCATGGATATATGCATGGTAAAAGCCAAATGGATACAGAAGGGGAGTAGTGAAAGAAGCATGAGGATCCAGCATAGTTTATTTGAGCTCAGAATATGTGTATCTAACTGCAGCATATAGCTATATAAATAAATTGTGCAGAAACATGTAATTCATTCTGTGTTAAGAACTGAAGTCCCCAGTATCTTTATCTTATAGCTATTTAAAGGAAACCTTGCATGCAAAGGAAGGAGTTAAGATTGTTAGGGGAATTATGAATTGTTAGTACAGCCAACAGGCCAGCCATAAATGTGTATCAAATGTTGAGCTCAGCAGGAGTTAGTTACAAAACTAGGACACTTAATGAGTCATGAAGTGCCAGGAATAATGAGACATGGCATTAAACAAACCATTTCTGCCTCTCCTTGGCTTGGCCAGAGACAACGGCAAGAAACCCTCTGCTGTTTCAGCTTTTCCTGTCAAAATGAAACTTTTGACTCACACTGAATTATAGCTGTGGCTGAGCTGCCTCAGCCAAGGAGCTGGTGCTGCCTGGGTGGCCCTGGTGGGAGAAGCATAAGCTGGCAGCCAGCATCTCTTCTCCACTGCTTTGCAGGTCATTGATTATAGCATTTTGTAGTGTTATATTCTTAGCTCTCCCTCTGCTTCCTACTCCTCGCATGAGAAACTATTAATAGTTACATAACAGTAAAGAGTGGGAGAGGAAGAGGTCTTAGAATAGGGTGGGAAATAGAAATATACCCTGCGTGTCTGAGGGTAAGTCCTGCTGTTGGTTAAGTGTTAGATGTGCTTAGCCAGTCAAGGGCTAACACTATTCCTAGACTTCCCCTCACAAAGGCTCTCAGAAACTGGAGTACTCCAGCAAGCTATTTGCTCCAACCACCCTCCACCTGGCCCAGGTGCAGCATTGAAGCTGATCCTTGCCTTAGAGCTGCCCTGAGCTATGTAAAATGCATGTTGTATCCAGGCTTGCCTTAAATTCCTAGCTTGACCTCAGGCCTTCCTTATTACTTTGTCTTTGCCTGGACATCATTGAACTGCAGCTGGTTATGGTTATTGCCACTGGACCTGCCCTCATCACCTTGTCTGGCTTCCAGCTGAGCTCAGTCTTGCCACTCCTGGACTGCACTGTCACTCATGGAGCAGTGCTCAACCTCATGGCCGTAGGGATTGTATGTGGTGCCAAGGGTGAACTCAGACTTACTATGTCAGTAAAAATTCAGAAAACAGTTGCTAACAGGAGTCAGTGTGAAGAAACTCAAGTGTTGCAGGAAAAGGCGTCTTTTCTGGCCTGCTGCTCCTGACACAGATCATCACCAGCAGCTGATGTTTCTTTTTCCCCATTTCTCTGCAGGTGTTTTGCTCTGCCCAGAAAAGAAAGGATAGATCTGTCTCATTCAGTTTGGGTATCAGAAAAGTAGCAGTGCCTGAACTCTGCCTGCTTCTCTCTGACATGATGGGGAGAGTTTCAGATTGTGAGTCCTCCTATCCCAAAACATGCCTGAGAGACTATGAACCATTCCTTGGAGCTTCAGTTTTTTCTCTGTGGGGTGTGGAAAGAGTTTAGTGTAGCCCAGATATTTTCCAGCTCCGTGAGTATCAGCTGTGTGACAGAGTGTCATGGCTTGCGTAGCTTGCAGTAAAATGTTACACAGCCTTTATTGTACCTGGAGGATGATCCTGTAAGTTCCTCCTAGACCCACTGGTGAAACACTGGAGTTTCTGGCAGCAAAGGAGAGACCTATGAAAAATGGCTTTGGCCCACAAAGCTTTCAGATTCCCTGCAATGTCTTACTTGAAGTTACCTGATGGGTTTACCTGCATTTTCTTTCACAAACATAATCAGAGTGTAAGGAAAAGCCTGCTGTGGGGAGATTCAGCCAGGAGAGGCCAGGGAAACTTTAATCCCCAACAGACATGGCCACTCCTGCTCGTCAAGATAGAAATACAGTGCCCCAACAGTTGATTTGGTATTAGGGACTTTGCCTGACAAGGGAGAGTCCACTTTAGAACATTATCTTGGGGGAAGCCTCGCTTTGTGGGATCATCAAGCCCAAAACTTCTCTTCAGCCTGAAATTAAAAATTTTTAACTAAAAGAAGAAGGACTTAGTAGAAAAATTACTCTTTTAGAAGTCACAAATTTCTCCTTGGTACAGGAAGACACTCCAACCCTGTGTAAGGAAAAAAAATTCCAGCCTGAAATCTGTGATAGATGAGCCTTGAAGGAGAAGCAGCTCTGTTGTACTGCTACATAGAAAAAGATACTAATTTTGTTTTGCTTTATATATTTTGTTAGAAGTCTGGAGCTTAAATTTTAAATCAAGTCTTTGGGAACATGCTGTGAAGCAGACCTTCAGTATGAATAAAATATGTTAGTAGGAACATGCTGAATTTAGTGTGACTGTTTGGCAATCTCTGTATTGCAGTGGGGAAGGACTTAGTTCACTGGACTCTGTGGCAATGCAGAGTGGATTTTTTCTTTGCTCAAGTAAAAGACAGAATACAAATGAGACTGTTGCTGCAGAATGCCAGATAGCGGGAAAGATACACCATGTCCAGAATAGGTATTTCAGTGTTTAAAAAAAAATGAAGGTAGTACTAAAACTTTAAACTTCTGACCCATAGAGATAGAAAGGCAGAGCAGTGATGTCCCTAGGCTCTTGTTATCTTTGTATAAATCAGGAACATTCACTAAACAAGAAATATGCCTTAGCACTGTGGAACCCTGTATCCATCAGGCTTCATCTGCCTTGTTGGGGAGACTGGGTAAGGCAGCTGCCAAGGTTAAAAATTGTCTCCTAAATTAACGTTTCCATACTTCTCTAGATAACCTCTTAGCAGAGGGGTTTGCTCTTTGTGTAAACCACTTCTATTTACAGTGCCATGCCCCCCATATCAAATCAGTGTAATTATGATTTCAATTCTTACAAGGAAGATTTCTACCACTGGTGTGATCCTTTCAGGACTCTTTAGACATAGTGCTTTCCCTGCTTTCCTACTGGCACTCATTCTATCCCCTTACATGCATCTTTTTTCTCCTTACTCACCTGCAAATGTTTTAGCTCTCCCCAATCCTCTTCTCCCACACTCTCAGCACTGCACCGTCAACGTACTTTGACTTCCTTTGCCTCCTTCACTTGTTGCTCAGTCTTCTCCCTGCTCTCTACTGTACATATCTCACTCACTTTCATCCATACATCTTTAAAAGTAGATCCAGTTGTGGTGGCAGCCACTTGCAAAATGTTTAACAGATGGCAACTGACAACTTTGTGGTACTCTGCTCCCTGATTCTTCTCATCATCTTTGAGTCAAGCAACGTGTACACAGCGCAATGGGAGCAGGAGCATTCAAAGTTCTTCCTTCTTTGCTTTGAATTATTTCAGAATCTTCCTGTGGCCTGAAACTAAGGGAAGTGCAAGCAGCCATCATACTGCTTGCTGGTTCTCCTCAGCACATGTGAGCTCATCAAACTCAGTTTCTACAACCAGCCTTTTAGTTTTGCAGACCAGTATCATGGTGAAGGCTGTGGAGAAGGGCCCACCTATCTTTGTATTAATGCTTTTCATGGTTAATCCTTTCTTTCTGTGTGTGCAACACACTGCCAGGAGAGAGTTTGTCATGGCTCAGGCATAGGCATGGTATTCCCACCTTCTGTTGCTGTGTTGGTCTTGCTGCAAGTTCCAGGGAGGCAGCTCTCTCTTGCTCACAACAGGGTCCACCAGTCCTTGCAGTGATCAGAGGTGCCCACAATCACAAACAGAACTACTCCAAGGGAAATTGCAAAGCCTGGTGCTATTATGTCTGCATGAGTCTTTCACAACTGGCTGAGATGCCCCTTCTGCTGGACCCATTAATAGGGAGGTTGCATTTCTCCATCATTTCCCTGAGGACTGAACACATCTCATCAACTGAAAGAAAAAGGGTGGTGACTCACCCCTCAGCCTTCTTAATTCATTCCAGAATAGTCCTTCTCATGAAGAGTTGAGAATATCAGGGATACACTCATGGGAGAAGCTAATATGCTAAAATCTGTCTCAAATCCAAACAAAAATTTGAAATGCAATAAAACATTTGCTGCACAACAGTCACCAAAGTTAAAGTGCTTTTTCTTTACAGTTATATAACTTCTCCCCAGCACAGAGCAAGAACACATTTCCCATCCCTTTGCTTTGCCTTGTGGGGCTGTGTTGACTCCTTGACCCTTCCTTGTTCTACTTCACTGTAGAAAGCTTGAACAAAGCAGGAAAACTAAGCCCCTAATCTTAAAAATCTCCTGCATATTTTTTAAGATCAGTGAGATTATGAAGCTTTGTTTTTCCTTGTTCTTAGACATAGTTTTTGCAGTGAGATCACAGGGGTGAGATCTGTTCGTCACAGCAATGCTGCCCTTTTTTCAGACAATAATAGAAACGGTCTTTCTGGCTTGCAGAGCAGTCTCAGAGCAGAGTTACCTCTGGCTGTACCCTCTCACCTCTGACAGTTGTCAGGCAGTTGTCAGCTTCAGTTGACAGCTTATGGACTTTCATCCTTTTTTTTTCGCAGCACAACCTCTCCCAAATACCAGCATGTCTCCTTTGTCTGAGTGGACCTATATTGCATCTGGCAACAGCTTTATATTGATTTTTTACTCTCTTTGGGACAAATTCTTCTGACTTGTCTATCATATAGCATACTGCTCATGCAGACTTTTTAGATGTGCTGTGCATGGTGCACAGGAATGCAACTGCAAAATATGACACTGTGGTGAGAGGCCTCTTCCCTGGGACCTCTTGGAGGGAGAAGCTGTCACTCACAGCATTATCTTGACGTTGTTCAGAAGCAAAAGTGCAAAAGATTTTCTTGGTCCCAGAGTCTAGACAGTCACAAGTTTGATCAGGACTGAATTTAAGCCCTTTCCTACAGAGGGTACTGCCCTGCTCATTGCCCTAGGGAGACCTTGTGACAAAGCATGCAGAGGCATGTTGCTAGGAGTTTAGGGCTGATGATGTCATTAGCAGTGGCTTGTCTTTGCCTGGTACCTTATGCTTGGAAAAAAAGAAAAGTCAGTATTGGATGTCTTTTGGACAGAACATTACTTGATCAGAGCATAGATATTTTGAAGTGATTTCTTCTGGAAAGGATTACTTTCTTGCTTGAGAGTTGCTTGTTGCTTGTGCTCTGGGGCAGTGAAAGGGCAGTATGTAATGAGGAAAAGGTGGTCTTTAGTTTAGGAGAGAAGACGTGAATCAACAACCCCACAACTGGAACTGCCTTTGTGACATTGCTTGGCACCCTCCTGCTCTTATAGCTTGACCCTGTCTTAGGCTTTCAAATCTTTGGATCCAGTCCAGGATTTCTGAAGCGGTCATCAGTCTTTTCTAGAAGTAGGAGGCAGTGTTGAAAGCATAGTGGGTTAATGATGATGGTGATAAAAATACTAATAAAAATAGTCTGACAAAATTTCCCCCAACAACCATTTTCACATATTTTCTGTTTTGATGCAACATTTCTGAGGGTTTTGACAGAAACAGAAGCACTGTCTCATCTTTCCATTAGAAAAACATTTTTGTTTGTTTATTTTTCACCTCCTTTTCTCCGTTTTATACCAGTTGCTAAGGGAAACAGAGGAGTAAACAAGAGGAAGAAGTGAGAGTGATAAAGCAAAACAATTCAGATTTTGTTATTTTAAATAATTTTTTCGACCAAACCCAAATATATCATGATAAAAATGCAAGAAAATTTCTTTCAGCAAAAGCTGCTGTTGAAAGTTGATGGGGAGGGGGTGTGGAATTTTTCCCATTCTGTTGCTAGGCAACTAACAACCGGATACTTAAGGGCTATCTACTCTTACAAAAGAGACAAAGATCTTTGGCTAGGTGGAGCACAGGAACAAGAGATTGGGGATGGGATAATGGGAGACACTCGCTCACAGGATTTGGAGGAGGGAGCAGTGGGAAAAGCGGCTCTTTGCTTTTTTGGCTGCGATTGCAGAAAAAAGCCCGGCTTTGCACTGGTTTTTCTCTGCCTGGTGGGTGAGTTCTCACTTTTGAGGAAAATGGCACGGGACTCCAATCCTCTCTTCCCCTCCAGGAGGGTGCCACCCTGGTCCAGCCCGTCTGCCATTACACGCGTGACACAGATCCAACCTCGCACCACAGCGCCACCTGCAGCTCCCCGGGAGTCATCGCACCTGCCCTGCTGGTCTAGGAGCCCAACATGCCCCTGCTGCCTGTGATCGTGAGTGCACCAAACGGGAAAGTGCCTGGCAGCCCAGGGACATCTGCCACGGAGTTTTTTCTGGTTTTGTTTGTTGTTACTATTGTTTGTTGTTGCTTGTTTGTCTCGTTATAGATACTAGTAAAGAACTGTTATTCCTTTTCCCATATCTTTGCCTGAGAGCCTCTGATTCCAAAGTTACAATAATTCGGAGGGAAGGGGGTTCACATTCTCTGTTCTAAGGAAGGTTCATACCTTCCTTAGCAGACACCTGTCTATCAAACCAAGACAGGTCTTGGCACCCAGTGAGGGGCTCGANAGAAACCTCATTAAGCGGCACCATGTGGTCTAGCATACCTTGGTTTGGCTGGCACATTCTCGTGGCCACATTTTTCCCATTTGCAGCTCCCTATCTAAACATGGGTCCTATAACTAAGGCTATGGTGGCTGTTATCCAGTTCTCACAATGGCTCAATAAGGTGAGGAATTTATGGATTCTTCATGTCCTTTGGACAGTGGGCACATGGTTGCAGGGTTTTAACACCTTGAGTACATGTTTTTGGAGTCTGTTTGGTAATGGTACCTTTTGTGAGGAGATGACACCAGGGGAAGTTTTTTCTCAACCCTTCGCCCATCTATTTGGGCCTACCCTACCAGGGCTCAGAGGGTTCATATACTCTCTAAATGCTCATGACGTCGTACAGTGGTTGGCGTTGCTGGTAGATCTGCTCAACTTTGCATTCCGAGAGAGGGGGAGACTGCCCTGGGTAACCACTCTAACAGCTGCCCCAGGGAATAGGAATTCTGCCCCAGAGACTAGAGATATTGCCATAGAGACTAGAGATGCTGCCACAAGGACTAGGGATGCTGCCACGGAGACTAGGGATGTTGCCACAGGGACTAGGGATGTTGCCACAGAGACTAGGGATGCTGCCACAGAGCCTGAGTCTGTCCCAAAGCCTGAGGGTACCCCCAAAGCTGACCCTGTCCCTGGGCCTGACCCTGCCCCACAGCCTGACCCTGTTCAACAGCCTGCCTCGGAAACAAACTGCCTGGATTGGGTGGGGGTGCTGGTGGAGGAGATACGTGAGATGCGCCAGGTGCTGAAGGAATACACCTCCCCGTCTGGTGGGAAACCCTCTCCTTACCCCACAGGGGAAGAGTCTGACAGTGCAGCAGTGGAATCCACGATTTTTACTACCATCCAGGTTCCAGCTGAACCGCAAGGGTAGTCACAGCCAGCAGCAGTCGCCCCTGTACAGTGGAGGAAGTATAAGACCAAA
Source organism: Origma solitaria (assembly GCA_013397895.1). NCBI lineage: Eukaryota > Metazoa > Chordata > Aves > Passeriformes > Acanthizidae > Origma > Origma solitaria. Next base: position 413 of record VZRL01001400.1, on the reverse strand, counting down.
TTGGTACTCCCAGTTAATGATGACGGGAAACCAGGGCCCTCACAATCCACAGGGGAGCCTGAGCCTATAATCATCACCGAGTCCCTGCCATACAACACTATCTGTAATCTGCGAAATGACGTTGTGCGGCGGAAGGGCGAGGCTTTCTCAACCTAGTTGCTTTGGGTTTGGGACCTTATGGGCCCAGGTGTGCAGCTGGATGGTAATGAGGCCAGGAATTTGGGAGCCTTGGCCCAGGACGCAGGTGTTGACAAGGTATTCGTGAGGGAGACAGGACCCCTTTCTCTCTGGGAAAGCCTTTTAATGAGTGTAAGAGAGAGGTTTGTTCACAAAGACAGAATGCAGGACAACTACCNGAATGCAGGACAACTACCGTAGACTGCCCTGGAGGACCGTTGAGGAAGCGATCCAAT
>VZRL01001399.1:1245599-1339649 GCA_013397895.1 Origma solitaria | reverse complement strand
TTTTTTTTTTTTTAATAAAGTGTGTATATCTACTAGTTTCAGCCACAGGCTTACTGCAGGACTGCAAGACTATGAAGAAGTTGTATTAGGGTGACTTAGTCTCTGTACTAGCATTGCTAGTAACTGATAGTGACACAATAAAACCACTCACAATGCTGTGCAGTTTGGGAATAAACGTCAAGGCTCCATTCAGTTCTGCACAGGATTTTTGTTAAATGTGTTTGCAGGCTGTGTTCCAAATGGAGAGATCTGAGAAGACAAAGTATTCCTGCCCCCCACATCTGCTATTCCCCAGGCACTTTTAAAAGATTGGTATTCATGTCTTAACATTTTCAGAAGTGAATTCTTGACTCAGAATCCCTCCCTGCAGAAACATGGCAGGTTCAGTCTCTTTCCTCTTGAGAGAGAACGGCCCCCACACAACAATTCCCAGTTTGTTCTGAATTCAGCAGGAGCTGTAAGAGCTCAGGAAGGCAGTAATACTGTTCAAAACTTAGCAGGAGGCTTGGAGTCTCATAGAGTCAAATAGTCTTCAAAATGCAACCCTTCCTAGTTTCAGTTCCTGCTGAGCGCTGTCAAAGCCCACCTTCTGCTGAACTAGAAACCATTACCCCATCTTTTTGTTACCTCAATCTCGGCTCAGAGGTACTTTGACAGTTACCTTCACTTCAGCCAAAGCACATTTCTTTGGGATAGATTTCTCCAGATAGAAATTGGATCAAGACTTGCAAAATACTGCATGCGTTGGTCTTTGCACTTGTGGTTCAAAATATCATTCTAAATTATACAGCTCTAAAGCCAGTAACTGACCCAAGAATGAAGAACAGTGTAATTGCATCTAAAATGGGGAGAAAAAAAAAACCCAAAAAATCAAATCAAAACCAGAACTTCCTTTAAAATGCCTCTGTCATTCACAGCAGAATTTGTCTTTTGGTGTCTCTGTGCTCCACTTATAGTTTGAAAGAAACAGTGGTAAGTGTTTTGGTGGTGGATCTAATATTATATTCTAATCTTAACAAGAATCAATTTTTGAGAAAAGACTGAACTTCTCTTTGGATAGAGGGAAATAGGATTTTGAAACTAACTTTATTCTTGCCCTACCACTGTCGAGAGAAATTGTGTGGCACTGCAGCAGCAGTTACTTGCTGCCCTTTTTTAGCAGGTATCTAGCCTCAACAGGAATGTTCACCTGCATGACTTTTAATGTCGTTTTGAAGTAACAAATAACAAGATGGATTCTCTTGTTCTAAAAGGCTCAGACCTACTTTAAATTGGTGTGATAGAATCCTGATCTTCTCATGAGCTGCATGCAAATTCACAAGAAAATTCACTTATATGATTAATCCATCTCCTGCTGATGTCACTTTGACAGGATTAGTAAATAGTATTTCATCAAAGTGTATCATATATAAAGTTCAGTGAGATCAAAGACATTGAAATGCTAAGTGTGATTTGTAAATCAAATCCAGATGGCATGGTACAAATGTGTTTTTTCTACCTGAAACTCTGTCATGTCCTCTATAATCCATCTGGCATAAAGACAAGTGTTTGACAATTGAATTTGATGCCAGACATTTTAGATCTGACCAATCTCCAAGTGTTTCACATGAACCTGTTTCACTGTTTCCAGAGGACAGTGGAATTTTACAACAATGGGCAACTTGCAGTGAAATATTGTAGAAGATGGTCTATGCCATTCTTAAAGATCTCTGTAACCTCCAGAAATGCATCTCTCAAAAATAGTATAATTGATATGGTACTGTGACAGACTTAGGATCCAGATCAAGTGTTAGGTAACTTTCTGAGAACCCTTCAGCTCTCCAGTTCTCTCCTTACACCTTAGGCAACTTCTTACACCTACAGGAACTGATGTAACAGGAGCTCCATACGTGGTTTAAGACAGCTGTGCAAAATATTTTCTACCATGGGAAAACACGTCTTATTTATTGTGTGTATGTGAGACAGAGACATGCAACCATGCTTTATAGTAACAGAACTTCAATAAACTCAAGGTCATTTCTAAATTTTTTTCTGCACCTTAAAAGCCTCTCTCCCAAGATTTTTCCTTTTCCAAGAGCTTCTGCACTTTCTTCATTCTACAGAAGCTTATGTTTCCTAAGCACCACGTCCAGTACCTGGATGCTAGAAAACCCCTCTTGCATCTACTGGTTAATTGTTGTTTCTTTCAAGTCCTTCATCTTTGCCCAATCCATTCAAGTAGTTGTTCAGTGTGATTTCAGAGTACATAACAAATTGTACTTCAGGAAGTTGTAAACGGGAACATTTTTCTTGCAAGATCATATTAGCATCAAAAAAATTGAAAACGTGCCTCTCAATAGCTACCAAAACAAGATGTCCAGATTGCATCAGTAAGAACATCCCCTTCCGAGAAAATAAGGAATTTTTGTTTTATGCCTCTATTATATGTCTATTGCCAGCAACATCTAGGGAGATATTAAAAATTTACACACAAATTCTTACACAAAACAGAGCATAACAGACCTGTCTAAAAAATAACACTATACTGGGATGAATGATTTCACAGTAAAATAACTTAATATTAATATTACTCAAAATTTTTCTTTTAGAGCATAATAAATTTAACAACAATTTTAAGAAATTCAAAGAACATTGTCAATAAGATACAATTGTTTTTATATAAGCTCCTCTTATTACAAAATATTAAGGAGAACAGCCATTGCTCTGTGACATAAAGTCTATCCTTCTGTTAATACACAGGGGATTAATATACCTGGGTTAAGCAAAACAGATTTGGATAGATCTCTGTGCATCTCTAGGAAATCATTTCTTATAGCCTTTACCCCATAAATAGCTCAGCAGAAATTTATTTCAGAAATTAAATGACTAACAAAGATAAACTCAGGTTATAAGAAACTTACATAAATTTTTAAAACATCTTTTAATTAAAATTTTTTTGTCAAGAAAATTTAGGAGGAACACCTAAATTTATCTCTTTTATTATTTATTTAATGCAAAATAAAAAGAATCAAAGTTCAGGATTAAACTACACTTAGAAATATTTTTATCTCTGAATGTGTTATCATAAAAGTAACACACTAGCAATTAGATTACTTCATATTGAAGTATTTCAAGCAGTTATTTTAATATAAGGTCATTCTCACCTCTAAACTGTATTCTTGTGGTAAGGTAATCCTGTTTCATACCTTAAACAGCCAGTGAAAAAGCTGTATTTTAGAAATGCTTGTTTACATTAATGTTTATGGTGTGTCTTTAATTAAACATTTTTCTTTAATGTTATTTGAAAATTTGTACTACTCTCTGGCCATTTTTCTGAAGAACAGATAAAAGCAGCACCATATAAAAAAAAAAGAAAATCAATTTGTATCTCACTGTGACTGTAACTTCACTACTGCCTGAAAAGCAATAAAATGTTTCTGATTTTTTGTAAAAGAACTGCAGACTAGCATAAAGCTACTTAAAAGATTGAATTCAATGCATGGCTTACTGAATTGACATGCTTAGAGAAATCTTACTTGCTCTGTTTTAATACCTAAAGTACAAATTCATGACGTTTGGTGGCCACTATTAGCTCTTCATAAGACCATGATCTCTTTTCAGAACATTTATGTCTATCTCACCAATGTAAAATCCATGTACCAACCAAAATACACAAGGACTGATGATTGCTGGGTACAATTCCTGGGCTACAGAGGTAATAGAAACAAAAAATATAAGGGAGGTGTTCCAAGAACCTATTGATGTCCACAAACCTCTATTGATAGACATTACAAGTATGGACTCAAAAATCTTTTTTTAGCAAGGTAGGGGGAAACATTATATTATAACACCACAGAGCTGCACATTAGTGTTGTGCAAATTCAAAATCAGTGAAACTACTTTGTAAATACTCTTGTGCAACTGAGAATGAGAAGACTGTGCAATGAACAATAAGCAGTTTACCACAATTTGTTGGTCAAAGAGAGTGAAGCCACAAAAAATCATTTCGCCTTGATCCATGAATTTCTGTCAAAATCTGCCTCATCCAAGCTCTGCTGTTTGTATTCTTACTCCATCATCACAAGTGGCTTTGAAAAGCTACTCATCCTCCTGCTCCTGTCTGGACTGTCCCTGCCAGGCGTTAGCCCCAGCGTCATGCTAATGTTTCCTGCCCATTTGGACCCAAGTGATGTTCAGGGCAGTATCACAACTTCTACAAACAATATTTGCCTGAACAAAAGTTAAAAAATGTTGCAAATCATTTTTATGCATTCCTTAGAGCAGAGCAGGTTTTCAGGAAAAGGTTGTCAAGTGAAGAAACTGAAAAACTGTGTGCCAGCATCTAGGAAACTGAAGGTGAGGGAGAGATGTAGATTCAAGTGACTTTACCTAGTGTCAGAGGAGATCAGGGTTTTATGACCTTTATCTATCATCAGCTACTCCCTACACTGCTTGATATAAAATCCTCTCTGATTTCACTTCCTTCGGGATTTAAAAGCAACATGAAATGAGACACTCTTTTTTATTTTTCCCCCACACTGAATCAACTGCTTTTTCCACCTTCCAAAGGAAAAAAGAAACAAAACAGCAAAGCAACACACAAGCAACAAAATCCATTCTCTTATCCAAATGAAAAGGAACAATAAAAATATATATTATCACCTCTGAATGAAGGGTTACTAGTCCCATGGAGGAGATGTAGTAGCTTTCCAGATGTAGTAGTTCATAGGAACCAAACATTTGGGTAGGAATTATGGTCCCAATCAGAAATAAATTATTGCCAGCATTAAATGTAAATCAGTGAAACAGCAAAGTGGGAGTTGTGCCTCAGTGTTGTGTACCAGAGTCAAAATGCTCCCCAGGCTGTTCCTGCCTCTGTATAACAACATGCAGAGTCCCATCCTCACCGCTGTACTTGAAAAGAATTCTGGCCAACGCAGGTTTACAATTGTCCTACTCCACATTCAAGTATCTGATTCACACTAATCATTACCTGCACAAAGAGAGATTCTTTGCTTAAACTAAAGTGGAAAACTGAACTCACTAAAAATAAGCAAAGGCCAATAAAGATGCATATAGTGTTATAATGTCCCTTGAAAAGGTGTTACAGAAATCATGTTCACCACCACGTTCACCACTAAAACATGTCCCCAGGTGCTACATCCAGATGGTTTTTAAACACATCCAGGTGTCACAAGTAGGTGTTTTAATGTCACTTAAAAAATCCCTGGCAAATATATCAATAGAAACAGCAGTGATTCCACTGCTTCCCTGGGTGGCCTATTCCAATGCCTGACCATTCTTTCAGTGAAGAAATTTTTTCTAATGTTCATCTAAACCTCCCTTGGCACAACTTGAGACCATTTCTTCGCATCCTGTCATTTGCTACCAGGGAGAAAAAAAAAACAAACCCCATCTGAATGTGACCTTGTTGCAGGCAGTTGTAGAGAGAAATAAGATTCCCCCTCAGCCTCCTGTTCTCCAGGCTAAACAACCCCAGTTCCCTCAGCTGCTCCTCATAATACATACATAAAATGTACTGTCTCCATAGATGTTGAATTTATAAGCTGCAGGTAAGCAATTTAGATCTAAGCTTTTGAAAGATTTTCCTTCCCCGAATTCTGTAAGCAAATTAAAAGCAGACATTTTGTTATTTACTGGAAATTATGTCACACCCCTCATTTCTGCAGATCCACTAAAATGCAAGCTTAGATAAATGTCAATAAAATTTGGACAAGTGCTATGTAGGCTCTAATCAATTATTTTAGTTTGCACTAAAATACCTTAGGACTGCTGAGGGTATAGTTTGATCACTGTCTGTTCAGTACAATCTTTCTGCTTCTACGTGAGGGGGCCGATCAGAGTTCAGAGACAGGATCTGACCTCAGTCAGCAAGTGGTGAGCAATTGTTTTGTGAATCCCTTGTTTTGTCTTGGTTTTTCTTTTAATTATTATTGTTATTATTACCGCTACTACTACATTTTACTTTGTTTCAATTTTAAACTGCTCTGGTCTCAATCTACAAGTTTTACCTTTTAGTCTCCTCCCCATTCACTAGCGTGGGGGAAATGTGTGTGTGGGCGAGCAGCTGTGTGGTGCTTAGTACACAGCTTGGCTTAAACCATGACAGTACTTTTATACAAAGTATTAAATTTAGTATAAAGTATAAGATTTTAGGCAATGAATTCTAAAATTCAAAAGTAGCATCTGGTTGAATTTTTTTTCAAGTAAGTGTAATAAGCCAGCAATAAGGACAGACTTTTAATATCTTTCCAAAAACAAGCATTTCCATTCCCTGGAGATAAAAGATAGGTAGCAGGGATTACAAAACTTCACTATCTTTTCTGTTTGATCTCAGAAGTAAGAGAGCATCTGTTGCAGTTGGGACTATTTGGTGGTGTGCCCTGTGGTGCACAGAGCCATGGAACACTAGAAGATTATCTAATGGCCTTATTGACCAGTATTGACCAAAACTCTATTGCCTGCTAAGAAAAACACTGATTGGGCCTTAGTTACATCAATACACCATATTCAGTGTGAAAAACAAACCTTAAAGAATTGTCTTTCTAGGCACACAACTGTATTGACATTTGCAAATGGAAATGTATTCACCTTTTAAGAATCATCCATCTCCTGGAATTAGGACAGTGGCCTCTAAATTCTGGAAAACCAAAAAACAAGAACAAGTAAAAATGAGTTTTGTTCCATACATTGTCTGCTTACTTCAAAAAGCCACTCTTGGGCTGTGTTCCCAGAGCACTATTGCTATTAAAAGCATTGACAGCATTGATCAGAGGGTGTCTATACCTTCTGTCTGCAGATGGCCACTGATGTGGCAGCCTCAAGCTGCAGTAGGGGATGGCAAGTCAGGGCATACAAGCAGTGGGCAAGAGCACTGCTCCCACACTCCAGCAAGGAGAGGCACATCTGGGATGAGATGGGACAGCTCACGGGACTGCAGTGCTGGTATGGATGGATAAACATCTTCAGAAAGGGCAGGATGAGACAACAAGGATGGGACAGTGGTTTCCCTCTATGTAGAGAAGCAGCTTGGGCTTCTGAACCTCTAGTAGGGCACTAGCTGAGTAATGGCTGTGGGTCAGATCAGAGGAGAGGCAGTGAGGGAGCAGCTGCCCTAATGCTCAGTAGGAATATGAGACATATGACACTTGTTATATTCCTCCCGTATCATACTTGTCAATGTAGAAGACTAGATAACAGAAAACAGAGCAGCTCCAAAGGCACAGATACTACAGATTTTATTACCAGTGGAGACTAGAGGAGTCTTTTCAGGATGAAGAAAAAATTTGAAGCATCTACTGTAGCCTAGAGCTCCAGGCTTTGCAGTTTTTACACCAAATGAACTGCTAGCAAGGTGTGTGAAGTTCATACAGAACCCAGAGGTACACAGATTTTATAACCCAATACACTCCAGAAAAGAAAGCCTTTGACCATTCATGCCAGCAACATGTAGCTGTTCTAGTCTGATTCAAAGTTCAGCACTCTAAACAGAAGGGCTTGATATTCACGTCTGACGTTCATTGGAGTTTTTGGTTTTCATGGACACGTTTAATTTGAGAACTTTTACCAGTCTAAAGGGAGGCACAGGAGATGAGGTAACACAATTCATTTAGTTAAACTTCCTAAATTACAAAGTGTTTATAAACAATGTCAGTTTTCCACTTGAATCCAGGTCTGTTTGACAGATGTCATTAAACCACTTGAACACAGAGGAAAGCCAAGTTAATGTTTAGGTAAGTAAGGAAAAGTGCTCAAAGTTCTAGGAAAACACAGGGCCAGAATTTTCTCTGGGAAAAATAATAAACTTGATGACCTGTCTCTTCACCAGGACCATTTTCTTTATTATTTTTACTGAGATATCAGGTACCACAAATCATAACCCCATCGCACTTCATGCTTTCCCTAACATGTAAAGACTCTTGATGTCCCAAAGAGCTCACAGACTGAGACAATGTGTGAACATGGACGGAAGAGGGAAGAGTGGGGGACTGAGAAAGGCAGCGTAACAACAAGCTAAGATTGCTTCTTACCTATTGCCCCTAACACAACCACTGATAGGAATTCCAAGAATTAAATTGGGTGGCCTTTACTTACATAATAATTGCAAGATTTGACCCTAAATGGATAGATTTTAAGATGGGACCCCAAATGATACAAAGCATAAGTAAACATATAGGAAACATTGTAGTTGTTGATTATCCTGTAATATTTTTGCAAAGCACCCCAGAGCACTCAGAATGCTAGTCTGAAAGTTGTACAGTGTTATGCCTTCCCATAAAGTACCAATGTGTTTACTGAAAGGCACTGAACACTTTCACTGGAACAGAAAGATCAAAACCTTTTTGGGGGTTTTAGAAACTGCAAAACAAATCAAAGTCATGGCCTTCTCTTTTTTTTCCAGTTTCTCCACATTCACCATTTATCTGCCTACAAAGAAAATGAAACTCAGAAATACAAAAATAATTCTTCTGTTCCGATAGAGAGTTTCAAAAGAAAACTTGCTTTTAAAATGTAAATCAATCACTTTGTTAATATGAAGAGAAAAACAGGTAGAGGGAGGCAAACACAAAAAAATATATGAGATGAAATAAGATAATATAAAATATCTCTTATTATAGCTAAAGTAGGATGGAAAGGGATCAGTAGATATGCAAATGTGCAGTATACAAATTCTTCAGCAGGCTCTGGTCCTCTGATGAATAGAAAAATATGCCTAGTATTTCTGAAAAGCGTGTGAATACATCAGATGTCGCAAGTTATGCAAAAGTAATTTGTGAATCTGGGAACCTGTCAATTGATACACAAATAAAGTATGCAGTAAAGCAATCCATCTATTATTTATGACTGTAATTGGGGACAGAAACGGGGAAGAAAAGTTGATTCAGACCACAACACAAAGCAATTCTGAGTAATGAACCTTAAAAATGTATGGTTGTGATTTTCAAAAATTACTGTAATAGAGGAATAACTACCATTAATTTTAATGAGTACTGAAAGTTTTAATGATCCTCAACAGCTTTTTTAATCTCCTGTCATGTCTGATGGTTCTAAACAAGGCCACAGAGGTAACTTTAAAAGTCTGCAAATAAGTATCCTCAATGAAATTTTCTTCCTTTTTTTTTTCTCCAGCTTTTTTAAGAGATCAGTGAGAAGAGGTTTTCCAAGGTTTGAGGATTTAGGGAAAACTCAGTTGTTTAACAGCATGAACAGCAATGTCATAGAGGCAGTGAGGATCTCTAAAAAGAACAAGTGAAGGTACTGCCTGTGGCAGCAACACACACTTTGAGAAAAGGCTGGTATCAAGTAGCCAGCGCAAACGTAGATGCCTTCAAGTCCATAGCCAGACCGAGCCTTGTTCTAACACTATGAATGATTGAGAAAAAGACATCTGAACACTCAGAGTACACACAGAAAAGCTAAAAGTCATCTCAGTGCTCCATGGGCTAGAGCTGCACTTCACATGAATCTCCACTGAACCTGACAGAGCTACCCCAGTTGTCAGGATTTAAAGAATGCACTAAAAGCATCTCAAAAACTGCCCCCATAACACATAACTGCTCCCATGACCACAACAGGCACAGATGGAATACAGGAAGGTGTTAATTTCAGGCCTACACAGAGGTCACAGGTTTGGAATTAGCACACTGGACAAAATTCCACTGTGCAGACTGTGGCAATGACAGCAAAAACAGGAAGATGCCAGGCCTGGAGAAGCAGATGTGGATAACTTATCCATACAAAAATTCCCACCATGGCAAACGGTAGGAAAGGAAGCAGCTGCTTACAGAGATGTCCTCCCAAGCCGTGGGAATGACATGTGTGTCTCTGGATACCCAGGACTTCCACTGCATAAAAGTTGTATCTCCAGAAGAGAACTCCAGAGACTCCCACCACCGAGGAGATCAGAAGAAGGAGGGAAGAAGGACGCCACAGGCACCTTTGTGAAGGTGACTATAATCGCTTTCTCCCTCTTTCATATTTTTCTCTTTCTTCCCCCCTCCCCCACCACTTATTTCTCTCTCTCTCTCTCTCTCTCTCTCTCTCTCTCACACACACGCACATTTACTGTTAAATAAAATCCTTACTATTGACTTTGGCATATGGTCTTGTTTGTACCTTAATTCAGGCAGAGGAACCTTTTAATAACCAGGGTAAACATTATATCAGAAATAGGATCCAAAATCAGTGTACCCAGACAAAACAAACTCAGTATGAAAATGAGACTCAATGACTACAAAAGTAGTCAATGACTACTGCGGTATCCAGAGGACAAATAACCTGTGCTTGTAGCACAGGACACAGTTTTAGAAAGCAGCCCACATGCTCTCTTAAGGAGCATTCACACTGCCAGTTTTTTGCCACCTAACCTCTCTGCCAAAGGCACCTCTCTGTGTCCTCAGCAGAGAGCCAGGAGCTCCTTCAGAGACAACTGAGGTCGCATGAGAGGTCTTCTTCCCCAGCCTGAACTCTGGGAGTGCATGCTCCTCCTCTGAGTGGCTGCACAGAGATGCTACTGCAACCATCCTCTGCTGCGGATTCCCAAAATTAGATTCTGTGACCCCCTGCCTTTCTCTGCTGGAGAGCACAGATGTTATCAAAAGAAACCATTGCCAAGCACAATTTCCTTAAAGTCGCCAGCTATTCACCCTAAACCAGAGTAATATTGCACAGTATTCAGCTGAGAAAATTCCGGAGTCAGCAATTTCCTTTTGTCCTACCTCACACAGATTTCAAGCCAGATCAACAGATCTTTCCTATTTTTCTTCTATTACAAAATAAGCCAAAGCAGTCTAAATTCACAGAAGGTTTTTTGAAGAAGGTTGTGAGTTTCACATTTGAAATAAACAGTAAAATGAAAAACTTGGAGAAGAGTAAATCAAAGGTATGTATGTGAGGAATAAAGAAGAGGTAGACTGTTAAAAGGTTTGCCGAAGTCTGAATGAGCATGTGAATGTACTGAGACAAATTCACTGTTTGAAGTTAGTCCCAGTGCAGCTGGGATGGGATATGGTAGCTGGCAGCAAATTCATGATTAGGTTGTTACAAACTCTTTCAAATGACAAAGAAGAGAGAAAGGGGACAATGAGATAATCAAAAATGTAGTACTGGATAAACCATGTTGGCTGAAGCAGAAAAGTGTTCTTTTAAAATGACGATATTTTGGATAATCAAAGCACCTTAGTGATAGAGGCCCAAGAAAATTTTTCTTTTTCTCTTCTTCTTTTTCCTTTTTCTCTTCTTCTTTTTCCTTTTTCTTTTATATTACTGGCATTATCACAGTTCCCACTAAAATTACCATACCCTTAAAAATTATGCTTTCTCTCTATTTGTGCAGGGAAGAGGCAATTTTTGGCTAAAAAAATTACCCTGAACACCCATACTTTATATAATAAATCGATTTGCTAATGAGATGTTTTGCCAACATCCACACTTTTTTTAACCATTACTCAAAGTTCTTTTAGCTTTTGTTTCTGTTAAAGCAAAAGAACAATTCTTCTTTTTAAATAGCCAAAGACATGAACCTAAAAGTTTCCTACATTAGGCCTTAATTTCTTCTCCCAGCCTATAAATAGAAAGTAGTCAGAACAGAGCTGTATAAGCAGCTGATCCCTGTGGCAATGGATATATTTATGATAGCTTTCCAGTCAAAATCATGAGAATTATGTGTTTATCTTTAATCTGAGTATTAGTTAAAAGAAATTCTCCATAGCAAGCCACCCAAGAAACACCTTTCTGTTGCCCTTGATGAGTCTCAAGGCCTCAAGTATTCTCAAGTATTATCGAGTAGATTCTCTATTCACCCCTGCAATTAATTTCATATGTATAATTCTCATTCCTGCTGCACAAAAACAACAACTTTCATGCATCTCTAAAGATTTTTCTCTCCTTTCATGTTTTATATCAAAACTTCCTACTCCTATTTTAGTAAGAGACTGTTCCAAATTACTGCAAAGCACAATTTTGCATACTTGTGTAACACTGTATGCCAGACTTCACTTTAGATCTTGTAAGGGATGTTCAAAGTCAGTCTCTAAAGTATAGAAAAATGAATTTACTCACAATATCTATCTTTCGCTCTTGTATGATGGTCTGAATTTATGAAACCCAATCACAGATCTCCCTACAATTTTTTTTTTACAGTAAGTACATTTGCTACACCAAAAGAAGAAATTCATACTGAAACTGGGTGTGATTAGAGCAGTAAAAAGAGGAAGAGTTTTTGCAATGGACAAACCCTGAGAGTCATATATAACAGAGAAAGAGAACCATGAGAACAAACAAACAAACTAAAAAATCCCAACTAAATGTATGGCTATATGGCTTATCTTTAGGTAAAATCTTTTCTGGGACCTTTACATTCAAAATTTCCTTATTATAGTAATCTTCCATCATCAATAATTTGCAATAAACTGGTCAGCTACCTCTACTACAAGAAGCATCTACTTGTGCTTAGCAGTTTTTACATTTCTTAGCATTCATCAGAGGATGTTCCATCTGCATAGAGCTGAGTAAACTGATGAGTAAACGTTGTTTGGACAAATAATTCTGAACACACATTTTCCTTTTTTAAAAAAAGGTCACCCTTTGAAATCTGTGTGTCTTTCCTACTTTTACTGCTTTTGAGGTAAGGAGAGCTATTTATGTCAGAAACTTTCTGTGTTGTATTCCCCCAAGTGAAAATTGTAAATAATAATATTCACGTGACTGGTAAAGAAAATCTGTAGATTCTCTAGGGCATTCCGTAAGTGTGTGAGTTTCAACTTCACAGGCCTAAGCAGAATATTTTGTATAATGCCACCCTTGACCATCCTGCTGATGCACAGTACAAATTTGATCCAGTTTTCATTGTCTCTGCCCATTTTGTTCACTTTTTATCTATCTAATCTGCAGTTTTTGGAGCCTCATCAATGTCCTTCTGTGTGCATGTAGCCTCAACCTGAAATACCAAGCCAGAAGAGACAATATGGGCTGCCATGAAAGGCATTATCCTGTCAGTGTTATCCTCCTAGACTGAAAGAACCACAGCTTTGAAACTCATATTTCATGTATTAATAACTGAGGAAAAGTCCTAAATACCTTTCTCTGTCTCCTACATTTTTGATAATTCATAAACAAGAGACCACCTTTATATGGTATTTCTTTTTGCTTTGCAGATGACTGCCTCTGTGTATCCTATGTTCTTGAAAAAAACAGTTATTTTAAGGGTTCTCAAGAGTTCTCAGAAAACCACTGAGTTTGCAAAGAGATAATGTCACTTTTCATAACTTTCTGGAAACAGACACTTTTGCAAATAAAAGCAGTCTTAATAGATTTTTCTGTAGCACTGTTGTATTAAATTCTTTGGAGAACTTGAAAAAAACTCATCTCACCTAAAATAAATTTTAGCTATTTAAAAGTTACACTTATAACTAAATGTGTGTGGTCTCTCAGCAACCAAGACATATTTTTTCATGATATTACTTGCCCATCAGGCAAACTTATTCTAAAGTGAGTGTAGGAAAGCATGATGAAGTCTGACTAAGTTAGACAAGATGCTTAACCTTAGATGCTGAAGTTAATCTCACCAGTATCCCAATAACGCAGTCAGGCAGTGTGTACTGAATATTAAATATTGTCTTTTGAGCTTTATACATCTTTGAAAACAAGAGAGACACAGATGAGTCCCAGGAGGAATTTTTAGAATCTGGACTCTGAGACAGCACTATCATGCTAAATGCTTCTATTGCTTTGGAAAGCGGCACAAAAAGCCATCAAGCTGGGTTTGACTAGAAACTACAAAGTAATACGAGTCCTGATGCGTAACTAAGTGTACAATATCTGCTAAGCCAAAACTGAAGCCGAATGCTTGCTGATGAGGCCAGGAAAACCATGAAGAGAGGGCAGCACTATAACTGCCTTGATGATACTCATATATAATTAATTAGAAAGACAATTAAACAGTGAATGCTTTTTTTCCACTCAAAGTGAATCTTTCTGCTGTCATTGCTACTGCAGTATGATTGGGGAACTCCACTTTTTTTTCTTATTGAAATAAGCCCTATTTCTTTCACTTTGAATTTCCAATCTCAAACTGAACTGTGAGGAGAATTTCAAAAATGTCTGTTTTGAAAACATTTCTCATTGTCATTTCAATGCAATTCTGCTTAAAATCAGATGCATTTCTTTATATACAAGTTTATAAATAAAATATTTAAGTGCAAGTAGTTCCCTGGCTGAAAAGCCAGTGCAGTAGACACACAAGTGCTTAGTAATGACTGTAGATAGCAAATGGGAATTTTGTCACGCAGCTCCTGCTACTGTCACACCGAAATGTAGATCAAATTCTAGCACACTGTGCTGAAAGATAATCTCCAAGAATCAGATTTGCTCTCTCCAAATTAGTTTACAAGAGAATTGACTTTCATAGCTAGACCAAAAAAGGCCCCCAAAAACACTTGGCAATGCAAAAAATTGCATAAAATGATTGGCAGCATCACTCATGTTTGTTTGATTACATTCATTCTCCAGCTTTTTATCATGGTTGTTTTTGCTTTTTGTTTCTGTTTCTCCACTACAACCGCATCTTCTGTTGTATACTGGCTGTACAAGAGATGTCCGTACCATCAGTTTAAGTACAACAGATATCACTCAAAAAATAATTATAGTCTTGTGGAACTTGTCTTTCTGAAAAGTATACAATAGGAAAAGTTCAGAGAAGTGCAGGCAAGGCTTTTAGGAAGTTTAAGTAACAGATCTGATAAGAAATGATGGAAAAGAGACTATTCACAAAAAACCCAAGAGTATTTTACAAATACTTGAAGATACATATATAACCAGAGAGTTGATGAAGTATTTAAGATATTTGACAATTATAAGTTACATTATGTTTGGATATGCAATAAATTAGATAATTTCTAATTTTTTTAAATTCATGTATTCTAAGTTACAAAAAAAGACAACAGAGCCAATAGACTCAGAATGTGTAGATGTCATTGAAACAAAAGTGCAATCTTCTCTCTATTGAATTTCTTCCATGTTTGAGACCCATAATAGACAGCTGCCATATTACCTGTAAAATCCTGAAAAATACTTTCATAGGACTATAAAAAAATCTTAGGCCTGTTGACAGTGGAATAAATTTCTCATTTTCTGACTCTATTTTTGTCTTTGATATCACGTACCTTCTTTTGTTTCAAATCCTACAACTTTTCTGTTTTTATAAGATGTCACAGTTGACTGTCCTGATTTTGAAATCTATTCATCTATGAAATCTAGAAAAACACAATAATTATGGAACTATAAGGCATTCATACCAAATTTTAAATAGCTGCATAGGTAGATTAGCATTTAATGTCAGACTAACAATTAAGATTTTTAATTAAAGTGTGACTTTTCAGTTGTATATCACTACGCTTAAAGTTATTTTAAGTAAACATTAGTCGTGAAGCAAATGAAAAAAGCACTGCACTTCACATATTCTAAGAAAAAATTGCTTCATGACTTTTTAAATGTAGAATAGATTGGCTATGCAAATATAACATGGAAGCCAGCAAAGGCTCCTTTTGACCTCATCCTTTTTGCAAAGACATGTTTTCAAAGGCTGCAATACATTTCTGTTCTCATTGCAGAGCTTCCTTAAGCTGCTTGTGGAATGATAGATTAATGTTAGAGGATTCTCCCTTGTAAATATTGAGAATTAAAAATGGTGTAGTAAAACATGTAGGGATACATGTCTAATACTTATACTCAGTATAAGTATTAGACTAAGTGTAGTATAATTAAGTGACTGCAACCTTTGTGCGTGCAAACTCCATCAAAAAAGGAAAAAAAAGGTGGAGAAATTTGAAAGCCAGGTAAGAAGATAAATTAATTCCATTACAGTTATCATAGTCAATTAAATTTAATTTGAGATAATTACAGGCAAAAACATTTAGCATGCTACTAAACTGATTCATCAGTTTCAAGAAACATAAAGCTGAGTTTAGACAAATAGTGCAAGTAAATTAATGAAGTGAATGCAAAGCAACAATAACATATCAGGACCTTGAGGGCACCACCTGCCCTGACAGTTTCTTACACCTCTTAATACGGTCTCTTACCCTGCCCATAGACCAGAATCCCATTTCAGCCCTTTCACTGGTGCCCCAGCTGCCCTGCTCCTTCATGGGATGTGGGATGTGCCCTGGAGGCCACCGTGGGGAGCATGCGCTGCTCCCTGAAGATATACACAGGGAGAGAACTGCAGTGTAGACCTCTAGAACCAAATAAACAATGTGGAGTGGAGTGGGAGCTAGGAGTTCATTCTCCCACCTTACAACTCTGTGTGAACTTGCATGTGTTCCTTAACATCATTCACCCAGCGAAATACAAAAATATGTGCAGAACTGCAGCCACATGCTGTTGCCAAACACATGCAGAGTCTCTCATCAACTGTAAACCCTTATAATTTCAATCTACAGCTGTCAGCACAGTAGTAACCACTCCTTTGGCTCATTTTACTAAGAATTCTGGGAATAAAATGGACTACAGACTTTTTAAATACTTCTGTATTTCCATAAGCCTTTGCATTTCTTCTGTTTTTAGAAGGAATGAATGTGACAAATGACTTTAAATTCTGTGTTTAAGAGAATAGAATACAATTTTAAAATATAAGCAATTTTATTGTTTTAAACAAAAACACAGCAGTTTCGGAAACTTAATGATCAACTTGACATATAGAGCTACTGTTCTTTATCATAAAGCTTTCGTGAGTCAGAAAGAGAGACTCATTAGTTGTTGGTATTCAAAGATGCACATACTATGATAGTGCGACTTTCTCTGTTACAACAGAATTTATGTCAAATTGTTATTTATATTTATAGTTAGAAGCACTGTCATGTGTTTCTAATCAGTTTTTTCCCACCCTCTATTACACAAAAGGACTTCTGCTGGGTGATTGTCAAGGCTGGACCAACTTAATTGAAAATCTGCTCACACTGGAAAAAGCAATAAATTGCCATCTACTACAATCACTTTTCCCTGCAGGTGGACATTTGGGTGCTTTTCATCTAACCTATCTTTAGATATCTACTGCAGAGATACCTACCCATGACCTTCCCCCCTATGATACCTTCATAATTAGTAGAAAGAAATAGACACTCTAGGGCATGATTCATATGACCTACTTTAGGCATCCACTTTGGGAAGAGATGAATTGCACCCTAGAGGTGCCAATCTCTCCTTTGATTTTAAAGAGTTTTAGATCACTAGCCCACATACAAAGAGATGTCTAGATTTGGCCAGATGAATCTCACCCTCAGTGACATGACTGAATAGGGGCTGAGCCAGGCAAGCTTTCTCTGAAAGCAGCTCAGAACTGGCAGTAGCAGACCGGAAAACCATCGCTGACCTTGAGACATCCTGTTATTCTAGTCCAGTATAAAAAAAAGGGATGCTAGTATCTTTACAGTATTGATTGTATTTTGAACCTGTTCTGTCAGATTAAAAAATGTATATGAGATTTATTGCAGAGTATAATCCAACTTTTTTCTTTGATCATATTTTCAAAAGAGTTGCGCTCATAAATCACATAGATGTTGTATTATGTACTGGTTTAATATAGTAACTATTTTTATTCATGTCAACTTATTTTTTTCTTTATAATGAGTGTCGCAAAGTTTTTTTTGATGTTGTTTATGGTGTCTTGTGGCTCTACATGTCATTTCAGAGATTTCAAATTTTTCACTGCCTAATACTCTGTTGAATGCAAAATGCATTTTATACTGAACAATTGCAGTTTGCACAGAGTGCATATTACAACCAATTATTCTTTATTACAATGTAGCTGTCTACTTATGCCAGACCTCATTACTGTTTCTTAGAGTCAGAATTCTGGTACCCAGGAGTTTAAAATACTTGAATACAAAGCAAGAAATCCATGGATCAACAACCTTTTATTTATTTTTAGCATGCCATTTTCATTAGACTGACATTTTAAAATAATTTCTCTCCAAGACCTTGACTTCCATGCTCTTAGATAGCTGGATGTTAGTGCTGTGAAATGAAGTATTATGTTTACTGAAACATGGAATTAGCTTGGTGTGTCAGGAAAATAATTCACCAGATTGAGACTTTTATGAGTTAGAGAATAACAATAAAAATAATCCTGACCATGTTGAAAAAACATTATTTTGTCTTATATTTTATGACTACACCAAAACTCTGTGGTAAAAAGTATCAAGAGAATTTACACTGAATTGTTCTTGGACAGAAGGTATCCAAATATCACATAGGTGCTCATGTAACTAATGGTAGGGAACCAGGTTCAAAACACATTTCTAACCTCACCTACTCAGACATTCTTGAAATCTCTGAGTGTCCCCATTTTCAACACAGTTTCATAGAATCATAGAATCACAGAATATGCTGAGTAGGAAGAGACCCACAAGGATCATCAGGTACAACTCCTGGTCCTGTGCAAGACAACCCAAGAACCACACCATGTGCCTGAGAGTGTTGCCCAAATGATTCTTGAGCTCTGTCAGGTTTGGTGTTGTGACCACTGCCCTGGGGAGCTGTTCCAGTGCCCAACCACCCTCTGGCTGAAGAACCTTTTTTTAAACTCTCACCTAAATCTCCTTTGACACAGCTTCATGCTAGGGAACAAGAGGTTGGAGAGCAGCTCAGTGGAAAGGGACGTCAGGGTCCTGGTCGATGACAAGTTGAATTGGAGTCAGCAGTACTCTGGCAGCCAGGAGGGCCAAGAGTGTCCTGGGCTACCTAAATTTCCAGCTATCTAGCTGCATGCTACTATGAAGTTTACTACAAACCAGATTTTGGGTAGGCTTTCTAAGTAACTTCTGTTTTGCTTGCATTTGTAGATGTAGAAAAAAGAATAGCTTGTTTCAATTGCTTTTGGAGACAGCATACACCTAAATAAAACAGCTATATAGACACCAGTATATGAATTGAGCTAAAGATTTAAGAATTGTATAAAAACAAGTTTTAAATGTTAAATGTAGTAACTAACCACTTATGTTTATGTCTATGTGTGAATTTGTACACACACATGTATGTGCATGTGATATAAGTATTTTATGGAGAGATATAAATTAAGGAAGAAATTCACATCTGTGGAGATCTAAATCAAAGAATCTCAATGTAGTCATTGTGTATTGATTAGTTCATTATTGATCACTGCACTTTGCAAGGGTGATGCTGGCAATGTTCCACCAGGAAGAAAAAATGTTCCTCTATGTTATTCACTGGTGGTAGAAAATAGAAATTTTACCCTGTGAATAAAAACCATGGATATAAATTATTAGTTCCTTACAAGTTGTTGCACCAAATTATTTGTCTCTACAGCTCACACATGGCATATGCTAACAAAATCAGACTAAAAATGTCAAAAATCACAAGCTCCACCAAGCACAGGGAGCCTGATGCTGCCATCACTGAAACTACATGCATTACATGTAGCAACTGGAAAATGCTGGCACAAGGACTTGTAACTCTCTGGTGGTTGTTTTTGTGATAGCTAAAGAGATATGTGAGAAGCTGCCCCCTTCCCTCCTGCTCAGGACAGGAACTCTGTAGGTGTTTGTGATGTAAAATCTGTCCCACCCTGAGGTAGCTCAGCAAAATAGCAGCTAAAGAAAGCATGCGTTGCTTGCCTCAATTTACTAAAATTAGTGCTTTTAAGTGCCGAAAGAAAAAGAAGCTGCAGAAGAGAAGAAACAAGAGCTGTCAGTCTCAGTGTACAGTCAAGAGAACATGCTTGCTCAGTGGAACCCTTTGAAAGGAAAGCAAGGATGTAATTGCATATTGCATTACTGTCACTCAGCTGGAGATCGTACACCTAAGAGTTTTAACACGTATCTGACTTCTTGATGTTTGTGGTGCCTTTCTCCATTTATTTTCCTTTCAAGTTTGTTCTTTCACAGCTTATTTAATTTTTATACTCTCTTACATTTCTCATCATATGTTCATTTGCCGTTTGTTTCTAGTCTTTCGTAGTTAATCTCTCAGAGGTTCTGCATTAAGCTATCTTCAGAAAGGATGGAGATGCTGCATCTCCCAGAAGCCAATAAACAGAACATTAATAGCTGTCTCAGGCAGTGCTGCATGTTCCATATTTTCACTCAGAATAACAATTTTGCACTCGTTGCTCCACTTAAAGCTGTATCACTGAGACAGATCTGTCATCTCTCCAGCAAAAAAGCCCAGACTTACAACAACAAGATGCATAGCACCATTGTCCTTAATATTAATAAGTCTGGCATCCTGGGAGTGCACAAAGCACCTGTCTCTGGGCATATGGGTACAGTGCTCTGCTACTCTGGAGTGCCAAGATGAGTGGATGGGGAGAGGAACCAGATAAAGCTCTGTGCAGGAAAGATTAAAGTAAAATTCTGAGGTAAGGGGCAGGGAGTGGATTAAAAATTAAAATAAAAATAAAATAAAATAGAATATTGTTCTGGTAAGCTCCATAGTTCAGTTTCAGGAAAAAAACCAAAAACTCCAGGGGTTATCTTTTACCATGCACATCTTGTGGAGTGGAGCCTGTGGCGGGGGATCAACCTGGTTCATCACACGCAGACCAATATGATCGGGTGAAGTTGTTTAGTACTCATCAGAAGGCTACTTATATACATTTTCTACTTCTCTACATGCAAGCAACTCATTGGTTACTAGCTACTTGTTTACACATCTAAACAAATCACTTGGAGTGATATTGGGCTGTCATACAAACGCTGCTGCTGCTGCTCTGCCCCGCTAAGGTTCTACAACCTGCCTTTCACACACTCCGATGTTTACATTCCTGGAATTGTCCACACTTGACAGCTACTTCCCCACAGCTGCACTTCAAGGACATATTTACCTTCTTGCTTATTTTGCTCAGTTAAGTTAAGGCCAGATTGTGCATGTCCCAGGGTCTTAACTCTATTAAGAATCCTTCAACAATTGCCCAAACAACTGTTTCCTTGGAGTCAGCTCTTTCTCCTTTGCTCAGAATGGGGAAAGTATTTTAAAATGGAAAAAATAATTACTCATAACAACATTTCTGAAAATCTTTGCTGATATATTATTAATTTTCATGACAAAACATTTTAACATAGTTTTAAATTTTTTTTTAATGATTTCACATCACAAAAAGAAACCCATGTTTTCACTTTGTTGTGCTAACATTAATTCTGTAATTTCTTACCTTGTTTTATTTTGGCAAGTTCTTACCATTTTCACTATTTGCCTGAAGCCCATTACCCTGTTAACAAATATACCATACATTTTTTAACTGTTTATATTTATGTTCATCAACAAGTTCAGCAAAATCAATTTTATTTATTTTTAATAAAAGGATCACTAGTTTTGTGAACAAGAATATAAAACATTTAAAGATATGAACCAATTGTCATGACAAATGAGCTATGGACTATTACTCTGTTACATGATTCTGAGGTTGGAATTTGCTACTGAAACATAGTGTTTGCATTTTCATATGTAAAAGTGTTTGGTTTTGTTGGTTTTTTTTTAAATCACATTTGTTTTATTCTTAGCCACAATAGGATCACATAGAGTGAGAACATAGTTGTCAGAATGCATTCCTTGGTTGGCAAAAAGGCTCTTCAACCACAGTATAAGTTCACTTGACTGAGCTTTTTATGCTGGCAAGAATCATTACCTTTCATGTACACCCTCTTCTCATAAGTAAAATATTTTTCTTCAAAAAGAGTGGAGATGCTTCCCCTTCCCCTCATGCCTGTAGAGAACAATCTATTAGGTCAGCTTCAGAGTGCTTTCTGCATTTCTCCCTTTTATAAATTTGTGGTTAGCTTTACTCTTCACTTTCACTGAGTAAGACACATTCATAAGTATCTTCATGAGAAGATACTAACTTTTTTCAGTTACTCTTCTAAAATAATTTTAATGCAAACTTTGTGTATTCAGATCTAGGAGGGGTTTACTCATTTATCACAGAATCATCTTAGAAACACAGCGTGGCTGGGATTGAAGGGTCATCTAGTCCAACCCCCCTGCAATAAACAGGGACAACAAAATTAGGTTGCTCAGAGCACCATTCAAACATAGTTCAAATGTTTTCCAGGGGTGGGACATCTACAACCTCTCTGATCAGTTATGAGGACCATGAACTGGATAGAAAAAACATAAAATATGGTGGATTAAAAGAGTGAACTTCAGTCTCTTGAAAAAATCAACATTCTATCTGAAAATTCATCTTCTAATCACTGAGTTTGGTAGCAAATTTGATAATTTTTATAAAATAGAGGCAATAAGTTACTTTTTTTTTCTTATAATATTTTCAGTGGAAATAGAATGATTCAACCTATCTGTAAAATGGTCTTAAAATCCATAATCAAGAAAAGAAGTCCTACAGGTACACTTTTGCAACAATATCAGATAAAGAATATTTCTTATGCCAAATCTTGCAAAGGCCTTCAGTTTACGTAAAATTGTTATCCATACAATTGATAATTTCCATGGGATTTTAAGAAAGTTAATTTATTAAGTGTACATTCACAAGTCCCTTCTCAATGAATTTGTTTGTTCACAACTTTTCCCATGGAAATAGCTTCAGCTGAATTGAAAAATTATATATAGTTCTTTGAAAGCAGTTTGAGAAATAAAAAGAATGTGGAAAGTTTTGCAGAATTGCAACTTTCAATGTTGCCACAAACAGAAAGAGGACTCTTCTTCTGCATGTTTTAAAGGAATAATGCTGACAACATTTATTATGGAAACTAAGGTGTCCGATGTTCCAAAGAGGCATCTTGTACAATCGCATCTAGTTTAAAGAAAAGTCATCTTCATTCTCCACTGCAAAGGAACCATATTAATTATTTCATAGAGTAGCCATTTATTAACACAATATTAAATGTGTGTTTGAGCTCCTCACATCATGTCCATCAAAAATTATGGTAGATCTATCAGAAAACTAGAAATAGTGTACTGAATATATAATTCAAAATGCTATTTTTGTAGAGCCTATCGGGACTTGTTATCATAACAGGCAATTAGAACAAAATTGAGTTTCAGTAGTTTTTTCAGAGCATATTCACTGAATATAATAATCTACCTTTGCAACAGATGTGATAAATATAAACTCAATACAGCTCAGTGACTCTGCTTTTACTGTTTCCATAAAACACGATTAAAAGCACCGTGATATGCTAGAAAAATAGTTTCTCTTCAGTGTTTGAACAAAAAGTGGAATAATCCTACAATATTACAAGTAAAATCATCCAGACTAGATTTCCTAACATAAATCTCTTAAAGCAACTGACATTTCAAAGAAGATGGAACTGTTCCAGTGTTTTGTTTTAAAGATCAGATATATGTTTCTTAAGTGACTTTTACAGATATGAGTGAAGGAAAATGTGCATAGGTAATATACATGGCATTTCATTTCTATTGCTATAGATAAGATGCAGATAAATATTCTCTAAAAGTGAATTATGCAATGTTCCATAAAATATTTTGTTAAAAAACAGCCTGTCTCCTTAGCAAAGAATTATAGGTGCACTACTGCTACCAATACCAGTAATAATGTACAGAAAGAAGAAGAAACCTGCGTTTAAGACAGCAAGACAAATTGCCAGATAATTTAAATACAGTATAATTAACGAAACTATGAGAAACCATGGTGATCTTACAAAACATCTTTTGGAAGATTTATGCAAGAATAGTTTGGAGGAGTCAGGAGAATGAGTAGGCAAGGCATGAAATACTCAAGGTTCAAGCTGAATTTCAGTAATAGGAAAAAAGACCACATTTAGGCTGAACACCTAAATTAGACACACTTTGGATGACTAACCAAAGGAGGTGCATGAATACAAACTCAATATAAGAATTTTTAATTTAAGGTTATGCTAGTATTTCACTCTAACAGTAGATATAAAAGATTTTGAGAGAGCAAACTAAAATTGAGTAATAGATAATATGAATTTTATCATGGAATTAATTAGATTAAGCAAAATTGTGCATAGATTATAAACATTTCTTATTGTACACATTGTTATTTTAATTTTGCACTATTATTTCCTTTTAGCTTTCCTACTAATCATTTGGTTTGATCATGTTCAGTTTTGCGGGGACCTATTAAATTTGAGTAGTCCCCTTCCATATCACATGCAATATCATTTTGTATAATTAAATCTTATTTTGAAATAATTAAATCTTAAATTCCATGTGTGCAAAATATAGAGGACAATTATGATGCAAATTTTAAATGTGAAAATGACTAAACTAGTAATGTATTTTTAGTATTTCCTAGTGCATTCTCTGAGGGCCCATTTCATTCACCTGAATATCAAGACTTTTACAACCAGCCCACAGAGATGCTCTTAATTTTCAATGGAAACTTTGCAAGCTATTTGTCTTCACAGTTCAGTTAATTTAGATTTGGGTTTTTTTCACATAGAAAAGAATTCTAGATTTGTCAGATTCATTTTAAATGCTAGTTAAGCTTAAAATTAAACTATGTTTTGATTTAGAAGGATGCAGTTACATTTCTGAACATTCTAAAGACAATGAACTTTGGAAAACAAGAAAAAAGAAAAATAAACCAAGGAATTTTATTTTTGTTTGCTGTGGTTTTGTCATGGTTTTTTGGGTTTTATTGTTATCCTTAGCCATTGGATTTCTCTCTAACTGTTCCAGGTTTCCCCAAGATTAATCCGACATGAAGTTCTCTCTGCTCAATATCATTCCAATCTCACAGCACTTTAACCTCCTTGACTCTAGGGCAGCTAAAGCTCTTGCACCTTCTCCTCAATTTCTCCAATACAGAATTCTTGCTGTCTCGAAAATGATCTTTCTGGTCCCTTTGTCATACCCTCATGCAGCTCCAGTAACAGACACAACAATTGACATCCTTGTTCTTCATCCTTTGCTCATGTGTTACAAACTGTTGGCTTAACAAGTAGAAATTTGGTCCTTCCTGTGGGTTTCTCAAGATGTCCCCTTCCACAGTATCCAATAATTACTGCTTTGCTTTCAACTTTCGTGAGAAGAAGATTTGATGTCTGTGTGTACCTCTTTCCAAAATCATAGCTTCTGGTATACTCCGACACTTTTACAAAGACTACAAAGGATGCTTTAAAAAGAAATCTCTGTATTGAGAGCAATTTTTCCAATTCTCCTTTTCACTGTCTCATAATTCTATAAATTCATACCATCACAATTATGCACATAAAATGTATCAGTGGCTACCTTATATCCTACGTTTACCAGTCTTTGCTGGCTAGATATTTCATTAATAGAAATGTAAAAGTGCAAGTTTTTTTTAAAAAAAGGAAAGAGAAAAAAGTCAACTTTTTTGTTATACTGCATTCAGCATCTCCTGAATTAATAATAAATTTTTTATCAATTTTATTTATTCTGATATTTGACCTAAAAAGTAACCCTTCAAATTAGAACCTTATGAATCTCAGAAAGTTGAGGCAGGAACCAGAATAACTACGGGAAAGAAACTGTGGCTGAGCACTACTTATTTCTGGCTTCTGTGTTGCCTGTTGTTTTAGCTCACAGTAGAAAATCAGATATTAGTAACAATAAAACATTAAGTTACCCAAAGGAGGCATGAAATCTCTTTTTTAATGAAGTACTCATTAAAATTAAAAGGACAGAGGGAGCCCAAGCTGTTACATCTGTCCAGGAAGGTGCAGGACAAACAGCTCACCTTGTTACAGAAGTAACAGCAAAGCAACATTCACTCTGCTGACCATCTCTGGTGAGGAAGCTTTAAAAGCAGGCTTGTTTCCAAAGGGCACAGCATCACCGATTTTAAAAATTCCCTTGAATGAAAAATTTATCTTTTATATGCTAATTGATTCAGTAAAAAGATCAACTCAGTTATTAAAAGTAAGAATAAAAAAGGAAAACTGGGGGGGGGGGGGTATCATAAGTGGCTTTATGAAAAGAAAGAGTAAAAATAACTCTCAAGGAAAATGGTACCCAATTCTCATTATAAAACTCGTCTTTCAGCTACTCTGGCCTGAGGGAAGGTATCCAACGGAAGAAAAGAAGATTAGTTTTTGTCACCTGACTGATCATGTCTGACAGACTAGTTTGTCAACACAATGTGTGAAACAGTAAATATTTTAAGGCTCATAAACAACGTGTAAATGACTGCTGCAAACAATCTTTCACTCTGAGGGAGCTTGGAGTTTAATTTCTTCCTGTGCCCACGTTTCTATTTTCATTCAGTATCAGTATTCAAGTTTACCCACACCATACCTGTTGTTATGACAAATAAATCAGTCCAGTCAGCCTTGCGCAGTGTTTCAAGTGTTAGTAAATATACTGAAGTACATTTTCGTGGGGCTTGTAACATATAATATCCCATGGATCTCAGCAGTTGTCCTATCCCAGAGATTGTTGAGAGAATTCATCTCGTGGTGGTGATGCTTTTGTTATTTCTCTGGGATGTGGAAGATCAAAGCCTCCATCACTGTCTGGTGGCATGATGGCATGCACTTCCCTTCAGGTGCTGGGTGGCATCACCAACAGCCTCTCACACTGCAGTTTCTCAGTTCTCCATCAAAAAAAAGACAGAGAGTGCTTCTTGTACAAATAATATGCTGCTTGAATGTAATTGACTTGATCCTACTTGCATCCTGAACATGCCTCTCCCGTATACTGAACGGGGAACTAATGATTAAGCACTCCAAATTTCTGGAGTGCTAGCCCTTTTCATTTGGACTATAAAAATCTATCCTGAACCTGAGAAATCTTTCTTTACTTGATTGCTGGTGGAACTGTCACTTTTGGGGAAAAAAAGTTTTCCTTTGTCATTCTGTAATTCTATCACAGAAACTGGATACTCAAAAAGCGCTTGACAAGCTTTGAGTGGAACATAGTGCAAAAGTTCAATATTTTTTCCTAACATTGTTTTAAGAATGAATGTTTAAAAGTTTCCTGAAATGTTTGAACACTCTTCATTTTTGCAGATGACAAGAGAAAAATTCTGTGAGAGGTACTATAGAAGAAAAGTATTAAATAATGTGTTTATTCCATGTATCCATCTTGCTCCCTATCCTTGGACTGCCCTTATATGAGATGATAGACATGGAAGAGTAACACGGGGCAAATTCAAGAGCTGAATCTTCTGAGCATGATCACTGATGTGATCACATGGGAGGGAAGACACTCAGCACTGCAGGATAAAGACTTCTGAAATGAGATATTAGAAGAAAGGTAGGACAGGTTATCTGGCATCATTCTAGAGTCATCAGTAGAGCTGTGATGACTGACTGAATAAGAATATAACCCAGACACCTAGCACTAACTTTGCATTTCATGAACTATGCATAACCCCATGCTGTGGGTAAGCTGGAGAGAAAATCCCAGGGATATCACTGGAGTATCAATCCTCCTTCCTCTAAAAGCCCTAGGACCCTGCCTCTTCACCCCACCTCCCTCCCTTCCCCCAACATTCTCCTCTCGTGTAGTCGTTTTTGCTCCCAGGTATCTGCTGTCCTCACTTGTCACTGACTACCGCTGCTTATCTCCCCTCACCAGGTTCATCACTGCTGGGTGATGCTGACCACAGAAAAGGATGAGGGTCTTTCCTTTCATTACCACCAACATGCATGAGGAAACTGAAACACAAAGTTTTATAGTCTTTTTCTTTTATAGTCTCAGATCCTTGAAACCAGAAATCAGATGAAAAATGCAATTTTAGAAAAGGGAATTGTTATCTATATGACTCCAGAAAAATGAGTAAAACTTTCTTTTCGTTATGTCTTTAACAGAGGTTAAATAAAAGCCTTTGAAAGTGAATTATATACTAAAATCTCTAGATCCATAAACAAGCCTTATGTACTAAAAAATGTAATTCTTGTTTTTGACTGGAGCCAGTATTTCTGACTTTGATACCTCAAAGACTCTCAAAATAATACCCTGTTGCTATCCAGTTTAAACACAGAAAAACAGAGGAAACTAAATCTCTGTGAATAAAGTGCATCAAACCCAGAAAGGTTCAAAATATACCCAAAATCATGATTAAGACCAAACGAGGTTAGATGTTGGTGCCAAAAAACTGATGTATTTTATTTAATAGCAAAAGAGGCAAAAAGAAAGAAAAAAGAAAGAAAATAGAAAAGAGAAAGAAAGAGAAAGAAAGAAAAAGAAAAAGAAAAAGAAAAAGAAAAAGAAAAAGAAAAAGAAAAAGAAAAAGAAAAAGAAAAAGAAAAAGAAAAAGAAAAAGAAAAAGAAAGAAAAGAAAGAAAGAAAGAAGAGAAAGAAAAGAAAGAAAAGAAAGAAAGAAAGAAAGAAAGAAAAAAAGAAAGAAAGAAAGAAAGAAAAATAGAAAATGATAGTGTGCATGGGGGGTTGGAGACACAGGGAGAGAGTGACAGGGGTTAGGCAGAAACCCATCACCCTTCTGGGGGTCCCAACAATGTCTCCATCTTATCTTCTGGGTGGTGAGGGTCCCCTGCCATTGCTGCCACACCCAAGACTGCAGAATCCATGGATGAATGTACATTTTGGGCAGGTGGGAACGCCCAGGTGCCTCCCCTGCAGGGGCGAGGTTTGACACTGTCCCTTGCAACATTGTGGATCTGTTTCATCATCTTGTGGTGTTCTGGAGTAGGGTCTGGGGACCCCTTTGGGATGGCCTTTGATGGGCCATGGCACCCCCTCGGCTGTCCTTCATGTGAATGAGCTTTTCCCGGGGGGCAAGGCCCCCCAGCTGAGCTCCTCTGGGCGTTCACCGCCTCTGAGCAGAGGCTTTCTCACCACACACCCAAAGCCTCTCTCTCCCGACCCTTTGGTGTGAGGGTCTGTGCTGGCCTGGCAGATGATAGCCCCGGGGCTGTGGTCTCCACCCCAAAGGTGCTAAACGTGATCCCTCTGGGACAGTATTCTTTTCCTCCAGCTCTGAGTTGTTACTGCTTTTATCTCAATCAGAAGGCACCTCAGGGCCTCAGTCAGGGCCCCATTCAGGGTTTTGGTGGTCTTCTCTGAAGCTTTTGCAATACAGTTTTGCTACAATAGGCAAAAGTCCTTCATGAAAATGTTTAAGTCATAAACGATAACATTTCAGTCTCTGACATACCCCTGTCATAAAAAAATATCATTTGCTTTTGACAAAAAGATTTTGTTTATTACCAAGACATTTCCCGCAAGGGAGGAGCTGTAAAAATCTCTCGGACCATTAACTCCTGCCTAATTATAATTAATTCTTGTATTACAGTAGAGTAGATATGCAAAAGCACCTCAACGCTCCATTGTATTGGGCATTGAATTCACACATACACAGAGCAAGGAACAGCCCTTGGCAGGCAGAGATTCTGATCTGAACACAGAGGAACAGAGGGTTAGACATGCGGAACTTGTGGGAAGTGTCTAAGCAGATAGGCACCAGACCAGAAACCTAAATCCCAAACTGAATTCCTCTTCCATGCTGCTTGATTATATGTGTGAGAAAATTGTTAATATGCCCTTTTCTGGGCATAAAGTATTTTCATGACAAACAGATCACCTAAATATTGGTCCAATAATAGAGACATAGGATCCGAACAAAAATATAAAACTGTGAATGTGGTTTTTTTTTAACCTACATCTTTTGGAGCATGCAATTTACCAATTTAGAGGACAGGAAATGAGGCTGTAGTGAGCACAGTAGTCATTACATTTTTATATAGTGTCTTGTTGAAGGATGCATTATATTAATGACTTTCAATGAGGGTTATACAGGAAAATTTGAATAACTATATTGTAAAATCTGACTCATCATAGCAGAGTAAGAAAAAAGGTTGTGTTCTGTTAGAGAAACCAAAATGCTGAGCGGATGTAATTTTCAAGGAAAAAGTCATATATACGCAGTTCAAAGTTCTTGGATGAAGGATTTTTTTTTCAAGAGAATCAACTAATCGTGCTATCAAAAGTGTAGCAAACTTCTTATTCAGAAAACCTGAAACATTTATCATTTTCTTTAACATTACATCAATGTAAACTCCAGGAGGACCATCAATCTCTAGAGGAAAGGAGTCTGTTTTATCAGGTGGGAGATAATAAATGTCATCACAAAAAACAACAAGGCAATTATATTTAACAGCTGGCTGACACTGATTGACAGAAATAGTGGCAGAGATTTTTATTTCGGAATGACCTACAGGTTCATTTTAGAAAGCGTCTCTTCAAAAACCCAGTGTTTTTATCTCATCAATTTATAGTAGTAGTAGTAGTAATAATGAAGTTCTTGTTCCTTGTAATAGAAATACATTGAATCCATGTTCAATGAGGCATAGGCACTGTATGCTTCCCCTTGGAGAATGGCAATTGAAGCACTGAAGTGAAAATTTCTATTTGTTACTATCTCACCATAAAGAGCATTTTCTGTGTGTATTACAGCAGAGTTTGTGGGTCGAAGATGATTTTTAAGAACTCCTCTCTCTGCTTAGTGATTCTTAACCAGCAATGGTAAGAAACAAATTATCAGTTCTGGTAAGAGCCAGAGAGAGGGGCAATAATGAAAAACACCAAAACCAGTAATATTTAGTTTGGAAAGACAAATAAGAGGTCTGTTTCAGAAGCATTTAGAAGTGAAGAATTATATAGGAAAAATGAGCATGATTTTATTTTTTCCTTTTTTTTTGTTTTATTGTTTGTTTGTTTGTTTGTTTTGGGAGAGTTTGTTGTTTTGGCTTGTTTTGGTTTTTTTGTTTTAAGGATGCTATGCTACGTGTTGTGGTTTTGTGCAAAAACAGAGCACTGAAGATACGACTACATTTCAAGAAGCAGATGCATTTTTAATTCCTTTATAAATATCTAGACATCTCAGAGCAGGGCCAGCTACAGGATGGACAGCAGGAACCCACATCTCTAAAGGTAGTGCTAAATTCTGTAAAGTTCAAAGGAAACTGAAAAGAACAAAATATGTAGCCCTTACATGAACTTCAAAGAAAACCGTTCCATGGTTCTAAAGGGAGCCTACAAGTAAGCTGGAGATAGATTTTTTTTAAAAGGGCAAATAGTGATAGGACAAGGGGAATGGCTTCAAACTGACAGAAGTCAGGTCTAGAATGGATATTAGGACGAAACTCTTCACTTTGGGATTGGTGAGGCACTGGAAAAGGCTTCCCAGAGAAGCTGTGGCTGCCCCATCCCTGTTGGTGTTCAAGACCAGGTTGAATGGAGCTCTGAGCCACTTGGTCTAGTGGAAGGTGTCCCTGCCCACAGCAGGGGGGTTGGAACAAGTTTATATTTAAAGTCTCTTACAACCCAAGCCATTCTACGATTCTATCATTTTTTTCCAGAGCTAAATACCTGGTTTTTCAGACTACAGATTCTTTCAATAGTTTAATAGACTATTCATTATCTACCTCACATTCATGTTATAGTTTCTATTGATTGCAAAACTTTTTGTCTGTTCTTCCTTCTGCATACTTTTGAGAAAGTTTTCTTTTTTCCAAAAAAAAAGATATAGAATTTTACATAGTAATTTCATTAATTATATGTTTGCATATGCACTTTGTTAGATTTCTAATGATATTTTTCCTTTAAAGGCATTGCATAGTTTTATATAGAAAAGATAGAAGGAAAATTATTTCTGGAACAAGTTTTAGTAAAACTGTTCAAGGTTCCTAATTTGAACATACTATTTTTAAAACTGCAAACTCTAAATATATGTTGTTTTATTTTTTTTAAATGAGGTGTGAGACAACTGTTACACTGGGAATAGTTTATGAACAAAGCAGGAGAATGGTAAAAGATCAGTATTCTTCTCATTTTTGTTTTCCTTTAAGAAGAAAGGTAAGCAAGCAAATGCTGCAACATGTCTCATCTGAGACCCTAAAATTGATGGGTTTGAAAGCCCCTGAGAACCATTTATCTGTCTGCAAAAAGAATATCAAAATACCAGCTTCAGAGCTGTTGTGAAGTTCAAAGTCTTTTGAGATTTTTTATTGGAAGATATAAAGCATTATTATTCAGTGACCAATTTGCAAACATATGCTATTGCTTTAAACTATTTTTATTTTAAGTGACTGGAGCAGGTAAGCATATGTCTACTAAAATTAATGTTTCTCATATGACCCTCTTTTTTCTTTGTCAGACAGCTCTGCACCATGCCATGAAGCAAAACCTATTAAGATACAATGCCACTACATCTGACAGATGGAAACAACATGTTTTTCAAAGTTCACTGTTCTGCTACATTCTAAAACTGAACCAAAAAATACTTATTTTCCTTAAAATCTGAAAGTAAACATTACAAAACACCCTTAAAAAGCCAGATTCACTTATATTTTTACCAGTCTAGAGCAGGGTCATGTCGGTATTTATTGAAAAGAATGTTTTCTATATACATATCTATGTATACAAATATATATTTTCTCATTGTGTTAGATTATATTATTCCTTTACCCTTCTATTACCTGAAGAGCAAGAAAATATTTCTGTTTTGCATAGATGGTACAGAGCTCTTGTGTAAACTAGGTCATTTGTCCTAAACCACTGAAAAACACTAACATCAAAATTGTTTCTGTGATCAGGGAGCCATTGAGCTCAGAGCACAAAACAAGCTACAGAACCTGCCTTGGGGAATTTACAGAATTTATCCTAGAGGTAAGTTTGACAGAGATGAGTCTCCAGAGACTCATCTCCTAGCAGCAGGCTAATGTCAGAGAAACATTTCTTGTATTCCTGCTCCATTTCAATGGAAAACTTGTTTTCCTACTAGATTTCATTGCAGTGTCACCCTGTAGACCTCCTGCATTGTTCTTTCCTTCTCCTGCACAGCAACTGCAGCCATTGCCATCTCCTCCTCACCTCCCAGCACCTACCCAACACCACCAATCCGTCACCCAGAGGAGTTTATTTGGCTTGGCTCCCCTCAAGGTTATGCCTCACTAGGCAAGTTTGTCTGCTTCATCAGAAGAGAATTACTGAAATGTTATTTTTTCAGTCTTACTTACTTCTATACTTGCTATTTGACAATTTTTTATTTACTACATAGGCAAAGAGGAAAAGCATTTATAGACTGTTGTTTTACTGATGTCAGCCTGAAGATGTTTTTACTAACTCCTCCTGGAAGTTGCAGATACACTCTGTCCAACTTGGAAATATTCTTAGTGTAGTTCTGGATTATAATTTTTTTAAAAAAGAAAGCTATTTTCTTTCTTTTAATTTTGGGGGAGGGGGAAAAGTAGATTCATTCTTTTTTAAATACTATGTATGGTATTTTAACCATATGGGACAGTAGGCCTTGAGAGAAGAGCAAATTTTATTTGAATGATCAACGGTCATAACAAACTACAAATGTTTTACACTGTTCTCTGTTAGTATTGCATACATGTAGTTCCAGATCTCAGGCTACTAGATATTAAAAGTTAACCAGGATTTTTTTAAAAGCATATTTCTTTTGTGAGTCTATGTTACAAATTTTATTATTTCAGAAATTAATTGCACAGTGGTGGAAATTGCTTCACAGGTTTTCCTCTGTATCTCCTTTTCCTTTTTTTGCATAATACTGATTTTATTCTTTGTCTGGTTGCAAAAAAGAAACTTCCTTGGTTAGCTACATTTCCCTGCAGAGATGTTAAGCTTCTGGATTCAGAGATTATTATGTAAAATTTTTTTAACTTATGATGGCTTTGAGTTTCTTTCAACATTGCACAAAATTATTGGTTTTAATAATTATTGTAATAATTCTTTTTAATCCAGGTAAGGACTTTCTGGAGAAGGTTTCCTAGACCTAAGTCACCAGGTGATTCCCTTGTGACATGAATTTGGGCATATCATACACAGAGTGTGTAAGAATTGGCAGAAATGTTTTCTGCCCCAGCTGATCCTGCAGAGGCTCCAAATGGGAAGAGTCTGAGAGGGAAGAAGGAAGGAAGATATGAGCATCTTGTTCTGGCTGAGCAGCAGGACACCTTCCCCTCTCTCCCCTGGCTGACAAGTGTTACGTGGTTTCTCAACTGCAGTGTGCCATCAAGTTCCTCTCCCTGCAAGGTTTCCACAGAGCCTCGCCACGGTGTCTCCACCAAGCTCCACCTCTGTTTCAGCCCTCTTAGAGGGTGCAGGTGCTATGGGTGCAGATTATGGGTGTGGGGAATCATCGTGGAGTAGGTTTCGAGCTTGCCAACCCCATTCCATCCAGAGAGAAGCAAAACTGTATTTTACCCTAAAATTTCCATGCTGATACCAACTTCTGTTAGGATGCAAATATAACTCTCCAGTTTCCTCTGATGTTACCCCCAGTCATCTTTCCACAACAGCATTATTAAAAACAATTTTTTCATCTCTTCCTTTCTATGGGGAGAAACACAGATTCCCACTGATAGGTCTTTCATGTCAAAACTTGTATGGCAGGAACAGCTATGCCTAGATTTTGCAAATTCTGTCTCCCTTCTAAGATTTTAAACTACCAGGATTACATCTTCGTGGCCAGATCAGTATTGTAAGACTAAAGGCTACTTCAGATAACTAAAGTTTTATATCTCCCACCTTGGAGCCAGATATACAGAGCCCTCTAAGGTTCATGATATTGCTTCAGAACACTCTCACACAAAACGAATTTTAAAGAGAAAGTTTTTGCATACAGCAAATATTTTCAATATAATTTCTTCTGTAGGTGTTTATGACTTAAGATTCTTTATCAATGAGGTATTCAAGAAACATAAAGCTTACTCAGGTATGATATTTTAACTTTGCCTTCAATAACAGCTGACTCTTCAATTTGCTCTGCTATAGCTCAGGGCTCATTAACATTTCCATTATAAGCCTTGATTACTCTGACTAAGGATATCAGCTGTTACCAGCCACACATCTGAAAACAAAACAGGTTTTCAGCCTTGAATATATTTTAATTTATTATTAGAAAAAAATTTAATGGTTGACTGGTGAAAAAGGTACTTTTTTCAAGAATAAGACATACTGATTCAGGTTCAGTGAAATATCTAAAGAGTTGCTCCTAATATAAAAGCATTATTTTAAATAATTTCTAACTAAACAAAATTGGACTAAAGAATACTATAAGGAAAACACTCAGTGGCTCTTAACACTTATAGGAACACAAAGAATGCCAGACTAAAGTTTATATGCTGCGGGGTCCTGCCTCTGACAAGTGACAAGAGAAGATGTCATTGTGGAACTCTATAGTCTCCATTTCACCCCGATGGAAACCATTGCAACCATTCAGTATCTATATACTTAAGTAATTCCTTGTTAAAGACATTAAAAATCCTCATAAATCTAAGTCATTGCTTTGTAGACCATGGCAAAAGCATGAATTTATGAAGGCAAAATATCCTTGACCAACTTGAAAGCCTTCTATGATGAGGTGAATAGATTGGTGGATGAGGGGAGAGCAGAGCGTGTTTCCCTTGCGTTTGGTAAAGGCTTTGACACTGCCTTCAGTCATTTGCTGCTGCCTCCCTTAACAATCATCATACACAAAGTGTGTGTTACATAAGTGGATAGTGAAATAGAGTGAAAACTTGCTGAAAAACCAGGTCCAGAAGGCTCTGATCACTGGTACAAAGTGCAGCTGGGGGCAAGCCACAAGCAGTGTACCCAAGGGGTCGGTAATGGATCCAGTACTGTTCACTATTATCATTAATGACCTGTGCTATGGAACAGAATACACTCTCAGCAAGTTTGCGGATGATATAAAAGTAGGAGGAGCACCATATGGTTGTGCTGCTTTTCAAAGTGATGTGAATTGCCTGGAGTACTGGGAAGAGACAAAACTCATGAAGTTCAACAAGGATAAATGAAAAGTCCTGCACCTGGGGAGAAATAAGCCTATGTGGCTATGCATGCTGGGGCTTGACCACTCAGAAAGCAGATGTGTGGAAAACCTTGGGATCCTGGTGGACAACTGGCCATAAGCGGCAAAAAAGGCCAACAGCCTTCTGGGCTGCCTTAAGCAGGGCATTATCAGCAGGTCAGGGATGGGGATCCTTCCCCTGAGCCCTAATGAGGTTGTACCTGGTGTGCCCCCAGCAAGGTACATCTGTGCACTTACCAGGGCAAGCCCAGCACAAGGCCACAAAGCTAATGAAGGGACTGGAGCATCTCTCACATGAGGACAGGCTGAGGGACCTGGCGATATCCAGCTTCGTGGCAAAAAGTATCAGGGGGATCTTATCAATTTGTAGAACTACCTGATGGGAGGGAAGGAAATCAAAGAGGAAAAGGAAATCAGACTACTCTCACTGGTATCCACTAGCAGGACAAGAAGCAACAGTAAGAAATGAAAACACATTTGTGAAAATATATGCTCTGTTTGAGCAGAAGGAATTTTTTTTTTATTTTACTCTGAGGATGGTCAAACAGTGGAAGAAGCACAAAGAGTCTTGGGATCTCCATTTGGTCCAACACAACTGTAACTGCTGATATGTTTGGAGATGACTGAAAGGGCAGCGCTGGTTAAGATGCACCAAGAGCCAATTCCATCATGACCAGGAAGCTAGTTTGTAAGAATATGAGAGCCCTAAGTCAGGTTTATATAGCCAAAATTTGACAAAATCAGCATCTCAAATATTATGTGAAAGATCCCATCATGAAATGCATTATTTTTGTGTGTGGTAAACTTGCCTGCAGGGTCTGTCCAGATGGAGCAGAAATCCCAATTTTGAGATCTCCATGATCTGAAGGTTAGTTCTTCAAGAAGATTTCTTTGGTGCCCCACAGAGAGTTTGTGTGCTTGTGGGACTGGCCAATGAAAATCAGTTGCCTAGGGAAGTCAAAATGGGTCTTTGAAAAGGAGCTACTTCATAGAGGTTTTACTACAGATGATGTCTAAGCATTTAGGTACCTAACAAGGGAGACACAGACTGAGAATATGGGTCTGTATTCTGTGATAGATTATGACCTACAAAGGTTTAGAGGTCATAATTGTTGGAAGTGTCAGAATTTGCCAAAATGAGGTGGTTTTTGTTTTGATATGGTTTGGGGTTTTTTGTTGGGTTTGTTGGGGGGTTTTTTGTTTGTTGGTTTGTTTTTATTTTTTTGTTGGTTTGTTGGGGTGTTTTTTGGTTTTTTTTGGTATAAAGCAATTTCAGCTATTTGCAAAGGTCTGGACCAGCAATTTTAATCAGGCAGCTAGGCTTTGGAGTGATTGTGGGTATTAGCCCTTAGAATGCATTAAAGTTTCATTTTAGATAGAGATTTTCTGCCTTCTTTTTTTAAAGTTTTGTGTCTCAGCATGCCACCTCTTTAATATTGCAGTGCTTAAAATTTAAAACTCCCAATATAATTTCTTACTGGTGTTTCCAAGTCAGCAAATTAGCAACACAACACATGTTATATAGGGAATAGCTCGCAACAGAATCAAAGCCCCTCCACATTCTCCTTTTTTTTTTAGATTTATTCTGGCTTACTCTGCCGGATGTGAACCAAATGACACATCATAAACCTCAGAGACTCTTTTGTAGCTTCTGCTCAGGCTGGAGAATTCCATCTGCTCTATTAAGGATCATTAGCAACCAGGAAGGTATTCCAGACAGTTTCTGTAAAACCTAAATGACAAAATTATTATATTATCATAATTAGTTGGGTTTTTTTCTCACTCAGCCAGAATAGCTTTAATCAGCAGCTGGCAGAGGAAAACTCCATGGGACCCAAATACAGAGGGGCTCATTAAATTACATAGGGAAGATTCTGCACGTTGAACTCATGGTGAAAGGTATATCCTGCTATAACAGTGAATTGTCTTTGGGACCAGAGTATAAATTGCCTCACATTGCACTGCAAAGAAAAAAGCTGATCCTATGAGGAGAAAAGTAAAAAGAAGGAGACTGTGAAAATTATGTCTGAAAAATTAGTAAACATTCCCACAGAGAATTCAGAATCACACATTGCAATAAACATTTACATTTCTAGGACCTGAATACAGAAAGATTGTATTTACCTATTCTGAATAATGCCTCCACTTCCTCTTAAGCTATATTCTCAAATGAGCTCCAAAGCACCCTCAAATTGCACACCCTTAGCTCTTCATTAGAAGTTGCATACATTTTTTTAAACGTATCTGGAGTTAATATACTTCAGGTTGTGTAATATTATTACCTGACTACAGTGTTGTCAATACTTTATCATCACAAAGCTGGAAGAGTTAATCTTTCAAAATCTAGCACGGTATTTATGCTTCCTTCTATCATAAAAGACTTTAGCATATGGGAGTCACTCCTACAGAATATGTTAAGCAACTAAATCTCAATGAAAATTGGTTGCATGATCAAGACCCTCCTTTATAATACTAGTAGGCAGTTGAGTCTCTGAATATGCAAGATGATTCAGGAGGAAGCAAAGATATGGGATATTATAGAGTTTATTCACACCAAATAGTTTATGTTAGACAAGTTATCAATTTATAATTTCATTTCTTTGCCAAGAAAGCATGAAATTTTCTCCATGCTATCTTCTGAATAGCAGGTATCTCAGTATTTTAAAAATATTTGAATCAATAGTATTTCAGAGCAAAAGGGGCAGATTAATTAGTGTGATCAATTCAATAACAGTAAATGTCTTGGTACAACATATTATTTCAGTATGACTTTCTTCTTATTTATTAACTTTAAAAAAGTAGCAATTCAGTAAATCTCAGTGGTTTTTAATACCCAAGTAACTATATCCAAAGCTGTGAAATAATACATCTGGTTAAAGAACTTACCTTCTTCATCCTCAAGAACTGCCAAGAAAAGATTTGCAAAAATTACTTTTGTGAAGGGATCATAAGCATATTACAATGCTTACATTTCTCTTGTGGTTATATTGCTAGATGCTGATGTCTTTTTCAATGATAACAAATTCATAAGAAAGATTTTCAGAGATAAAATCTTCAGGCTTGTAGGAAGAGTGCAATAACAAACACTGAATGCATTTTTGTTTTTGCTAACATGAATAATGAATACTCCATAATTGCTCTGGAGTTTTTCTTGTTGTTTATAGTTACCTAAGCATCTTTATCTTAAAAATAACCCAAACACAAACAATTCACCGACTTAGAATCCTATTAGATTGTCCTTGTATTCTCTATTACTAATACATGCAATCATTTGTTTACATCTCAATATCTGAAGAGTTGGCACGTTTTCCATATATGCTATCTGTTATTATGAAATATAAACAATGAAATACAACATCTGGCTTCTAGCAAAGCTAAAATTTCCAGAAAGTTTTACTATGTGAATTTCAGAATTCTAAATTTCAAAATTCACAAGTTTCATAAAAATAAAATAAATAAAGTTGCTAGATAATTAATTTACATTTAGATTTCCCATTTTCCTATGAAAATTTCACAGAAATCTGAAAAATGTGCAAATGGAGACTACCTTTAAATTGAGTCCTCTTTATAATGGAATTAATGCCAGGTTTACATGATAAGTTATGACTATAAATAGTGGGAAGATAGTAAAAGTCTAAAATACAAAGTATTTAAACCTTTAGTGCAGACAGCTAAAAATTAAGTAGGAACATGAAAATTCTTCATATAAGATTTAGAATCAAGATATTCAAGGAGAGCTGTAACAGAAACAAAACGACTCAACTTCACAGAATTAACTGTAAACTCACATTTCTACCATTTTCTCTACTCAGTGGATTGATTCCATTCCCTCAAAGATACTCACTCTGCTTAAGCAGAGAAGGGATTCTTATAAAAAAAGCAATCAAGAGAGACAAGAGACTAGAAGACATGCTTGACAGTTTTCCATTTGTAGTTCCTGAGAGAAGGGATAACAACTGGTTGAGTTCTTCAGAGGTGATGATATTTTATCAGCTTACCTCCTTTCCTGTGGTTAGCAAATCATATGCAGTCCGCTTAAACCAGGATTGATTGTCTTTGATTGTATCCATCATTCATGGGTGTTCACAAAAAAAGTAGATGAATGTTTTTCAGACATGGCTTGTGGGCTTTGGGCATTTGCTGTTAGTGATACACAGTATGCATTCAGTCACGTGTGATGGTTTCTGCTCTATAAATGGACAACTATTCTGTTATGAAAATCACATAATGGCATATTCCCAGAGCATCTTGTTGATGACAATTATTTATTCTAAAATGTGCTTGAATTTCACATTCACTATCCTCTGTAGCCCAGACAATTGACTAAAGATAAATGAGAAATAAGTATTGATGATTTCAGAATGTAAAAGAGTACAATTACCGAACAAGTGAGTAAATAATTTTGTTTTTTAAAAAATCCACACAGAACTTTAAAATCTCTCATATGCTATTTTCCAGGCTTGTGACTTATGTTAATTATAACTTTGTATTATCTTCCTATTTTTAAACCATTAGAGATCTCCTATATGGTCATGTGTGTGCCTCTATCTCATACATTTACAAAACTAAAATAATAGTAAGTATCAAAGTTGCATAAATGATTGTTGTATGTTGTTGCCTGGAGGTGTTTGTTCATTCTTAGCCAAGGTGCAGATATTTTTAAAGAACAAGAAATAATCTATCCAGCCACAAAACCAGACTGCGATAATCCTAGTAATAAAGCAAAAGATGTCTTATTTAAGTCCAAAAGTAGTCATTCATCATGCATTTATCACACAGATTTTTCTTTTTTTTTCTTCTCTTAACAAAGTAAGTATTTATATGCAAAGAAGCAGAATATCTCCTACGCATTTTTTAAACAATATTACTAAGAATAAACAGTAAATGATCAAAAGAAAGGTAGATAAACTTCAAATTATCTAGTCTGTTCTTTGTTCCAGTAAGTACATGTCTGATTTCATAACAATTCATTAAAAAAGTCTAATTTTGGTTTAATTAACTGTTTTGTCTGAATTGATTCTACTAGTTTTGAAAGAAAACTGCTTTAGATAGAATTGCATGAAAGGTAATGACTTCATTTTGCAAGAGCACTTAATAATCATGCAAAAAAAAACCCCAAGCAAGCATTCTTATAAAAACAGTGCATTCCTGTAAACTTTAAAATTGAAAGCATTTGAAAACCCTTTGCTTATCTTCAGATGTACGGATGGATTTAAGGCAATCATTAGAGTAAGGTTGTCCTTTGAAGGACTATCATGATTAGTTTGCAAGACAGGTGTAATTGCTCTTTTTAGTGCAGCATTTCACCAGTAAATGAATATTGTTTCTATTCTATATTCGTTTCATACACACAAAGCTACATTTTATGCATTATTTTTATGAATATTCATGCTCCTTAGAGACAACTCAAGTGACAGTTGAATCTGAAGGGTTCCATGAAGTTACTGCATAAAATATGGCAAACCCATCCTGGAGTCATTAATCCTGGTGTGCCGTGACCAGATGCACTGTTTCCATTGCAGGGACAAGGTGGGTTTGGGGTGCCTTGTCTTCAGGCACTTGCTGATTCTATCAGAAGCCCACTTGTCTCTCAGCTGAAGCATGTTAGACCCCAAACACTCAAAGTCATCTGACATTCCTAGCACAAAACTTTTTATTTTTCTGAAAGTTTTTCAGTTAGCTTTGCTCGGGACAATCCTTCTGCAGGGATACTTTTCAAATTCTCTACTACACCACTGATCACTGCAGCCCATCCTGCATCCTATCCAGCTATCTCCTTATGGGTTAGCAAGAATGCATGAAGGTATCTTTGTTTTGGGTGGGATTCCTTCTTCTGCCCCACTCCTACTTTTGGCCCTTGGTGACACAATGTGCTCCTGTGCTCTCAGAGCAATGACCCTGTCCCGTCGCACAGGACAGCAAGTCACAAAGAATACAAAACCAGAACAAGACCAGGTAATTCACAGCTGATTTTTTTTCCAGTCTCCATTACAAATAGTGTCTTTAACAGTGGCTTCAAAGCTAGTTTGGGGTATAATGGATTAAAAATAATGTGGGGATTTTTTGTTTTCAAAGAAAAAGATTATTCAAAGATCCAGTGGCCAACATGATTAGCTCTATGGTCCTTGTTTAATGATATAGAAAACAGTGTAGTATGATAATACTGAGGTTGATTTTTTGTAATGATGGACAGTCACAGTCTACATTTACGTGATACATAATTGATAACACTCCTTTAGAAAGTCAAATATAAAGTGAATAAGCCTGCTGCGCAATGCCAGCTTTTGATTTTTAGTCGTTTAGGAATGTGTGGAAATCAGCTTTTCATTAATTAACTAGACTGAAATGTTTACTGTTGTGGCTGAAACCAGCTCCGAGAAGCCGAGAGGTCCCACAGCAGCAGCAAACAGGTGGGACGACTCTGAGGCGCGAAACACCTCTGAGTGCTGGCTGAACGGTCCCTCCCTAAGGTTATGTTAATCCTCCTATGTGATTGGTTGTTGTTGTAGCCCTGACTCCGCCCTTCCCTTCCCCTCATTGGTTCTCATTGTGTCACACACTCCACCCCTCCCTTCCTCCCATTGGCTGTCATTGTATTTCCCCGCCTCCTCCCTAACCCTATTGGTCCTTGGCCCCTATATCCATGGCCACGCAGAGTGGCCCTTCCTCTTTCGCCCCTGGGTCTCTTCAGAGGGTTAAATGCCTTTGGAACATACCCAGATGACTGAGCCCTCTGAGTT
This sequence comes from Origma solitaria, assembly GCA_013397895.1. Classification (NCBI taxonomy): domain Eukaryota; kingdom Metazoa; phylum Chordata; class Aves; order Passeriformes; family Acanthizidae; genus Origma; species Origma solitaria. Next base: position 1,297,190 of record VZRL01001399.1, on the reverse strand, counting down.
CTGTATTCCTGGTAATGCTGAGCCTACGAAAGGCCCTGGGGTGTGTGGGTGTCTCAGTGCTACCCAACAGCACGAGTGACAGAACAGGTCTGCCTGCACACTGTAGAGTACAGCGGCCAGGAGGGTCTGTCTGGGAATCAGGGCGCTCTTGGATCACGCAGGAGACCACATCTCGCTCCACCACCGCCCCCACGTTAGTTTACTGTGGAAAAGCTTAATCACATTTCACAGAAATTATTTTGCCACATTGAATTGTATACATTTCTTGTATACAATGTATTCTATACATTTCTTATAGCATAGGGCATAGAACTGGACACAGCACTCCAGGTGTGAAGGTAAAGGGGACTGCTGTCTGTGCATGTACATTTTCATGTTTTTAACATTAGGAACTGTGTCACCATCAAAGTGGCATATCAGCATGCTTTATCCATGCTGTATTTGCACCAATTTGTATAATTAGAACTGACATTACTTTTCACTACAAAATACACTTTGATTTTTTTTTGTCAGTCTGTTAATGTCAAGGTGTTATAGCATGGTTCATATACAGTGAGCCCTCTTAAAATAGTACAAGACCTTGTTACACAATAGTGCTTTGCATCCATAATACATTACAGATCCACTGATTTCACTGACACCTTCATCAGTTCCACTAATTAGCTTGTTTCTATATATATTGACTCTTTTAATTGACTTCAGCAGAATTTTACAAACTCATTTAGTGTCTTAATCGACCATATATTTAATAGCTCCATAATTTATTCAACCTGTAAGGCATTGCTCTTTGACATTATTGCCCATTATGTACTCCACATAAACTCTCTTCACTTGTAAAAAACACTAATCAAATGGCAAAGGCATTCTGGCACTCTGATTCAAATATTAAAGATTTATGTCAACAAGATTAACTTTTATAATCCTTGCTGGCATGGTATTGACACATTGTGTGGATTAATGGTTCTCACTTCTACATCTGTAGATCTCTGTAGTTCCTTCACAATCAACTTTATTTCCCTTTGGCTTTAACTAATTGAAGATAACAGTTCTATATAACTGTTCATGGCATCAAGCTGTAAAAACTCCCCCCAGTCAAAAAAGGGGATGGTCTTGTGATTTAGCTGAAGGGTGCAATTGGTAGATACGAACTAAACCCACAACCTTATGAAAGTGAATTACAAAGTTGAAATGTACTGTCAGAAAAAGACAGAACAAAGTACTTTCTTGAATTTACTGCAACACTTAGCAGCCAGAGCATCTACCACTGATGACATCTCATTGGTAAGGAAACATGACATGACATGAAGACAAAGACCATTATAGAGGTGAATGAAAAAAAATTTATAGACAAAGTTCTTTGTTTAAACCCCCCCCAAGAATCCTTTCTTTAATAGTAAGAATTAAACATGGTAGGAGAAAGCACATTTTTCCCAACACAAGCGTGTTGTATTATCCTATTCAATCTAATATTAGTTCTTTATGTGCTCTATCAAAGTTATCCACATCTAATCAAAGAAAAAAATTACTATACTTCTACTTATTAACATAGCAAAGCAGAAATATGAAAGATCAACTTTCTTTCATTTGCCACAGCCTAAAAGAATACACAAAACATTTGTCATAGTTATCTTGAAGAATTATCTTTTTTTTACACCATTGCAATCTGATTGCTGGGTTACAGTTTCATGATTCATTAATGACTTGCAATTGCTATTAAATGAATCTCTGTGATCTCCCATGTAGGTCAAGTTGTGTTTATTATCATCATCAATATTAGAAGCTAGGCCCTATATTTTTTTAGTACTGCCTTGTTTTATCACTCTAGTGTTATCCTTTGTTGGAAGGCCCTTTTCATACTGAAAAACATACATACAAGGAGTACTCTACTGCCTTACAACAACTGTCCTTCTGGCACAATAGTCTTTCCCTGCCAGGGGCAATAGGGGATTATCACTTAGGGAGAACCTTGTCAGCACCTGAGTTCTGTTCCTGTCTTTTTCCTCTAACAGTCATTTTTAGATTCCTCACAAAACATTTTGATAGGTAACTATTCTATATTTCTGTATGGAAATATTTTGTCCACATACTGGATTTTGAACTATCTTAACACTCTCTCTCCCTCCTCTCCCACTTTTTTCCACATTCCTTCTTCTACCTGTTTTGAATCCTTTCCAATTTTCTTCAAAATCTTTCCAACTTTAGACTTCAGAACTGGATGAAATAACAGTTGCAGTGATGTAATCAAAAAAGGCAATATCATTTATTTCTTCCTAGTGTTCTCCTGTTCTCCTAAACCATCTGTGCACTCTAGCAACATGGAGATTCCCTGTTCAACTGGAAGTCTATTACTACCTCTCAGTTAACCCTTTGCAATGGAAGGACATGTCAGCCTTCATTCTTTGGTGGCCAAGTCTAATCTGCTTCTGGAACATTCATCTATGGTCTCCTGTACCTCAGTGGAATGCACACTAAATTGGATTTGATATGTGAGGTGTACACGTTTATAGCATATTTATGTGTTACGTCTCTCTAAAGACATTTTTAATTTATTGTACTCAGTAATTTTCTTCATCTTTGAAGTAAAAATGCTTAAAAGCAATTGTCTTTTACAAGCTAAACTGTCATTTATTGTTCCAAAATCTGCTAATCCTGATTTCTGTTCTGCAGCACACTACCACGAGACAGCATAAAGTTACCTTGTCTTCAAGGCACAGACATCTTTGCATTTGTTCCATTGATTTTTCAGTTTTCTATAAAAGACAAGTATTTCTAGAACTGTGCCCACTTCAAAGAATGGATCTATTACCTGGTAGCTCTTGGATTTACTGTTAATCAGTAGTTTTGTTAACGAAGGTTGAGGAGATGTGTACTGTTTCCGTAAATAAGTTGTTTTAAAAGTAGGACAGACAAATGCGATAAGATTGATGAAGAGAATGCAGAAACTCTAGCTAAAATTAGTAATCATTAGATACTTTATTTTTTTTCCCAAGTCTATTAAGATTCATCTTGGTGTTGAAATTGACCATTGCTAAAATCTCTTGTCATTTCCAGCTTGTAATGTGCAAAACTAATTTGTGTTATTTAGGTGTCATCTTCTCCCTGTTTTCCTCTTACCTGCTGTGTTGTTTTCAAATATCCTATCTTCAAAACTACCTTCTGCACAATATTTCATTGTCTCCACCCATTTTCTACCGCTTCCCAACCGCCCTTTTTCACTTTGCCAAAGAACCTTTCTACATTCCACACTTAGCACTAGTGGCTTGCACTTGTCAGTTCTTTACAAAGTTTTCCTTTTACTGCTGCTCCCGTTACCAGGAAGGCAACAGACCAGAATATGCTCAGAGGTGTTCAAAGTTCTGAAAAAAATTCAGATCCAGCATATTTGCAAGGATTTAGGGTAGTAGTGCAAGAGACTTTTTTGGTATCTCTAGCTGAAGATATTCTTGACCCTTGTCACCAAGAATTGTTCTGAAATAGCCTTGTTGGGTGAAATAAGCAGGATAGTAAGATTTTACATAGCACCTCTGCAAATAGGAGCAATATATGTCAATATTTGGTAGTCTGATAGCACTTAGTGCTTGTATGTACTGCTTATCCCAGGCAATACTTCTTTTCATCAATCAATCAACTGCTCTTCCTCTCTCTCCCTTGTGTTCTTTACAGCATGCCTGTATGATGCGGTGAAAGGTTTCCCTCTCAGGTGGAGGTAATTACACTGAGATATGAAACATTTAATCATGTGCAGCAAGAGAAACTCAAGTAGTGAGCATGCCATTTCTGTCTAAACTGATCCTTAATTCTACTTAGATTCTATAGATAGTTGAAAAATGTTAAGTGACATGCTGAACTTAAGCAGACTATAGTTACATTTGGTTTCTTTTTGTCACCAGCTTCACAGTATCATGAGCCATAACAAACTCACCTGTCACACAGCACTAGCTGAATTGGTAATCAGGGTGCGAGAAATACTGCAGGAAGAGCAATACAATTTTAATAGCACAGCCTGCTCTGGCTGTAGCAGTGGAATGTCTTGTGTTAAGACAGTGCTTATTACACCACATCACATTTTACTTAGAAAAAAAGTTACTTGAGGCTGTTAAGATATTAATAGACTTGTCAACAAGCTTTTTGGAAAGAAAAAAACTAAATTTCTGAACATCTCTGTTTGACAAAGGCAGAAAATGCCAAGTGTGGAAAACAACACAAGCCCTAATATCTTGTGTAATATCAGTATCTTGTATCCATATTCAAGTTTGGTCTTTAAGTGCAGGCTTCTCTCTGCAGCCCTTTTTGGTACATATTCACTGCTTAGTAGAGGATATAGATATTAGTAGCAACATTTTGCTGAAATCTTTTTAAAAGGATCCACAGTTTCATACAATGTCCCTGAGCAAATCATGGTAAGCTTCTAACTCCTCTTCCTTTGGACTGGATGTCTATGGATAATATTCCATGGCTCCACACTTTTCTCCAATGTGCTTATGATAGAAACTTTGCCTTTGGAACAACAATGACATAATCAGAAGCGAATTGCAGTAATACGTAAAAACTTCCTGGAAAAACAGTTTCCTTGGTCATTTTGACAAGCCAAACACAGAGACAATGCCTCCCATGAGAGATAAGTAGCCATATGTTACCGCAGTCTTTGCTGTCTATGTTCTCCACCTCCTTTTCCACTTTTGATTATTTTTTCCACTATATTTCACTTGATATTTATCTCAGTCATTATTCAAAATTATTGAGCGGGAGAGAGCCCATCACAGCAATGTTTCACTGTAGGAGAGCTTAGAGACCTTGGAAAGCAAGCGCCCAGCGGCAAAGAGGAACACATGGATCAGAAAAGGGGCCAGAGGTGAGATTGCCTTCACAGGCCCCCAGCTCTACCCCTCACACAGAACAGGTATTTCAGATACTGAAATACTGCACAGTCTGTCTGGTAGAAGATCTCCCATTAGTCTCATATTCAGTGCAGGCAGCAACTGCAATCCTCATGGAAGTAACAAACTACTTCGTTTTTCCTCAGTTGTTGTCTGTGCAGGGTGAGACTTCAAAAATTTATGCTTTTTAACAGTATTGAAATTGAAGAAACTGTTCATCTATCAACATAGCCCAAAACCCAATTAAAGTAAAATAACAGCTAGGATTTGGTCCTTACAGAGATATTTTAATCCTATCTTCAGAAAAAAATAATTTTAAATTCTCACAGCAACAATGAATTTAATTTTGATGTCTGTACTACCTTTTTCAATAGCATCTGATTCCTTTTTCATTAAAAAAGTGATGAAAAGAAACATCATGCACCCCATCATAATAAATCCACAGAGATATCTTCCTGCACACACTTCTTCATTAACTTTGACCTTCATTATTCCATTGAAGATAAAATACTAATGGATTTGAAATGACAGTGGACACTGGACATTCCTAAGATTCATAGGATGAATATTACATCTACACTGAATAGAAAACATTTATACATTTTATCAATTTTCCTCACATTTGCAATATTACTGTATGTGATGTGCAAGATGGGCTATATGTTAGTATATATTATCTATTTGTTATGAAATGGTAAAAAATTCTTTGAACAGTGGTAGAAGTGTAGCATGTCCTTGTTTCGGCATGATGATAATATATTTTTGTGAATGTAACACACTATTGGTTTTGAAAGGTAAAAGAGAGAGTCTTCCTATCTTTCTCTGAAAGTATTCATGTTGTACTGTCAGGAAAGATTACTGTCCAGAACTGGGCAGCTGTGTGATTTATTCTCTGCAGATATAGCATAATATTTGCCTATTAAAGAAAGACAGAGATTCAGGAGATGGAGCATTAACTTTGCTTTAAACATGTTTTGGCATTCGTTTTTTGTTCTTCAAGCTTGTTTTTCCTGGAAAAAAACAGAAACAAAGCTGAACATCTTTAGGCTTTTTTTCACTCAGAGTAAACGTTATTATAAGAATAAAAGAATATTAGTAATTCAATCAAGGCCCAATATAAAATAAATAAATTGGTTTCATCATTTTAGATAAAAATATATTCCAGTTTATACAGTATGTCATGAAAGTTATTGTAGAGTATTATCATGCAAGGATAATTAATCTCCTGTACCAAATGAAATTAGCACCTTTTCTGGCAATGAAGTTGAGAATTAAAATATTTTAATGCATTCACAATGTGGCCTGAAATCATTAATAGAATCCAAACTACTTTAAAAGCTCCTAAATATGAATAATCTGTGTTTTTTCCATTAGGCTTGTTTTACATTTTTCTTTAAAGATAGCAACAGAAAATGAGTAAGCCAGCAATGTATCAGCCATCTTATATTACAGCCATATTACTGGAAAATATAAACTATAAGAAGTTTTAATACTTCTAATTAAAGGTAATTTTTACTTTAAAATGTCATATAGCATACCTAATACTATTTCAAAACAATCTAGACTACTTATTTAAATGGAATTCTTCTGTTGAAAACTGAAAAGATATTAGAGATTAAAATCTAGAGAACTATTTTCAATAAAATTTCTGAATTTCCACACTTGATAAAGTGTTCTCTACACGGGAATACATGGTTTCCCTGGCTCCTCACAGGTCTGAGGAGCCAGAGAGATTATGAAATACTGAACAATGAACATTGCAGAGCTGCAGAAAGAACTAATGGATTTTTCGAAAAAGTGGGATGAAAATCCTCACTATCCCAGTTAAATATAACTCTAATGAAAAGCTGGCAGCAGAATGGAAAATGAATAAGTGAGATGTTTTCTCAAAGTGCCACAGTAAGTCAATAGAACAGTCACTAGAACTCCATAACCCTGCACCTAAATCTAGAGCTTAATTTATAACAAAGTTTGCTCTTTATTCTTAAAGATATCTTCCTCCTTTGCCCTAAAACCAGCTTGAATCAAGGACTAGGAGATACATGTTTAAATTACTGAGAGTCTCTCAGATAAAGCATTTAATTTGGAAAGTCAGTATTACTAAAAGTTTTCACCATGCAGTCACACCTAAAATGGCACAGCTCTTTGAGTTTCATTCTCTACCTACAATAAACCATAGCTGTCATCACAAAATTTGAGTAGTTTGCAGAGGAAATACCTTTACACCTTGTTCAGACATAAACCGAATATTATAAGCTGGTGACTGCTGATAAGCAGTATCCAGGGTACTCTAAGTTCACTTTATTGCTCTGCATATATTAGTATTCAAGTGCAAATTTATCTACTATTTTAAACCTCTGATTCCTTCCTTCTATTCTATACATTTTTTAGAAAACAAAACAAAACAAAAACCCTATGATTGTTTCTAGTTTATTATCTTGCTTCTGCAAACATGAAATGAGAAGTCGTGGAAAATTTTTTTACCGTCTATTCAGCAAGGTCTATGCTTAAAAAATTTAGATAACCTGGACAACCATCCAGAATCTGAAGTGCTCATTATAGCTGATCTTCAATGGTCTTCATCATTATTGAAAGTTTTTCTATCTTTTTTGTCTTTGAAACTTCTATGATTAGTCATGTTTCATTATATATGGTATTTTCATAAATACTTCATAGAGTCTTTGAACATGAAACAAGTTATTATTTGCCATAAAATTTTATAACATTTGTCTCTGCCGATTTTGGGGGCCGGACCAGGCGACCACCAGGGTTGGGGGCAGCCTTCTGGCGGGTTCTGTCGGTGTCCCCGAAATCCAGGTTCACCGCAGACGGGGTGAGGGTCCCCTAGCCAGAGGCCGCACCCTCCTTCTTGGCAGCCACTCTACGTCCGCAAGCCGGAGGCTGCAGAGGGAGTGTTCCCTCGCCCGGAGCAATCAGACACACAGACATGCAGTGACCATCTGCCTGGGCTCGGGGCGAGAGACCCAGAGCCCCTCGGGGCATCAGACTTTATTCTGAGGGTAACAGCCAATCTCGGAACGGCACGGGGAGGGACCAGGGAGGGACAAGGGTCAGGGACCAATCGGGAAGGAGGAAGGCAGGAGAGAGGGAGATATGATATGCATTTAGGGACTGAGGGACAGGAGTCAGAATTAGACCCTTCCCTAGGGCAGAGAACCCTCGGCTCCACCCCAGGGGGTCTCAGTCCCTGGGATTCCACAATTTCTGCAGGGGGGAAGGAAGCCTTTGGGCTTGACCCACTGCTACATGTCTCGGCCATTCTACAGCAACAGAACCACATAAAAACTTCAACTGTCAGCACTCCTGTCCACACTCTAGGCTCCTTAATCCCAGAAAAGTGTAAGTGCATCTTTTTTCCATTGTCACTTGCCCTTCAAATTCCTGTTGCTATCCAACAAGCCCTACTAGCTCTCCAGCTAATCTATATGCACTTGCACATTTATGCACTGACAGTGGCCCCTCCCTTTGAACTGCCATACAGCAGGACCATACAGCATCCCCACAGATGTCACTACTCCAACATGATCACCTGGAAGACACAAATCCCAATTTATGGGTAAAGCCACGGCTCCAAGTGCTCTGTTCATCTCAGAGTCCAGGAAGTCATGACAGGGATCAGATACAGGCTTTAGCCAGGCATCAATATCAACAAAGTTTGAGCCTGAAACATACATATTATTGGACAAACTCATGAAATAAAAACCCCAACACTTAGAGTTTGGTATCTCTACTTTAGGGATCTCCAACGCTTGTGTGAATGGATGCTGTAAAAATATTTTTTCTGGGGTGTTTTGCATTAACCCCAGCTGGTAGCTCAGCCCCACACATCTGCTCTCTCCTCACCACAGTGGGATGGGGGAGAGAATCAGAAAGGCAAATGTGACAAAACTCGTGAAAGAGACAAAGACAATGCAATAAGTAAAGCAAAAGCAGTGTGTGCAGGCAAAGCCTAACAAGGAATCAATGCATCGCTTTCCCATGGGCAGGAGGGTGTTCAGTCAAGCCCAGGAAAGCAGTGCTGTACCTCATCTAGTGGTGACTCAGAAACAAAATGCCATTGCTCTGAACATCTCCTGCCTTCCTCCCTCTTATTTATGGGATATCCCTTAATACTGAAGTCGCTATAACAGGTGCACTGTAATGACAGAAAAAAAAAGTCTCAAACCTGTTTTAGCAAAGCACTTGGACCTATGCTTGACATTACTAAAAGACATATGTAAGAAACTTACAGATTCAGCTACACATAAAAAGTATGAACTTCAACTCTGACAAATTTTTTTTCAACCTATTTATATCTCTTTGACGATTTTCATTATCAATGCAATTCAGTATCTGTACCATCAGTGGTGCTATGCTGCAACAGAAACAAATCAAAGGTTGTTTTATCAGTAAGCATAATACAAGACATATGTCTGATTATTCTTGTGCAAGATGCCCTGGCTTGGGTCTAAATAACATACCTTTTTGTATTTTTTCTCTGAAAATGAGGCAGTTGAAACAATCAAACCATCTTTTGCTTTGTACTTTTAGTAATTTTCTTTTGGCAAGCCTAGATTGAATTCAAGGACAACATTCCCCAACCAAGAGTACATTTTTCATGCATCATCTTAGCAGAAAAAAAATTTAAAATCCCACAGCTAACCAATCAATCCAAAACTGTGAAAAGATTCTGAGAAAAGATACTTAAAAATTATATTGTGATTCTTTTCTGTATCTTATGTGCTTCTTTTAAGGGGGCTAATTTCTGTTTTCTTAATTTATCTGATAAGTAGGAAGATATTGTTGCCTGTTCAATTTTATATGTTTATTCTCTAAGTTTGTAGCAAAGCCATGGGCTTACTGTTTTTCAGAAGACAAAATTGAGTAGCATTGCACACAAAATGAGATGCAGTTCAAATTCAACAAATCATTTGTTCAAAGGTTCCAGGATTGCATTGCATTGTGTTGAGCTGTCTTAATGCATATGCATTGTACTCCAATCCTGGCAAATAAAATTTGTATGTTATCAAATAAAGAACTGGAATTTTACTACTCATGTTTTCAAAATTTCATTACGATCTCATCAATACATTTCTTGTTAATCCTTTGTTTATAAAATTTTTATTTTTACCATTATTTTAGCCATAAATATTGCTCAAATTTCAATTAGTGAAGGTTTTGAAGGACACTGAAGAGCAAAATATAATGTGTATATAAAAAGAAAACTAAAAATCTGCCAATTGCAAAGTCATCTGTCTTACAGCTGACACTATTTCTATTATTATCCACACTGTGTCTAATGCCTCTGTTCTTGGCTCTATCAAGAAATATGATTCCTGTCCCTGTTTGTGCTCAATCCTCATTTTTGTCTGAAAAGACATAAATAAAGCATCAGTTCAGCAAATCTGCTGTTCTTTTATCCTTTTTATCCCTTTTCAGCTACAATTTCAGTGGAGCAATTTTCATTTTATCTTGAGTCTCCCGTAAATATATTTGCAGAACAATTTACTATTAGCTGAAAAGCACTCTGCAATTCAATGATAAGTGTATTTTTGTGTCCCTGATTCTCCTTTTAGCATTTTTCTGATCAGTTTTATGTCTACTTAACAGACAGCTTGTAGTTTGAAAATCTTCCATTAATATTTTATTCTGAGGTCAAAAAGCTCTGCTAACCTGGATTCAGGACTTTTACACAACTCTTTTAATCTATAACTCTTGGGGGGAGAGCAGCAGTGTTACTGTTAAATAGAAAAGAAATAATAAATAATTTTAAAATTTTTTGAGTATCACCTATTTATCTGTGTAAGTGTTCATGTAGCTGTTACCGTCTCAGTATTTAGGTGCTTCCCAACTATTTAAAGAGTAACATATCTAGCTGAATTTCTCTCCTTGCCTCCCCTTTTGAAGGAGATACAGCTGGGTGACCATGACAGGAAGTTACAAAGGGAAAATAAGGAAAAGAAATAAATGTTGGTTTTACTATAGGACAGATTAAAATTTAAGTCATTCTTTTCTGCTGCATCAGCGGGCATCAATCTTTGTCCAAAATAAAAGCTCTGTTCTCAGAAGATCATGAGCCTCCCAGGACTGGCTGACCTCTCCAGCAGTGCCAACAAATAGAGCTGAATGGAAAGAGAGGTGATCTCTGAAGTTGTGAGGGACTGGGTCCATGAAGAACTCAATCTTTGAACTGCATTTTACAGACATACACTTTTCCTTCTTTGTTACATTCATTCCATTTTTGGAAGCCGTGCTATTTTTTGATCTGGCAATTCAAGAATAGCTCTGAAATATCATCTTATGTAGTCCAGGAATTCACATTTCAAGGGAAAAAAAAAAAAGCAATAAAAAAAGCCCAAACCAAAACTCAAAACCAACATCAAAACCCAACCCCAAAACAGCACCAAACACACCAAAGATACCACTGTGACAGCTTTTTAAAGGATGCAGTGTACCCGTTAAAGATATCTTAGGAAAGACTTCTTGTGCTACAAATTTTGAAGGTGGAGTTTTGAGAAGTTAAAAATTACAGCAGAAATATCTGCAATACAAAGAGTAGTTTCTGTTTATAATGTCAAACTTTCCTTGGATGCCACAGTCACAACAATTTTAACAGGTTTTGCCTAAAGATTTGGGATATTTAAGTTTCATTCTCTGTGTGTAAATTGTATTGGTCAAATGCAGAATGAACTAATTCAATAATATTATACAGAAGAAATATCCTACTGTTATATGCTAGCACATATTAGTTGTTATTTATAACTAGTTATTTATTCATGAAAATATTCAGAAATCCTTACAGCATTACAAAATTAAGCATAAACAAGGGTGTGTCAAAAATATGCTCCAGCTATGTTTTGTTTTCCTTCACTACTTGCCGTTTATTCTTCTCTGTTTTCTAAGAAGTTTCAGTCATCTAATTAAAGAAACAATATACAATTTGATTTATGAGATATATCACACTCACTGAGTAGTCATATAAATAGTTTGTAAAGAATACATAGCTGGAAAATTTTTGAGAAGTCATTCATTTTGTCTGTCTGAATAATGAATATATCAGCCAGAAAGAGAGGGTAATTTTGCATAATCTTTATAAACAGGAACAAAAAATGCAGACTTAAATACAGCCAAGAACTGGTTTCCAAAGAATAATTTAACCAGGAGCACTAATGGCATTTGAAGGATTGCAGCATATGGCAATTCAGTGGTGTTCCCCTCAGTATTACATTTGTCCATTCAAACACTATCAGAACTCTTAAGCATGTATATATGCACAAATATGTATGAGTCTATAAATTCAGAATATATTCATGGAATATATATATCTTCAGCTCTTATGAGCTATTTTCATTCCATTTGTAATTTTTCTTCTTGTCTTTTCACATCTTCAGAGAATTTCTAGCTAAGAGCCTGCAAAACTCTGGTTACAAACTATTGTTCATGAAGAGCTCCAATAATAAAGTTCTTCAATATATGTGAGCATATTTTTACACCTATATATTACAGACAGTGCAAGTCAGCAGTAGGAGCAGACAGAATGACATAAATTATTGATGATGATGATGATGATGAGCAGGAGCTGAGGCTCTTGTAAGCCAAGCTGAGTTACCTTCGGAGTTTCTGTTTGTCTTCTGATGGGAATTAGAATGAAAAACATTAATTATCTACACACAGCAGACCATGGTTCTTATTATTTCATCTTTATGCCTCCCACACAGCCAGTTTCAAGAGCTGTTGCATACAGTAAGGTATATGGTCCTTCATCTGACCCTACCATTCATTTTTCTTCCAATGTGCTTGGTAATTATCCTTCATTTTTCTGAATGCTTCTAAAATAGCCTCTTCCTATGAAACTGTTAAAGAAACTGTAAAAAACCAAACTATTGCAACCTATGGGAAAAGCCAACCTTCTCTATTCAAAGGCAATCTAAATTTCTGCTTTCTTTGAAAGGTTTTCTTCAATTACTTTGAATTATTATCACTATTCCAATTTTTCTAGGAATATACATATTCTAGAATTACAACTAAATAATATAAATTATTTTAAAAGTCCTTCAGGAAGCCTTTCTTTTTTTATTTTATTATTAACTTCTACTTATATTTGTCTATTATTTCAACCTAAACAGTGATATATCAGCAGCTCACCACTCTACTGCATCGAATTTGCCATTTCCTGTTTTATTTTCCTCATTCCTTCAGTAAATTCTGAAACGTGGTATTTCAAACCCCCGATGAATTTCCAATTCAGTGTCCCTGTCATTCTAATATTAATCTCATACAGCGCTTATCTTTGAAAACATGAAAAAAAGATGAAAGAGAAAAAGACATTAGAATTCTTTTTAATATATTATGCTATGCCATACCAGCATAAGGCTTACAGTTTTACTGCTGTCCTTACTGATGAAACAGAATCATGTCTTCAGCTCTCCTTGTTTCCACAGTTATCTGCCTTAGGGATTTTGTTCAATTTTATTTTTAAAAATGTTAAGCTTTCACTAATGATTTTTCAATTTCTAACCTGCTTCTGTCAGCTGCAACTGCAAATCAACTCTTAAAGTGTTCCTAGTTAAGACCTGTCAAAGGTTGGGCTCTTGTTATGTGATCCCAATTGAGCAAAACACTTGAATATTGTTACCAACGTCCTGTACACACACAGACATATTGACTGACTGAGACTACATTCATGTCTGAAATGAGAGACCGACACAAATTCAGCATGAAATTAGGTATATTTGCAGAAATCTTATAGAAAGAATATTCCTTTTTCAAAGGAAAATGAAAATTTCAAGAATTCCACTCTCCTTTTTATTTCTTTGGGAAAATTTTCAGAGCAAAGGTACAAACTTTGCACATTGCTGTGTAAAACTTTGTAGTAGAATTAGAGTTTGCAACTGCTCATGCTTTTATAGATATTCTGTTCTTGACACACACAGGGCATTTTTTTTCACTTACAGAAAATGATGCATTTGGCTTTTTGTGCATCAGTGGAATGCAAACTTTTCAGAAATTCACAAAGCCTTATATCTTTGGGCAAGTTATGGCAAGTAAAAGTAACCGGTATGCAAAAATTGCTTTCCACTCACAGGTTGGTGTTGCTTAACGAATATGTGATAAGGCTTCACTGCTTGTTTTTATTATTCATGCTATGGTAGTGCTATGTAATTGTTGCCAGAAGAAAGGCCCTGCTATACCAAGTGTGTATTCTAGAGTCATGGTGCACTTATATCCCTTAAAGAGCCAAAAAAAGAAACCACAGATATCCACCTCCCTGAGTTCTTAGATTGGAAAGCACTGACCTCTGCAGGCAGTTTACACCTCCAAAGGAGTATCAATTGCCTCTGGAATTACCACCAGGTTTGCAGGTGAGAGAAGATTCCTGATGCTATATGCTTACGCTTACTTCGATATTCACAGATATTCTCTACTGAGCCAGTTAAAACAAATGATAAATGAACAATTCAAAAAGACCTTAGTCTTCAGCTTGAAATTAGGGTTGTTGCCATCAGTGGAAAGCTCATGTCATTCAACATGTGAGTTTTACCATCTATTCCACATTTTACATACAAATTTTTGGGATTAATTAGATTTCAATTCTTTGTAGCATTAGCACAGGATCAGAAAAGATCTTGAAGAAAAAAAATACAATTTGTATTTGTTAATCAAAGAATTTGTCTCAGTGTGGATATGCAATTTAGGAACACAAAATCACAGAATCATGGAATGGTTGAGATTGGAAGAGTCCTCTGGAGGTTAGCTTGTCCAACCCTTCTGCTTGAGCAGGGCTACCTACAGCCAGTTCCACAGGACCATGACCAGATGGATTTGAATATCTTCCAGGGAGGGAGACTGCACAGCCTCCGTGGACAACCTGTGCCAGTGCTAGATCGCCCTCACAGTAACGAAGTGTTTCCTGCTGTTCTGAGGATGCCCGTGTTTCAACTTGTGCCCATTACTGGTGGTCTTGTCAGGAGGCACCACTGAAAACAGTCTGGCTCCATCCCCTCAGCTATTTATATACATTGATGAGATCCCCCTGAGCCTTCTCTTCTCCAGGCTGAGCAGTCCCAGCTCGCCCAGCCTTTCCTCACAGGACAGATGCTCACATGATTTCCTCATCTCTGCAGCCCTTCAATGGACTCTCTCCAGTTTGTTTCTCTCTTGTGCTGGGGAGCCTGTAACTGGACACAGCACTCCAGGTGAGGCCTCACAAGCGCTGAATAAAGGAAAAGGATCAATTCTTGTGATCTGCTCACAATACGTTATAGGGCATAGCATCAAACCAGGGCAGGGTATCAGATCAAACAAAGCAACTGAAGACTAAGCCAAACAGCAGCAGTAGAATATGTGTTTGCCTTTGATGCCAATAACAATGCTTACATATATGGCAACACTAGATATGAGAGTGATAAGTTTTGCATGTCAAGTTCTGAATTAAGGCACCTGCACAACTAATGGCTTTCTTATCGTCAGTGTAAAGATGGTTCCACCTATGCTGCCAGCCATGGGCAGTAATAGGTTGCTCCACAATTCTCTACAAGTTCAAGTAATACCCTAAAATCAATCCTATCCTGCCCCAAAGATCTGGGAGTTTTGAAATTATCAGTAATTGATCAGTTGCAACTTAAAATTTACCTTTAGGGCCTCTTGTTATTCTGTTCTTTTACTTCCATGGCCACCCTGTCCTTAGACTATCCCTTTCTTAGTCTCTAGCTTTCCTTACGCAGCCTTGAAGAGGTGAATTGCTGCAGACATAAACAATCTTTGATTAGCCTTTTCTAATCACACATCCATCATTGCTCAAGGGTCAGTGAATAGTTCACCTCATAGACACTGTGGACTATTAGGAGATACAGATATTCATAATACTTGGATAAGTATCATAAGCTATGGAAATATGACTGGTATTTTACTAAAATTGCCTTCCAGTGCAAGCTGCCATGGTTTGAAGTCAAGATTCAGATCAAAAAGAGAAACTGCTTGCCAGTGGCTGAGCATAACTACACCATCCTAAGAAATAGGTTACAGGAAGATTAATTACTAGCATATCTGCATGCTGGCTTTGAATACAGACAAAGCTAGTGCAGGCACATCTACTATCAAAACAATGTCATAATACTCTACAATTTCCTTCTTAAGCAACCTGGAGTCAGAAACAGTTCTCTGAATATCTTTCACATATTGCAGGTATCTTTAGATGTACTAGGAATCAATATCTTATCAGCAGGTACCTTTAGTTGTCTCATAATCAGTGCACTTGAATTGTTCAACATTTCTTCATAAATTGTTCTTCATGAATGCATTGTACAAATTGAATTTTTGATGTAAAATTTTTAGTTTAATTTCCTTTACATATATGAAAATTCAACTTTCATTGTGTATCTATTTTCTTCACAATGTTAATGGTAAAATATTCAATAAGGTGAATTTTTTCCCTATTTCTTGGGCATACATTAATGGCTTGATGTTTACTTGAATATTCAATACACTAGAATATTCTGGATCTTTTTCAGTAGCTACTTGAAAAAAGAATCAAGCTCCTTATACAGGGTGCTCTGCCCTGACAAAAGGTTTACCTCCATGCATACACTTCAATAGCACATGACAATGTGTCAATGACATGATATACATAAGGAGACAAAATGTTTAACATCATAATGGGGACACTTGTTTAGCCTTCATCCATATACTCCACAATCTAAGAAGTCTTAGGTTGATTTTTGGGTTATTAAGCAAGGAATAACCGCCATTGTATCACAGTCAATGTCAGATCATAGTTCCAGGGTTGTCCTCTCATGTTATTGCACAAAATAAAAGTCCATTTGTTCATTGTAGTGATCCTGATCAGAAAACCATCATATAAGGCTGATTTAGTGATCCATACAAAGTAAATCTCTAGCAGCTGCACATTGTGTTGAGCTGCACAAATCCCATGGCTGTATGACAACCTCAGCTGTCTCCTTATAACAGAAGAAACTGGGGGCAGCTCCCACTTTGTCCCAGCAATTATGCCGCCTCCATAGTCTTGCCTTTATCTAAAAGTGCAGCAGGAAGTTCTCCTGTGAACATCTTTTATGAATAGTTGTTTTTTCTATGAAAACTATATACTAGCTCAAATGACCCAAAAGGGGGAACCTCCCACCATGGTCAATGTCTGCAGTGTGACACGGGAAAATCCACCTTGGGTCCATCTGATGCTGCACAAACACAGATACTCAGCATTTAAAGGGGCATAAGATACACTGGTTTTTGTATTCCTCTTCCTATTCTGTCTCAGTAAAGCAGTTAACTTACTAGCTTTTGTAACTGGGCCTTTGTTACTGAGAGTCATCAGGAGCCCTGCACCTGCGCGCTCCCTCTCTCTCAATCCCTCCCTCCCCATTCACCTCCACCCCAGAACAGAACAGTGCCTCGATGTCTAATCAGTGCAAATCACATAGGCACTAAAATCAGTAGGCAGCATTTGTTTGTTTCATCAAGTTCTTGTATTAAGGCAGCACAAATACTATATTGAAGTGCTACAATATTTTTCAAGTACTCAGAATGAGTGAATTTTGATTACCTTTCCCTCTTCTCTCTGCTCCTGAAAAACATTTCCAAGATGCAGATCGCTTAGCATTATGTGTAGTATCTCAGTGCATTATGCAAGGATCTGTCTGAAGGTTTGTGGAAGAATATACTTACAACCCAGCATCCAGGCTCTGCAAAGTTCTTTACAGGGTACTTCTTAGTTTAACATAGAATGTTTTTTCCCATGGGATAATTAGACTGCTGATGTTACTCACTTCGAAGTAGCTCTTAAATAATTGTGATGACATCTGCTAAGTGCATCCTGAGACAGTCTTTTATAATTAATTACTCATTTTCATGAATCATGCATCCACCCAAAGTATACCTGTTACCAGCAAGATAGTGGTAATGGAAATTTAATATAATTTTAAAATTTTTTTAGTGCATTGCAGGGCTGAGATTTTAGTCCATCTTTGGTGGACGTTATATGTGAGTTATTTCAGTTATATACCCTGACATCCTTGATTCCCTGGGCTGTATCTATAACTGCTAAATCATTGAATGTTCAGACACTGGCAAGAGGCTCAAGTTGACAGAGATGCACAGGCTGCAAAGCTGTAGCCCTTCTCTTCTGAGCAAAGCATGTCTTCTGTGCTAAATTACAACTGAGTATGAGTGACAAAGGACAAGACTTATGGTACACTCTTCCTGTGTGCTTCTACCACGGTTTCAAATATCATATTATTTTCAAAGTACAATGTACATATATATTTTTGCCTATTTATGTTTGTTTGGTTTCTTATTTTTAATGAGAATTCCTAGTAATCCATGGATGTATAAAGCTTGTTTTATGATGAATACAATGTTTGTTTAATCATGCTATTTGGATGTTTTTTCAGATAAAGGAATGGTTTGCTAACAATTATTACGAATACACTATCACTGAGCAATAGTATTTTATATACAAGGTTATAATATATAAACAAAGCCCTTAGGTATATCTATTTCTTCAAAAAGCATTATTAGAAGTTTCCACCTAAGGGGTATCAATAGGAGAAATACCTGCTGTGTCTGACTGACTAAGGGCTGTTGGGTGTGAGGACATGGCTCTTTTTCATTCTTAAGTGGTATGTAGGTCTCCCATATTTCCTTCTTAACCTCCAGTCTACCTTTTTTTTCCTAACTGGTGCCTTCCAAAGCTGCCTACTTTTTACTTTTTGTCTTGTTGGATGCAAGTGGGCTAACCAGAAAAAGTACTGTTCTGGGGTTTCTACCCCAGAATCCTTAGTTATTGAGAAGGAATCTGAAAGACTATTTTGCCTTCTTCATTTATAGGCAGAGTGATTTCTGAACTGCAAATTTCATAGTATCTCAGGCTGACAAAGGCCAAGAAGCTAAATTACAAATATAAAATAGAAAAATATAAAGCAGTTGCAGTTATTGCAATGCAATCATAAATAAATATCTGTGCAGTCAGAAGTATCTTACTTTGGTCCTCCTCTATCTAATGGGAGAATACAGAACAAAACAGGCAGGTATTTCTTTGAAGTTTGTAGCAACGTGACAAGGGGCAATGCACACAAGCTGCAACACGGAAAATTTTCACTAGACGTATTTCCACCCCCATTGTGGCTAAGCACTGTCACAGATGGTCCAGATGTCTTGTGGGATCTCCAGCTTTGGAGACAATCAAAGCTCAGCAGGATGAGACCCTGACCAACCTGCTCTAAGTGACCTGTCTTCAGGCAAGTGGTTTCAGACAATATGCAAACGTCCCTTACAAACTAAATAATCCAATGATTTTGTGAACTACTCCCTGTCCTATTTCTTCACCATGAATAAGTTTGGGCTGTGATTCAATCAGCTTTCGTAAAAGCTACACAGTCTGACAAATCAATTTTAATTTAAATGACTACTCTGGAAAACATGTGAATGTTATGACAAGCCTAAAAATATGTCATAGTTTTGTAAGGGCCTTGCCTTGGCACTTAATGTGGTAAAGTTGTCAATAGTTGAAAAGTACAATAGAAGTTATTTCTATTATTTTAATTAACATATCTTAAATGCCTCACTATAAATACTCTTTTACTCTATAATGACTAATGATCTTTGTACAGATCTAGCACAGATTTTCTGCTCCTGAAACTATTTTAAATGGAATCTAATGATCTGGAAATGCCACTCATTTGGGGGGTATGTTGCAGAACACAGAAGATTTAATGCCACGCTTAGACAAGTTATAATTGAACTGTCCAGAAATTTAACTCAGTTGTATGAAAAGGAATAGTAGCTAGATTTTGAATTCCCCCTTCCTATATAAAATTTGTTTTCTTTTTCTTACTGTCTTGCATATATCATCCGCAGCTAATACAAGCTTATCAGCAAATCATCAACAACTGAAATTATACAGATATTTTTAGGGTGTATATGAATGTAAGTTTCATGGTGAATAAAATTTTAGTTAGCTGGGGAGGTTGCAGTGCCAACTGCTGTGCAAATTAAAGACACTGAAGCATTTTACAGGCTCTTGTGCAAATGTATTCAGTGCTTCAAATATTTGTATTTTCTTATTTTTTAATTAATTAATTAGGGCTGCTTTTTGTATGATTTGTTAAGTATTTCTGATGCGCTCCAGATTCACTAATCCTGGCACAGCTGATAAGCATAGTAAGATCTCCTTTGGGACACAGTACTGCTTTGGATTGAATGCAAAATAACTGACACTTCGATGGTAAGAATAATACCTCGCCCAATTACACTGACTTAAATAACTGTACAAATGTTACAAATTCACAGGAACCATGTGAGTAAATAATGTTTATTTGAAATCCAACCAGGTAAAAATAGAAGATAAACCACAACAGTTTAAAATATGATAGCTATTGAGAGTTAACTATGGATTATTTTTGCTAGCGATCAAAGGTAATCTCAAGTAGAAATCTTGGCTTCTGCAGTATGGAGTAAAAACCTTTAAAACCAAGTGTTATTTTTGGCATTGGCCAGTAATAACAGCTGGATTCTAAATCCCTCTCAGCCAAGTGACTACATGAAGATGTAGGTACTCCATGGCAGCTCACCTACATCCAGAGGAATGGGCCTGGAAGAAACATCAGTTTCTCTACCTTTGCTTCTGTTCTGAGGCAGGTGGCCCATCAGCATTTCTTTCGAGTCACGTATTTCATCCTGCTACAACTCCCTACTACATCACATACATCTCCCTACTACGACTGTGGATGATGCAGCAGGAGCTACATCACAGAATAAGTTAGAGCTAGAAGGGACCTCTGGAGATCTTCCAATCCAACCCCAAGCCAAGACAGGGTCACCTGGAGGAGGGGACAGAGAAACGCATCCAGCTGTGTTTTAAATGTCTCTAGAGGGAGACTCCATACCTTCCTGGGCAGCTGTTCCACTGCTCTGACACCCTTAGCATAAAGAAGCTCTTCCTCATGTTGAGGTAGAACTTCTCGAGTTTTAGTTTATGGCCATTGCTCTTCATCCTGTCATTGGGCACCACTGAAAAGAGTCTGGCACTTGTCTTTTGAGATATTTACATGCATTAATGAGATCCTTTCTCAGTCTTCTCTTCTCCAGACTAAACAGGCCCACATCCCACAGTCACTCCTCATTAAAAGATTTCCCAGATCTTCTCAGGTGTATCAGCTGCTCCCCCCAGTTTCATATCATCAGCAAACTTGCTGAGGGTGCATTTTATCTATTCATCCAGGTTGCTGACAAACAAGTTGAATAAGTCTGGATCCTGTCATTGATCCCTGGGGAATTCTGCTGACTACAGGTTTCCGTCTGGATTCTACTCTGCTGATCATGACCTTCTGAGCTGTGCCATTCAGCCAGTTCTTGATCCACCTCACTGCTCATTCATCTAACCAACATTTCCTAAGCTTACCTATGAAGATGTTATGGGAGACAGTGTCAAAAGCCTTGCTGAAATCAAGGTAGACAACATCCACTGCCCTCCCCTTGTTGACCCATCCTGCCATGACATCGTAGAAGGCTATCATGTTGGTCAAGCATGACTTCCCCTTGGGAAGTCCTGTCATCAGGACTTCCCCCTGTCCTGATGACAATCTGTTCTTCCACGTGCTTCATGGTGACCTCCAGGAGGATCCGTTCCATCACCTTTCCAAGGGTGGAGGTGAGGCTGACTGAAATGTTGTTTCCCAGGTCTTCATTCTTGCTCTTTTGAAGATGGAGGTAACATTGGTCTTCCTCCAGTCATCAAGCACCTCTCCTGTTACCCTTTTTCAAAGATGATGGAGAGTGGCTTAACAACAACATTTGCCTCAGCACCTGTGGGGGCATCCCATCAGGACCCATGGATTTATGGGTATTAAGTGCATCCAGCCAACTCTAACTCAGCCCTCTACAAACAAGAAGTTCAACAGTCAATATTATACAAAGGAGAATTATTTGAAAATCTGAAACTACTTCTATGAAGAAAATGTTCCCCAGAGTGGTCAGTGCTACAGAGTAGCCTTGATATATGGAATGGCCATCAGTCATATGTGGTAAGAACATCAGTGAAACAGACTTCTGCATCTGGAAAAAACCCTTAAATCTGGGATGCAATGAAAATATAGAAAAGGTTAAAGATTAAGAGAATACTCATTTTTTTGTAACACAAGAAGCATGTGGCAGTTAAAGACAGGTCATGGAATAAGTTTAAAATCTGCAATAGGCATTAGGTTTCCTTACTTGTCTCTTTTTTCGAATAGTGCATGACTGAATTGCAGAAGTCATTCACAGGATCTCACCGAAAGTATATATGTTATTTAAGGGGACGGGACATTCATAGACAATGGGATTCAGTCACATCTCTGAAGGCTAATGGCCAGGGAAACCTTTGGATTGCAATTTCACTAAAACACAACTTGTTCAAAGACAAGAAGTTTCATTGAGTTCTAGATATCACATAGTTCCTATGCGCTTTCCCTAAATATTTGCTGCTGAACAGAACAGAGGTAGGGTATCAAGTATTTTTTATGGACATTCGACCTTCATGTGCAGATCAAAGGAGGTATCTAGAGAACAGAGCTAGGGAATGTAGCCAGAGAAAGCCTGAACCATGGGAATTCTACTTCAGTGCTGAAGATGCATACTCTAAATTTGTAGTCCCTGGATCCAAAAAAACCCATTATTTCCCTCAATTCTTCTTATCATAAAAATATATATTTCTGCAAACAGTGGAACTAGTGATGTTTGGTTCCCTTTAGAGTTTTACCTCCTGATTAACTTTGGATTTAGAAAAACTATTGGCCATCATTGTGATGGCCATCAGATCATTGATGTCTAACTGTCCTTCAGTTATGGTAATAATATGGTTTCTTTTCTTTATTCCATTGTTAATTTGTTTCTTTTAATTATTATTATGCTGTGGCAGTCCTTTTAACATCCTCTGCCCTTGCTTCCTGTAATAATCTGTAGCAACCACTCACTGACACATTCCTAGCATTTTTTCTTACCTTCGACTGTTCATAACCACTACCTGGATATGCTGACCTAAGACATTTCAAACATTCTGAAACTATTCCACCCAAATAAAACAGAGATTGTGGTCCCATCACACTTAAGACAAATAATTCAATATTAAATGATAGCCATTTAAAACAGATTTGTATGTTCCATTTCATTGACTTGAATTATGCTTTTAAGTGATTCTCAACATTTAGTAATTATGCATTTTTGATTAAATCAAACGAATATACATAAGCAATACCAGCAGTGAGTCTGTCACCGTTTGTTTTCAGAATTAGCACACCACAGAGACAAATATAGGAGTACCCTAAATTTCAGCTATATGTTTGCTCTCATCAAAGACTCAGAAATGTTTAATTCTATTTTATGAAAAGCTGAACAACATATGGGAAAAAGAAAAAGCAAAATAATTAGTCCTATTTTCAAAGCACTCCCAGGCAGATTTGGCTCAGAGATTTTGGCTCTACGGGGATGTGATATCTAAAGTTTTTTCCTGCCTGAATCAGGATGATTCGATCAATTTATGAGAAGTTACACTTTATAAATGTAACTTATTTTACTCTTACATGGTAACCCAAATAGATAAGATTGCCAGACAGTTAAATGTCTTGCTGAAATTACTGCTTTTAGTAGAAAATTCTTCTGTTTATTCTGGCAGCCATATTGGTGAATATGGCTCAGCTAATTTTGTACATTCTTGACATGGACATATACATTTGCATAGGTACACTAACAAGGTCAGCAGGCACTAAATGTACAAAAGAGAAGAAAATATTATGAACAAAATCCTCCTTCAGTGATAATCTTCAGTACTAAGTGCATGACCTTTAATAGCCAATTTTCCTCAGCTATACTATGTCTTTGCTTATTTTATTTGATTCTTCATGGTTTCCTGCTGGTCCAAATGAGAGCTTCACAGACATTTGAATCACTACAACACTGCCTTTTAGGTACATTCTATAGTAAAGTGGAGTCACGAAAACAAGAGTAGGAAATTATCTTATTTTAGCCTGGGTCCATCTAGCTCTGTGTGAGGAAGAACTTAGATCTCAGAGTAAGAACAAAAATTTTGCTCAGAAGGATTGTTTTAGCACCTTTTGAGTGGTTGCAGTGCAGTTGTTATACTCCTAATCATTCAAGACCCCTGAATTCCAGCTAATGAATCAATTTGTGGCAGACCCACAGTAAGGCTCAGCTGGCAGCGATGTGTCCTGCCCCTCCTCGGCTGCTCTCTGCTCACTGGAGAAGAAAACAGAGACATGACTGCTTTCTTACGTGCTCTGACCAGCTGAGGTACAGCCTTGTGTGGGACTCCAGTCAGCACAGCCAGGGCTCAAGCTCACCCCTTTCTGATCCCTGAAGGAAGGAGAATTCAGGGGGAAAAGGGCACTCTGCCTTGAGACTCTCTGCCTCAGTCATGTGCAGCTACCCTTTCCCAGCCAAACTCCTTTCTCCTCCAGCTTGGCACTGATAGTACCACCTTTATTCCCTGAATTTCCTCTTTCAACTCCAGTGCTACACAATGAAATAATCATTCCTAGGACAAAACTGTAAAAAGTTTGCATTTGAGGCTGTTAGATGAATGGTGTGAATAGGCTGTGATGCAGACAGCAGTTTCATGCTCCAGAAGAGAGTGAATACCTCTCCCCCCTAGATCTTTCCAGCATGGCTTTGCTGCTGCCATCCTGACAGCAGATGATCAGGTCAAGGCAAGGAATTCACTAAGCACTGCAAGCAAGAAGGGAAGAGACAAGGTCAATCCTTCATTTCCCCAGGCCTTTTTGCTCCTTTGCTATTATTGGACTTTTGCAACCCTCCATCATCTTAGCTTCACAGTACCCAAGAACACACAGTAAGATAAAAATTAATCTATTAAAAATGTACATAAACCAAGAAAAAAAATTATATTATTGCTGGGAAAATGGCAACAATATACACTGTATGGTGCCATAGATGTTTATATTGAAGCAATTTTCTCTAGAGACACAATGCAACTTTGATTATCATTTTCACTCTTAGTATGTATTTTCTTAAAGATAATTGTTTCATATGTAACACCTGAGACTTATAATAAGAGGTGATGAAAAAGAATTTGTCAACAAATTGTGCAATTTTTAATTGATATTCTAGAATTTTAAACAATTTTGTATTAAATTGGTTGTTGGATGATGATCACAGTCCACCACAGAAGAAAAATTTCATAACGTTTAAGAATCAAATCCTTTTTCAAATCTGAAGTTATATAGGACCACGTTTAGCCTTGTTTTATGAATTAAATAATTCCAGAGCATGCAACTATATTTAACTATTATTACAACCACTGACATATTTGGGAACTATTTACTTCAGTAAGAAATTAAAAATGCTTTCGCGTACTTTAGCTGGTCTGGCCAGCAAGCTTGTCAAAAAACAGAACCCATGAAAACTGCTGTGATCTTGAAAAAAAAAAAAGGTAAGTAATTTCTTGCAATTCATTCTGTCCTGAATAAATTATGTGGATAAGGAGAAACTGTCTCTGACTGTCTTATTCCTTATCTTGAACTTGGGACCAAATGCAGTGGGTGAAGCCTGTTGTGGTTTCTGACCTGTCCCCCACAGATTTTTGAAACATGAGATGTTCTTCTGCTCTAAGGAGAAACTTAGATGATTGCTTTGCTTAGTACAAGGTTATTATGCAACCTGATTTGTTTAGGCTTTCTTGCTCAGACTTCACTTTTGTTCAATCCTACCCCTTCACGAAACCATGACGCACCTAATTAAGCCTTGCTTCGACTGAAGTGCTGAAAACTGTCTTCAAAATAAGCAATATTGGCAGATATACAATATGGCATTTATGGATTATATTACAGATGTATAGAATAAAATCAGGCTTGCTTCTAAAAGGATGACCAAACCACCTATCAAACTTTCTTTTATGGAACAAGAGAATGCCAGTCTCACAGTGTGATCTAAAATTTCATTTAATCCCCTTCAGTTGTCATATGTCTTACTATATTGCAACAATTAAGAAAAATAAGATACAATAAAAACTTCAGAGGAAACTTATCGCTAATCCATAAAAGAATTTAATACAAAATTCACGCTACCAATCTGAATTTAATGTGGCAGATTGATATACAACAGTGATGTGAGCAGAAGTGTAAGGTAGGCAGAGAGTGGGATGGCAATGACAGTGGTCTGCAGGCCAGGAAAGGAAGGGGCAAAGCAGATGGACTAGTGTGGGAGAAGTGAGGAAGCAGGAAAAATAAGAGAAGAAATATCTGATCTCAGATTTAGAGGCCAAGCATTTACAAACCCCTCATTGGGAATAGAGCATTTTTTTAGTGAGCATTTTTGCCATTTCTTTCTACCTATTTGCCATTTTTGTATATTTCTGTTGCTTAAAATAAGTGTTCATAGCTATTTCTTGTGTGCTTTATTTTTAGAGAACTAGCAGCAGATAAGACCCTCCTTACACATATTTCTGAGTTGCTGCCGCAGGTTTGACTGTTCAGCTGTGAATTCCACAGTTTGAAAATTTTCTGCTTTGACACTGCTCTTTGAAAGAAAATCCCATTACTGAAAACAGAGATGCTTGCAAAAATTAGCCAAGGGCATTAAATGAAAGGAGTTGCTGTTTAATATGTTTCTATAAATAGCGTAGTGTTTCTCTTCTCAAGAGACCAGCTGCTGTATCTGTTTAAAAAATACACACCTATTAGACAAAAAGCAGAATAAATAAATACGATAAATATAAAAATGTAAATATACATAGGTAGGTAGATATATATATATGGAATATATTCAATTTATTCACTGAATTTGAGATACATGATATATTTCAAGATTATATGTCAAATATATTAGAAATGTGTGTGTGTGTGTGTGTGTGTGTGTGTGTGTGTATAAAAAATATATCCAAAATGTATATATTTCAAATTTGGTATTTAAAGGATTGGACTGATATTACCACAAAAGACCTTTTAACTTCTCACAGGATTTGGACTTGTTAGAGAGAAGGAGTCCCCAGAGCATCTATTCAGAATTGTTCTTCTAGGGCTACTTGGAGTTAGGGTAGTTTCAGACTAAATACTTGCTCTACAGTTGGCCTTCCAGGAGAAACTGTTTCTTAACGTTAGCTGCAATGGATGAGTCTAAAAATACAAATATTTTTGTGCCACTGGTAGTGCACTGGCATTTTAAGAAGCAGCCTGACTTCAGCAGTTAGACATATCCAATGACTGCACTTGAAATGGTAAATTAAGTTGTAATGTCAGTTATATGAGCGACTCCCACAGGATTTCCTCAGCACTTTCCCTACTTACAGAACACATTATCACTAATAGTGAGGTGGCATAAGGAATAAAGCAGGAAGCCTAAGAGCACCATTTGTTGTGTTTCATAAGTAGCAGTTAGCTGCCTATGTAACAGGAAAATGTTTATATGTCACTGGAACTCACAGGACTATTTTTCAGACGTTCACTCAAATGCAGGGGCAGTACTTCCCTAGGCAGCAGTGGGGTCCAGTCCCACAGGAACTTCCTAACCCTGAATAAAACCTTACTGACTTTTACTTTTCCCCCTTGCTATGCACGGATGGCCCATGTCAGCACCGAGCCCAGCATCATGACACTGCAAGACAAGATGTTCACACTGGCAAAAGTAGATTTTACTGCCCAGTGGGAATCCCCACCAGCTAAAGATGTCTGGAATCATAGTTTCAGTGATATTTACCTCAGTGTAATTAGAATTATATCAATTTTTCAGTTGAAATCCCTATTGTTAGAGTTAATACCTGCTTCTTTCTTTCTTAGCATGACTATATGAGGTGTTGAAGCATCTAAGGTCACACTTTCTCCTGCTAAACCAGTATTGCATGTATGTACAGCTGTTGCATATAGTAGAATTTTCTGAAAGTAGACTCTATCCTGCCATCTATAGCTTCCTCAGAAGGCCTATAGCTGTCAAAGGATGGATCAGAGGAGTTCTGGAAAGATGTAAAAATCTCTGAACACAGAAGATTCAGCCCCAGCAAAATCCATGCTGCACAGCCACATTGCACTGCTCCTGAGCAGGAGGTTAAAGAGAAATAAACTGATGTGAACCCTTCCTCGAAGCCAGGAAAAAAACATACACATTTAGGGTAGAATTATTTCCCAGCTTTGACAAAGTCAGGAAATGGCCCAACATATTTGCAGCTGAACTTCAGAGCTGTAATCTATACCACAGAAAATATTCCAGGTCTCTGTGTTTCTATATGAGTCAGTAGAGAACCATCTAGCAGACCCTGGCAGATTTTTGGTCCAGGTCCCGTAACGGATCTCCCAAAGAATTCATGATTGTTTGAAAGAAGTGTGCCTCTCCCATCCCCCCTCCAAATTTCAAGGCTAAACTTTTAATTGTTGCTTGCTAACAGCTTCAGTGCCAGAGAATGGTACTTGGCACATTTAATTTGCTAGTATCAATATAGCCAGAGGGTCTGTGAAGAGCATTGTCAGAAGCACAGCAGATTTGAGACATCATCTGAACTACTGTGATTCTTTAAACTCACAGGAATTGTAATACAGACTGGCAGTAATTATACATAAGAAAATGTGAAATATGACTTGAAAGTATTCTACTGATTTATTTCAAAATCTATACACGTTGATTATAAACCAGAGGAACACAACTCTAAAGTAAAATGAAGTAAAAGTCCAGTAATTCTGCAGAGAATTTTATAGTAAGTACATATCCCATATATCATGCTCAGATTTTTAAAGATAAGATTTTAATTGCACTTTAGCCAATTAATTATTCTTACACAAACATAAAGCAATAAAAAAAGCAGCAATAGGCTTACTAATACTTACAACTTTAATTTTCTACTAAAGGAAAATAAGGCCATTAGTGAGCTCAGAACATTGTCCCTCTGGAGCAAAATAAACTGGCTTAATATTTTTGGAGCTGCTTAAAGCATAGAGCTACTGTATTTTCCCAAAATTAAAGTATTTTCATTTCATTGTGCTGAAGAAATAATCCCTCAAGTACTTTTAATGCGTAGATATATAACAATTGGTAATTTTGTTTAATAGTGCATAGAAAATAAGGATAATGGATTTCAGAAAAGTAGGCTTAGGCAGCTTCCAGGGACCTGAGGAGGCAATATGTAACCAAAGTGTTTGCAAGGCTGCTTAAAATTAGCTTCCTGGTTTACATAAGATGTAATATGCAATGACATGGTCCACTGATCTTATCTCTCCATTTTGAAAGTTTGCTATCCATGTTGGTAGCTTAACTGTTCACACATGACAGTCTTTTTTCATTCACAGGCAGCTCAAAAAACTCACTAACCGTGATGGTAGAGCAAAAATCACAGAAAAGGCCGAACCAGAAGAGAGAATCTTGAAATGCTGGCATGGAAGAAAAAGCAATTAAAATGCGGAAGCAATTAAGAATTCAAATGCAGGGCTGGGAATGCAGATGAAATAAGACCTGAGAAAAAACCAACCAACCATTAATTTCTTCATGAAGTTGAGACGAGTCACAAAAAACAATTGAATAAATATATTTTCAAAAATAAATTTCTGTCTCAGAGACATTTAGCTACCTTCAGTTAAGTCAGGTTGAACAAGTTATCAGATAATGTCACAGAAGTTTGCAAATCATTGCATTCCTAAGAAGAATAACATTTTTGAAAGATCCTTCTTTAATTTCATAAAGCTAGAAAAAGTAAGAATATAAAATACTTCAATCAGATTTTTGTGTTCTTAAGTTAAACATCAAGCTTTGATGAATCTTTAGACCCTTCATGGGATCAGATTTTAATGGGCCTCAGTAGCCCAAGAGTGAAAGAGTGACATTAGAAGAGGTCGATGTAAGGCACTAAACTGTAGTGAATTAGAAGCCAGAGCAGTTCACTTAGCCTGGATTGCATGTTCTTGGCAAGGTAAAAGGGAGGATTGCGTTGTAGAACAGAAAATCAGGCTCCCACACAGCCATTTACTCCAGTAAGTGCACAAAATACTACCATCTTGCCCTTTTCGTCAAGAGACAATTACCACGGTAGATGTGGAATAAAACACTATTTCAGCATCCTGCCTTTAACTGGAACTGCTGTAAATGTTCGAAGTAGAATGCCAAAGAAGCAAAGCTAAGTATTTTGCAGAGAGGAAGCAGCACAGCCCAGAACAGCCACAGGCTGCATAAAGATGACATGAGCAATCAAGGAAAGTTCTGGTCACCAGGAATGATTTTAGATGCATCAGCATCAACAGCACTTCTTTACAGCATTTGTTTGGGAAATGGTATTAATTGGTATTGTTGGTTTGTTTATTTTAATTGGTTTGTTTCAGGGTTGGCTCTATCTCATCTAATTTTAGGTTTACACTTGCTAGATCTCTGAGAGGGTAACCTGAAGTTACTCAGGCAGTCAGTGCTGGAGAAATATCTAATCCTAAAAACATAATTAATTTTGCTCCTTCTAAATGACTGTTCTATGAAAATAAGAACCACCTTAGAAATTACTTTCTTCCCATCTTTGCCTCAACTGCAAAAGTCCATTTGAAGTACTCAGAGGTGGCAGAGGTAAGTTGTACAACATTAGTTAAATGTATTCTAAGTAAGGCATCACAAGCACTTAAGAAGAAAGAAACAAAAGACATATATAAAGAAAACAAAAAAGCTTAAGAGAACAAATTGAACAAAAATAAATTAAATGAGAGAAATTCAAGGCCTAAAAATATGTAAAGACAACACCATGACAAGAAATCAGTCTTAAGCTCTCCATACAAATGCATTGTCCAAGAATTGTCCAATTTATGCTGCAAGATTTGCATAGCTTTATTTATAAGGAAGAAATAATTATATCCTGCTTCTGGATTTTTATTCCCATTATTACTTTAGTTTGGTTCAGGAACCTGAAACTACACTGTTGATATCTAGACTAGGCATGGATTCCAACTTGGATAATGACATGAAAGAAATCACAAGTAACTTTAAAGAACTTAAATATTTTGCAAAAGAGAATGGCTTTAAGTACATTGTTTGTGTCCACATCTGCAAGTGGGAATCAGATTCATAAGCAAAATCTTGGTGCTTAGGACCCTACACTCACCCTACAATCCTCCCAAAGTAATCTTATGTAAAAGCATTGTAACTGCTACATAGATTTTGAAGGAAAATATATGTTTGGGCTGTAGACTACATCTGCTGGATCATTAATGTTGCATGCTATTTATATAATATTGACTGTAAAAGATACTGTCATACATCTAGCTGTGATCAGGCATTTGCCTTGATAATACATAGATGGTAGCACACCTGTACTCTGCAGGTATCAAAAGTGTAGGCGTCCATCTTTCTTTCATGAGCAGTATCTTTATGATTGAAAGGTGATCTTGCATTACTAAGGCTATTTTTTGCCACCTGCCACAGAATAACTTAACTCTGAGCTTCTGAGCAAACAGCTGGGGCTGTCCTCCCTGCCAGGCACCAGCAGCTAACCAAGGGAGTGGCAAAATGTGCTGGTGAAACCTGTGAGCAAAGTGTGTGAGCAGACGCCTGCCACTAACAAGAGAGGCTTGATTTTGTTAATAATAACTTGATGTTTAAAGGGGATTCTAAGAAATTCTGGTTGTGAACTGTGTTTCCCCCTAGCTCAATCAGTTGCCAGAGAAGGGAGTTTAAAATGGCCTGTCCAGCCTACCTTTAGGTATCTCACAGCAGCTCGCTAGAGTCTCTGCAAACACTGGATCACCAAATGTATGAACTTCTAAGGAGTTTCATGCCTTTGGCACTTATGTGTCTTTTCTCCTTTGACTACTGAAATGGTTTGGATAGGTCTGGAATTAACACCAAGCTTTTAAAAGGTTGAAGCAGGATGAAACCTTGCCGCAGTGATGTCAAAATAATACATAAAACTTTATCAGGAATGTTGCTTTTTCCACAGCAAAGATATGTCTATATCACACATGTAAGAATTATATCCAAAAATGACTTAGGGAGTTACTTGTCTTAGAAGATTTGGCATTTCCCTGCACACTGGTAAAGAACAAAGGAAAGTTTTGCTAAAGACAAATCCTATTGTGAAACAGTTAATGCTCTAAAATTAAAAATCCTGAGCACCCCAAACTTTTTAGTTGTACATAATCGTCAGTGAACGAACCAATTTAGAGAATAACATTCCTGTTACATTTAAAAAAATGACTGCATCCCTGGATTTTAAAATTCTTTTGACTAATAGGAGATACCATACAACCATGAACATAGTCAAAAACATCAAATGAAACATTCACATCCGCTTATACTCAATCACCTTTAAATACCGAATATGCTTTGAACCTTGCAACTTTTTATACTGATGTGAAAATTTGCATCTCTTAGTAGTTCCAGTGGAACATAACATTAAAAGGTGCCATGAAATTGGATAGCTTGACAACCTGTAAATCATGAACTATAGCCTTCACTCTGTTTCTTCACTTTTTGGTCTAATGATACACTTCTGAACTAAGCAGCACTTGCATTTAACTACTCAGTGGTTTTAATCGGATACTTTAATTTTGTTTTAATTTTTTTCCAGGATAAAAAACAGTAAGAGATTAGAGAAAGCTGGTGGACAGAGAAGGTAGAGAACAGCTAAACATTTTAAAGGGAGGAACTGTGAGATAGTGCTTGTGGTTTTTTTTCAATCCTATCAAGTTTGCTGTCAAATTTTGTCTTACTGTTTTAAACTGTCTATGTCATTCTATTTACTGTATCAACTATGGCAGAGAAGAACTAAATTCAGTGATGGATGGGTCTGTTGCAGTTCTAGGAATAGTTATAGAAAGCATTCAACTTTAAAAATAAACATACAAAAAAAATGTGAAAATACTCTCGGGTGCAGTTTTCTCAATGTATTTAAGATGTATTCTTCAGTTCCAAATATGTAAACAGAACACCTCAAAACTATTTATAATTTCTTAATTGTGTCCCAAGCATTTGAAAAAGAATTAATTCACAGTCTCACAAGTCTTAAAGTCTTTATCCTTCTCAGTCTTTTGTTTGTGATTTCTGTTACCTGTTCTCCCCAAAGGTCACCTATGAGTCTGTTTGCTTTCATGGAAATACAAATACAGTGTGGTCACAGAGTTACAACAACTATATCTCCTCTTTCTTTCCTAATTGATTGTTTTCCTCTTCTTGGCATATTCTCTGGGCAGTTCATGCTTCCTCATGCATCAATATTATAAAACTAAAAAATGCAGGTTTTTCACAGCACTAATCTCACTTGCCTCTTCTTGGTTGGTTTGTTTGTTTTTTCTTATCTTAAACCTTGTGGTATTCTGAGCATCACTTTAGCCTTCCCAGTTCTGAGTGTGAGCAATAATCTCTTGATGACACCTATCCCAGCATGAGTAAAGGCATTCTGTTGCTGAGACACTGAGGTTAAAATGAACTCACATTGATGGTGCTGTATGATTACTCTTTTTAGGCTATTTTGGTGACTGATTTATTGTTTCTGCTTCTCTACTTCTGTTTTTTTAAGATGATTTTCTCAACATGAAAATGTTTCTTTATCTGACACACTGAAATATTTGAACTTATCTTCTCCAAAAAAACTATTCATGTACTTATAACACTTTCTTAAATAAAATTTTATATTAATTTCAGATCACAATATTCTCCTCATCAAGTGTTCTGTTACAATAGGCTTTAGAAATTTAAAAGATACAGACCCTACTTAATCTGGTAAAAAATTATTTCATTTGGTTTCTGATATATTTTACATAGGGAGGAGCTGATGACTCCAAGATTAATAATTTCACATTTGCCTTAAGCATGTTAGAGCTAATTTTGTAGATAGTTTTTGCTGACCAGCCCCCAGTGTATCAGCACAGCTGCCTGAAAAGGTTAGTGCCTGCAATCACTTCAGTTCAATACCTGATTCATATAGAATGCTTATGTCATGTTTATTGCAATAGAAGTAGCAATACAAAGGAAATGCAGAACCTTTGGATCATTGGTTTGCTCTCCAGCAGAAAAAAGCACCTGCAAAAAGCCCCAAATATGCTACTAACTGGTGGATATTCATCTTTGTTTGCTTCAGGGTTGGGTTAGAGGTCAGGAATATAAAGGCTGTTTTTTCTATTCCCACTCCAGGTCTATAAAGCTACCATAAACCCAGCTGAATTTATGTTGAAGGATTATCTGGGAATAATCCGCACAAGATTCTTTGCAACTTTTATAGATCATGTGAACAAGAAGAAAGGAGGTAATGATAGCAACTATTTAAATTTAGTGGATAATATAAAATAATCTGAGTTTTCCAGTCAAAGTATCATTTTAGTATCTGTTAAAAGGCTTGGATACACTTCACAACTTTTTTTATCCCTCTGTTTAAGCTTAGGGGAATTGCCATGTGTGTAATTTCCAGAAATGCATAAGCCTTTCACTACTAATGGACTTTTCATCCTAAGTCAATTAAGTGCTTACTGAAAGTTCTGCCAAGACTTTTCCTCCCAAGTCTGTCTGCCTTTTCTTTAAGTTTCAAGAGCAGCATTTTCTCATATGATTTTTTTTAAAATATGTCTATGTGTAGTTCTGGAATCTCCTATATAATACCTTAATACAAATAACTAAGATAAAATCTTAATATGCACATTGATTATAGTTATTTTGTGGAACATGTCTGTTCTTAGAGCTGAATAAAATTTTGCAACTCTGTTTACAAAAGATGAAATTAAACTCCTCTTATACAATTAGTGATAGAGGTATTCATCCCCTTACAGTATACATTTTCCCAATAAGACTTTTAAAATTAAAATGATGAAACATTTTTGTAAAATTCATTAAATACCAGTATACTCTTCAAAACTGACATGCAAAAATTTCTGGTGAATTTTCAGCACAAAAGTGGTCAATGGCTTCCATATTTTCACATCTTCCATCTGTCATGTATGTTTTGACTCATTAGCGACCTCATTTGTAAAACACTATCTGTCCTTGAAAGGGTATTAAGAGCATGTCTAAAACAGTTTGAACAAGTCACCCATTCAGCTACTTGAAATGTTTACAAGTTTTTGCTGAAATATTTCAGCTATCTTACAATACCAGTTGCACATAAAAAATAATTCCAGACAAGATACATCAAAGAATAAAAAGTCTTGAAATAGAAATCTTGCAGAATAAAACCATTGACAGGAAACCCTTACTAATTAAAAACGTTCATTAGCACTGTGGTGTTTTCTGCCCCTGTCTTTGTGTCAGATATCACAATAATATGTTTTGAATATTGTCTCAGAATCACACTTGTTATCACAGAATACAAGTAGCTTTGAAGGAAGACTATCCTTAGGCTAGAGATTTCAGGCGAATGTAACAGAGGAAAAATACCTGGATTCATTGTATTTATCTGAAATAGGTGCCAAGCCTTGGCTTGTGTGGGCATCCTTGCAAAGAGCTGTCACACCTGGAGCCATGTTGTGGGTACCCAATCCCTGGAAGTGTTCGAGGTCAGGTGCGAGCCCTGGGACACCTGATGTATTGGGTGGCATCCCCCCATGGCAGATGGGTTTGGAAATACATGATCTCTATGAACCTCTCAAACCAAAGCCATTTATATCCAGTGAGGATCCAGATCCTCGTGCCCAAAAGACAGAAACTATTCCCACTGAGCAAAGGACCACAAGAACAGGTCTCATGCATGGAACTCCCACATTAAGTAAGAGGGGAAGGGAGCAGAATGACAGCTCTGTGAGTTTTGAGGCTTCCTGGGAAGAAAAGAAACTGGAGCTTGTGATTCTTGCAGAGAACAGGTCCTATAAGGAGCAGCTGAGAGAAATGGGGTGGTTTATCCTGGAGAAAAGGAGGCTCAGAGAGTTTGCTCTCTCCAACTACCGAAAGGAGGTTGTAGCAATGTGTGATCAGGCTCTTTTCCCAGGCAAAACGTGACAGGAAGAGGAGTCCTCAAGTTATGCCTTTCACAGAAAGGACTGTCAAGCATTGGCTGCCCAGACAAGTGATTGAGTCTTCATTCCTGGAGTTATTTCAAAGACATGTAGATGTGGCATTTAGGGAAGTGGTTTAATGGTGGACCTGGCAGTGTTAGGTTTACAGTTGGACTCAGTGATATGAAAGGTCTTTTCCAATCTAAATGATTCTATGTTTCTATTCTATGACCTCACATTCTGCATTGCAGTAAATGGATTTTCTCTGATGAAAGTTAACAACAGCAGACAGGACTCCTACTGAAGTTTTTCCTCAGATCTGTGCACCTGCAGAACGTGTTTTATTATCCAGCATACCCTTAATATATTAGAAACTTAGCAAAAATGTGCAAAGTAAATCTATTGTACATACCCAGTGTGTGATCTGTGAACTCTCACAACTTAGTCAATCCAAAACAAATGTTTGCTAGAACATGCAGATGCACTTTTCCACAGCAAGAAGTCTTCCCATGCCAGGATTCATTACTTGATACCAGCAGCAGTGGGAGTGGTTCTGTTAAAAAAAAAAAAAAAAGAAAAGGTAGCAACTGGGTTGATTTGTTTTGCTTTCTTTTTTTAGTGTGAGAGAAACATATTTCACTCTTCTTTATCTCATTCTTTTTTGTTGTTCTAAAAATTGGTTAATTTAGGTTTAAAGAGAAAAAAGAAGACTGTGGGATGAGATCAGATCTAGAAAATTCTTCCTCAAAGTTTGAAGTTTGAAATATATGCTTTGAGACTTCATTGCAGTTCCTGCTTTCTGCAATGAAAAGTCGATTTTCAGCAGACCTTTTAGAAACGCACTACAAATTTTGAAAATATAAGGAAATCCGTGGATTTTACTTCTTTTATTTAATTTTCAAATCCTCAGAATTTATTTAAATATTTTGATTTTGATTGACTTACAGCATATCCCTGCACTTTGAGGGATCAAAATACAAAGGGGCTGGATCTTTTTATGCACACTGGGGAGTCTGTGAACAGAAGGTCAGATATTACAGATGTTCCTTACTTGAGTCTCTGTGTACCAAAGGGGAAAAGCAAACTCCCTGCAAATCTTTTCACACACACAAATATTTACACTGGAGAGCAGGCTGAAAGAAGAGAAAAACAGAAATGGTTTTTAGCTAGGTGACCACAAGATTTTAACAATTCTAAATCCATCAAATGAGATAGATTTAAAAAGACTGCAGTCTACACATACAGAGGCCTAAAATTCTTGTCACTAATGGATATTGTGTTTATCATTAAGCATCTCCACTTTTAATAACACTGAGAAAAATGCTATTATGCTGCCAAAAAGATGAAGTATTATCAGCAGCAGCAGAAGCAGAGGCAATATCCCATGTAAAAAGGAAAAAAAAAGAAAACACAAACCCCCTGGTGTTTTCTACTTCCTATCTCCCCTACAAAAATGACAGTGGTTTTTTAACAAGTCTTCTGCCACAGCTACAGACAGCATACATCCTCTTTTTTATTGCCAGTTTTATTCATAGCTAAAATTATAGTTATGATTCCACCTGCATATGTCAAGTTGCCATGCATTTACGAAGGATGAAGAGGACAAAGTCCTTGGAGGGGCTGCAATTCCTTTTGTCAACTACCCTGGCCAGGCAATGGGAGCAAGATGGGATAGTATCCCCACAGAAAATACCTGCTTAAATCACAGAAGCAATCTTGCTTGGGGTGATTACTCAACTATGCTAGCCAATATGATGACAGCTCATGGTGGTTTTCTCCATATCCAGATTGTTTTAATTCTACATAGTTTAGTGGCCTATTTGTACATTTCTGTAAGACATATTATTTTAGTTTACTCAAATTAATACACTACTTCAGCAGAGGCAGAATGTAGAAAATGGAATAATGACAACTGGTTGTAACATTTTAAATCTAAATTGTAATTCCCACTGAATTGTGATAATGTCAGCAAATGAACACAGAAGCCCAGCAATACTTTTCAAAAATAATACCAGCATTTCAAAAGAGAAGGCATCTGTTCATACTTTTTTAACCATGAAGGGCCTAATTCAAGATAAATAGAAGAGGAATTGTAAGAAATGTTAATATTAAATTTATTACCTGTAACATTATACCTACACCCTATTTTCAAACATAGCTCCTGGAACATTTTTATGACCAATATTAGCACTTACTCAAAAGTCTAAAGTCTTGGACCTGGGAAAACATAACCCATAATCCCAGCACAGGCTGGGATGTACCTGGCTGTGGAGCAGCTCTGTGGAAAGAGACCTGGGAGTCCTGGGCATGAGAAGCTCAGTGTGAGTGAGCAGTGCTGCTGTGGCATGGAGAGCCAGCAGAGTGCTGGGCTGCACCAACAGGGGCACTGCCACAGAGACACAGAGGTCATTGTCCCACCCAGTGCTGGTCAGGCCACACCTGAAACACAGTGTTCAGCTGAGGTTCACGCTGTGCAAAAAGATGTAGACAGGCTGGAAAAGGACCAGAGAAGGGCCACAAAGGTGATCTGAGGACTGTAATTTTTTCAGGGAAGGTTGAACTAGATGATCCTCAAGGTCCCTTCCAACCTGGTATTCTATGATTCTATGAAAAGAGTAATAGCACAAGTTAGACACAAGCCTTCACAATCGAAAGCATAATTTGCAGATTCAAAAAGACATACAATCAATGGTACACACAAAACTGGACTTGCAAATTAGAGACTACCTTTGAAAATTTGGCCCACTTCAAAATCTATTCATAGTGGTCTAGCTTGATGAATTTTAGTAGAATAGTCTAATATCATTTGCTTTTACTATTGAAGGAAAATACCAGTTCCCTCCAAAACTTTTTGATAAAAAGAGAGTAGCAGCTGATCATTGGCTTCAGATTTTAGTTTTTACTTCTTAGTGATCTCAGTGAGGCAAAAGATGGATCCTTTAATAAACGAGAACAGCTTCAAATACAAAGAAGTAGGTTAGGGAAACAAAACTTAGCAATTGTAGCTGTAGCTTGCTTTAAAGTTCTTAGATTTAAGTGACCCTGAAATACAAGTGGGGAAAAAACTCATGAACTAGGTTACTATATGTTGGAACTATGGCTGAGCTTCCATTCTATGATACAATGGAGAAATATGCTTGACTATGATAGAAGTCTTTACATTAGAGGAAAAGTTGAGGCTGTGGGATTGGTTTTGTTCTGTTTTGTTTTAACAAAAGCATCTGACCTTTCTATAAGAAGACAGTCTTTGTGTCTTGAACTTTATGGATTCACAGAGGCTCCTGTTATGCTATAAATAATACACTTTTGAGAACAAGGTTTTCTTAGTTTAAAACTACACTAATTTTTTTTAGCACACCAAATCACTTGACATACGTTGGCATCAACTCTTTCAGGTAAAATATTTACCTAATAGTTTAATAATGAAAGCACTAATTATTCTATATTTCTGTAAGGCAAATTGTTTTTGTCGGAAAAGCTTTATAATTCTGACCTAGTGAGGCATTTCTGTCAGGAACTAAAATTTAACACACAAATTCACTGAACCACTAGCAAACTTTGATGCTTAAATTCTTTCTGCTATGAAATGGGATGATCTTTTATTTCATGAGTAATCTTTGATGTTGGCAGTTACACAAATAAATTAGGAAAATCCCAGTGACAGGAATAGTGTTGATGAATTACTGTATTGCACGAAAAGTTTCTTAAAAGTGCAGATGACTGACTCACTACAAATAAAGTTATGTTTCATGTTAATTCCTGCTAAATTAACCTGGACAGGTAGGTTGCTTAATCAGTACCCTATAGCTACTGCACAGATGTATGGGGAAGTAGTTTTACAGGCATGGATATTTAGGAAGTGATTTACCATTTCTTTGAAGTGATGATCTTTGTTTCATTCAGTATTTTTAAACTCATATATTACAAAATACACATTGCAGACAATACAGAGCAGAGTAGCAAGGTTGTTCAACACCTTTTCTGTTGTGTGGTTAAAAGTCATAGCCCAGCACTGTGACTAGGCCTCAAGCATTTTTATTAAATTGTCTGATACTTATAAGCCGTAAGCGACAGAATCAATTCCTCTCATACTTCCTATGAAACACTGCCAAATTGGAGATGGCCTATGGTCAAATGAGAGTACAGAAAACAGGCCCCTCAGTTCTGAAATTTTCCTCTTAATCAAGGGGAGAGCACAGTTTTGGCTTTTAGGTCATCATTAAGTTTCAGAAAAGCTTATAGGTTTAGTAATCAAAGGTCTTTGCAAGTGAAATGGTATGAGCATGAACTCTTAGCTCTCACTCATGCTGTTCCCCACACTGAGTTGTTCTTGTGTGCCTTCCTTCCTACCACAGAGGTAAGTAATAAGCATATTTCAGGATCTTTTCATTCTTTCTCAGGAGCGAGCTGGAAGGAAAAAAAATACACCTACATCAGAGTTTTAGTTTGAATTCACTTTTGAAGTGCATCTCCTGACTTACCATGCTTGGGTTGGCATCGAGAGTGACCTCTCAGTGCTTAAACTGCCTTTGGGTATTCTTCCAGGATGATGATGTATTGTCTGGAAATAAACTGAAAGACTCTCTCCAAGTGCTGGAGGATTCAGCTCAGGAGGACAGACAAAAATTACTCTCCTTGAAACAGGCATTGTGTAGGCATAAGGCCCTCACACCTGTTCTCTCTTTCTGCATCTTATTTTTGAACCATACTAATTACATTCCTGCTTGAGTAGTCATAGCTCATAAATTCAAAGAGCAATGGAATATTAGAGGATATTTTGTGCTGGTAATTTGGTTTTTACTTTCAGCATTTCAAGTCTTTCATTTCCTGGGACATACTCAAATAATTTGTCTCAAGTTTTGACTTATGAGGGATTTACTAGCAATACTGGCTTTGGAGATTCTGTTATATCAGCTGCCCTAGTGGCTCATTCCCCTTATTAAGTAATTTTTAACATTGGTTTGTTCATGGATGTGGTCTACAGCACAAGTCAAGGGGTAGCACACATAGGAGAGATGTGAAAGTTTCTTAATCAACTGCTATACACACCTGAAATAAATAGGTTCCTCCTTCAGTTTTGAATGAATCATATTACTTTATCCAGTGATTCATCTTGCTGAACATTATTTTTTTACTCCCAAATTTTAAACAGCCTAAGCTAATGTCTCTTCTCTTTACAGAATCTATTATTGACTTTTTCCCACACCAGTGTAAAATCTCAGGCACTGCCTCAGACCAGACTAATTTCTGTACTAGTAAATGGAATGTCTTGCCCTAATTCTGTTAATTATGTCCTGAAGTTTCATTTCTCAGTATTCCTTGTTTGTTTGTCCCAAAACACTTCTCTAATAAAAATTAAGCCTAATTATATGAGGGAAAAAACAGAAATAGAGACAATAAGCTGCCTGCCCACTGACACCTAGAAAGTCAATGACACTTTTCTGATATTTTTTTGTTATTCTTCTTTAGCTTTCTTTGCATTGCAATGTTATTTTCTCAACCCTCCCTTTCACATCAGACAAAAATTCCAACTCAAATTTGATACTCTTTTATTACGCTGTATTAATACCTGAATTGTACCCTCCTTTCTCATTCTTTGTGGGAGCCTAGATCTGTACTTCACTTTGTCAGGCACTTTGAAATGTGGTTGGATTCTCTGAGTGGATCTTCTTGAACTATTCAGTAATCCACATTGTTTCTCGAGTTCTATACTCTATACTAAAATATAATATTAAAATACTCTACACTAAAAATAATATTAAAATACTTTATTTTTAAATTCAGATTCCTTTTTCTTGATGCTGCTTTTCTCTGGTCAAAATTAATAGTGGTAACTTCAGGGCCAAAAATATTTGAGCTTTTGAAAAACACTTTCTATTTCCATCACAAAAATAACGTAGGTACACATATCACTGCATTCTTTTTAAATATTGCAATAGAAAACTAAAGCAGTTCCTTAATTTATAGAACCTAAAATAGAATATTTCATTTTCAAAGGAGAAGAATCAAAAATAAATAGAATGAAAAATGCTAGAAGCAAGTAAACAAACAAACAAAAAAGTCCTGTCAACACTTTTGCAGAAATACTTTTTTTGCTTACTATACAAATAACAACCCATACAATCCTCTTTCATTCTTCAGTAGATAAATTCTAAGTAAAAAAGAACCCTATTTATATTAATTATCTTTTGCTCAAATGATCCTCTTGCATACAAAATTAAAAATATCTTTTGCAATATAACCTTGGTGAGTGGAGAATTCTTCAGCTTTCTGGTTTGTTTACAGTGTATAGCCTATCCATAAAATTGGATTGAATTTCAGATCCATCTAAAACCATTGATTCTAATTGGTATTAAAAATAAAAGGAGGAGGCTAATAATTGGTAAGAAGCCACAAGAAAAATCAGAAGAATTAAAAGTCATGACTGATCAAAGTACATATAAAACATGACATAATAGCTATATGCAGACTATTTTAACCTATTCTCCCTGTTTAATAAAAACTAGATCTGGGTGTATGAAGAAGAGGCCGTTGACCTGTTCAGAATAGTAACAGCATTTTTACACAAAGTATGACATTTACAGCTGAATCTGCATCTCACTGAAGCTCATTGCAAACTCCTTTGGACATAGGTGTTAATAAGAATTTAGAGAAAACAGCTTACCTCTGACAGAAAGAGTAGCAACTGAACCCGTGGCTAGTGTTTTGTATAGTCTTTCAGTACATTAAACAAAACTGTTAAGAAAATATGAAGGAAATGAATGGAACAAGTAATTTATTGAATATTCCCATTTCATAAAGGAAATCACAAAAAAGTGTATATGTGGGGATACAAGTATCAGGATTATAGACACGCTTCTTTATATTGATTAAATTTAGAATTTCTGCAGTGATTTGCACTTAAAATTGTGTCTAAGCCCTACTCCTACTATATAAATCCTACCTGGGATTTAGAAAACTCACATAATTTTACATTCCTCACACAAGGTATCTGGCATATTAGATACAGATCTCTCACTTGAACTGGCAAAATCTGAGAACATAAACTCATTTAAAACACTCTAAATTTGAGGGGGCCCTTTCTTCCTGATAGTATATGAAAGTTATTCCTACTTTACATAGTTTGGGTTGAATAACTACCTTCGCTGAGGTACTAAGGTCATTTGGGACATACTGGGCCATACTGTATTTTTGATGCATCTCAACCAGATGCATCTTGTTTGCATGCAATTTATTTTGGTAGCGCCACACATACATCCCCAACTACTACTAGTACAAGACATTTTAGTGTCTTCAACTGGCGTTTAGCTTTCTCGTCTTTACCTCACTTTAGAGAAAAAGCTGTGCTCTGTAATCAGAGCCTCTCCTTCACCTGCCAAATCAGGACTGAACTGGGTCATCCATGTGTGCCTGGGTGAATGTGGGTGTGAAACAGAGTGAATCTCCTAGAAACTTCTTCAGAAATCCTGATCCAGCACGGGTTTATTTCCTCTTCTCTTCCCCCTTTTTATACTTTATCCGCTCTATAGAGCTATAGGGTTTAATTTCTTATCTCTTTGCCCTTTCAAGTCTACTCTATAAATTCAGAGCTACTCTAGGGAAGAAACAGAAGACTGCTCCTTGTCCAAGGACATTTAAAAGACTACTCCTCATCAACAAAACAAACTTCCCACAGTTCACTCTCGGCTTTCTCTCCCTCTCAAATTTTCAGCAAGTCCTCTCAGCAAGGTTTACCCACACTGTCTTCATTCACCACCACTTTGTTGCATTTGTTTTTGCTTAACAGAACACTCATCATACCCAAAGCCATGAATTTATTAGTAGTCTAATTAGTGTCTTGGCAGCCTAATACCACAAAGACATATATTAATCCAGTTACAATGATACTAACACATGTATTTCAAATGATCCAATTATTACTAATCCCCATCATTCTTTCAGTTGTATGCCGACTTTCTGCAATCTAACCCTGTCTTCTTGTGTTATGTTTACCGTCCCCATGACCTTCTGGATACTGAAGTTGCCACTGTGAGCCTCACTCCAGAAGTGGAAGGGATTTCACTTAGTCACCATTGACCTGAGTTCTTTGCTGGGAAGTTTGCTCTTGGTTTTCTCTCTGCACTTGTGTCTTCTTACGGTTATTTTATATAAGTCTGTTTGATTTCCCTGCCTCTTCCTATTCCCCTCAGGTTAGCTATACAACAACCATTCACTTTTTCATTGCTATACTTCCTTAGACCATACATACAGCTGCAGCCAGTGCTAAGCTCATGAAAAACCTATTGCAGTGGGGCAATAGCCTCCTGTAACGTTTTGCTGTTACACACCCACAGTTGTCCAAGTGTCCTGGGGTGGCATAATGATATCTTGTATTCCCGATCGTTTTGTATGCTTGACCAGAAATATGGTCCTGTAGCTTTAACTGTGTCCCGCAGCTGGGAGCTCTGCCACCAGCGTGGGATGTTTTGAAACTTTCCCCAGCTCTCCTACGGGGGAGTGAGAAGGAAGGGACACTGTTTTTTTTCCCAGAGTCAGTTGCTGCTGCTGGTGGCTGGTGCTACTGGTGTGGCTGCTGCTTGGGTTGTTTTTTTTTCCTCCCTGGGATTGTTTTTCATCGTTTTGGACCCTTTTCTTCGACTTGCTTTCTCATCCAAGAACCTGAGGAGCCCCGGGGGACAGCG
This sequence comes from Origma solitaria, assembly GCA_013397895.1. Taxonomy (NCBI): domain Eukaryota; kingdom Metazoa; phylum Chordata; class Aves; order Passeriformes; family Acanthizidae; genus Origma; species Origma solitaria. The sequence goes on along the minus strand of VZRL01001399.1, from coordinate 1,252,742 downwards.
GACGAGAATCGTCCAGGGAGCCACCGGAGGAACTTCACCTAGCCCTTCAGGGCCCCCCCCAGAAAGGGGAAGCTACGCCTGAGGAAAAGGACACTAAGTTCATCAGCTGTTTATTCAGGTTTTCTGACCCCTTTTCCCCTTTTCCCTTTCCACTGTGTGGTCTGTTAATTAAACAGTTCTTTCCACTTTAGGCTGAGATATTCTGTATTGTGGGGAGAGGAGTGTTAGAAACCTTTGCTGTGGCGGGGGGGAGGCACCTGTTTGGAGTGCTTTCCACCTAGGATATTTGTCTCTAATCCAAGACACCAAGACACCAGTGAAAAGTCCTAAAGTCAGTTGTTAAGTTTATAGAAGGCCTGTGGCCAAGGATGTATAAAAAACAGGGATTGCTTTTGTTTAGGTTTCCTTAATACTTGCATTTAATTCCTGTGTAAAGAGAGGAAATTAGCTTAACCAGCATTTTCTTTGTCCATTGTATGACTATGACTGAATGTGTAGAAATAAAATAAAGTTAAAAATAACTTGGTAGCTAAATGTCTTTGAAAAAAGTAATTTGGTATGAATATCTAGCACATCTTTTTCCTCTATGTAATACACAAGTATGACTGTAAACCTTAGGAGCTATAAAAGCTAGAGAAAAACTGGTTTAAAACAATTAATATTTAGTGGTGCCAGCACACATGGCAAACTTTTGTACTGTTATAGAAAGATGAGAGAAAAGGGATATTACCACTGCAGTGAACATTCTATTTTATTTCCTATTCTATTTTGCATGCAGACTATTAAGTATAGACTCTCCTAGCATTTTCCAGGCAATAAAACCAGCAATAAAGTTCTTACTTTCTTCTAATTGTCCACTTCTACATTTTTTCTTAACAAAGAATGTCTGTCTCAAAGGAAACCCTTTGAAAATGAGCTGTAAATTGATTCAAAATAGTATAGGGGTGGGATGGGATGGGAGAGGAATGCAGCTACTTGAACACTTCATACTGTAACTTTGCTCCTGCTAATGAATCAATGAAGAAAACAATCCATAAAAATTATGTCCATCTGTACTGAAGTTATTAATACATAAGGCTATAGAATTTTTGACAGAAGTTGGCCGTGAATAATGTACTCATAAGTTCCTATCTGATTTATTTATTTGTGACACAAACCACATAACATTGCCTCAGTTCATTGATTATAACTTAGCAGTGCTTTAACTTACAATCACATTTACTTTCTTTGTGAAACACATTTTCTTTCTCAAATGAGTCATGGTTATTTGCATACATTTATTTTATAGGAGAGATTTTGGTCAAGTGCTGTTGAAGCACAAATAAAGAATGTATGCAAATAAACTATGTGATATGACAAATAGTTCACAATTAGGCTTATACATTGGTTACCAAATGTAAAGAGCAGAAACCAGTGTGAAACAGAGAGCTGAAAAGAGAATCACATGCTATGTCAGTCAGACAGGCACTTCCCAAGGAGGGATTTCTATATTCTAGCGTCTCTTCCCAGAACTGGCAACTATTTTGGTGTCAAGCAATTTCTGGATAAAACTGAGTAATGACAGTAGGTTTCCAGAACTCATCTCTTCCCCCTCTCAAAAGCTGAGTACTTGTTTGTGCTTTCTTTGGCCATAAAATACCGTATTCCTTTTTGCATATTGGCAGAGCTTCCACAGAACATCTTGGCACACTGCTGTCTGTAAAAAACCAGCACACCCAAAATACTCAAGTTTGCAGAACATCAGCTCCTCCGTTTGGTAATACAAGGAAGATTTCAAGGACAGGCAAGAATGAGTATTTTATCAGCAGCTGCAAGAAGCAGCACTAAAATCCTACTTGGTTCCACAGTGCCATTTTGCCAATTGCTTGCCACTTGTTTCTTTTCTTCAGCTGGTGATAAGCACTGCAAGTCTACATTGATGTTTTCAGTATTATCAAAACTGTCTGATTTTGAACAATACATACTGATCAGTTCAACGTTCCTCTATATACACCCACTGGGAACACATCTTTTAGATGTCCAGTCCCTCAGCCACCCATTTTTTTATAATCTTTTGTAATAACTTGCTCAGGGCAGCAATGACGAATTGCTCCCTTGAACAGCCTGGGATGGTAAATTCCTGATTGATGCCGTCAATACTCACCGCTATGATAGTGACAGTCAAAATAGTACTGGCTTGCCCTAGCCAATCCTTAACTTAGGCAGCAGGGTGCCCTGGTGTACCTATGCCTCAATAAGGGGGTCAAGAAGTGGGGAAGGACCATTCAGCAAACTTTTAAGTCTCTCCCACATGCTGCTCAAGCCGCCTGTCCTACAGGATGAGATGCTTATTTCAATCACTCTTTCTCAGTGAACAGCTGTTCAAGGAATGTTTTTGCTTGTTTCTTTGAAATACAGCAGTCTCTTCATTTCCTTTAATGTTACAGATAATTCTACTGTCTCTTTACAGTTTGCTACTGTCATGTGTACAGTTACAGATTTTTACCCTATGCAATGAACTGAGGAAATTTCTGGAACAATTTACAGGGTATTTGATGCACAGTATAGTTTTGGGAGAGCAAGGGAATGTTGATCTTTTGAAGCAAAAGAACATATCTGTGAAATTTTAATGATTTACCAGTGTATATTTTAAGACTGGAACATTAATGTCCTCTGATAGGCTGTCCAGTTGTTATTCCCTGTAATTTGCCTCTTACTCCTGAGTTTGACAGAATAAAAGAGGCAAATGGAGAGTAGATTAAGGTAGGGATCTAAGGCTGATTGTTAGCATACTAGTGTCTTCCTTACTCCTTCTAAATTGGAAAATACTGTTGGCTAAAGGGCAGCATCCTCATCAGGATAGGCAGCAGTTTCCTTGGGACATGCGGCATTTTTGCCATTCCTTACTTACGATTCCAAAGTCAAAAACTTCTTACTTGTTGTAGTGAGCTGATTCTGATTGGATTCCAGGCATCCACCAAAGCACTCTTTCATTCCCCTTTGCAGCAGGACAGGAAGGGATAATTTAATGAAGGTTTCATAGGTTGAGATAAGGACCAGGAAAGATCACTCACCAAATACCATCAAGGGCAAAACATGCAAATTAGAGATATTAATTAAATTTATTACTAACAAAATCAGACCAGGATAATGAGAAGTAAAATAAGATCTTAAAAACACCTCCCCCCCCCACCTGTCCCTCCTTCCCAACTCTACCTCCTCTCCCAGCAATGCAGGGAGATGGGAATGGGGTGAGTTTATCACCTGCTGTTTCTCCTTGCTCCACAGGTCTGCAGGTCCCTGCCAGGACCCTGCTGCAGCACAGGCCTCCCATCAGGTCACAGCTTCCTCTTAGGCATCCACCTGCTCTGGCAGGGGCTCCTCCGTGAGCTGCAGGTGGATCTCTGCATCCTCGTGGTTCTCCATGGGCTGCAGGGGCAGAGCTGCCTCACCATGGGCTGCACCGTGGGCTGCAGGGGAATCTCAGCTCTGGTGCCTGCAGCACCTCCTGCCTCTCCTTTTTCACTGACCATGGTGTCTGCAGAGCTGTTCCTCTCATGTATTTTCACCCTGCTCTCCTCAGGCCACAATTACACCTGTGCAATCAGGTTTTTTCTTCTTCTTAACTACGTTATCACAGAGGTATTACCACCATTTCTCCTTGGCCAGCAGCATGGCCATCCTGGAGCCGTCTGGTGTTGGCTCTGCTGGACATGGAGGAAGCTTCTGGCAGCTGTTCACAGAAGCCACTCTTGCAGCCCCCCTGCTACCAAAGCTTGGCCATGCAAACCCAATATACTTTAAAAAGTATGCTTTTTTTCCCCCGTAACTTTGATTTCTTCCCACAACACAAAATTAAACGGCCGAGCATTTATTTTGGTAGTAAAATATTAAGTATAACAAAGTTCACAGAGCAATTAATTTTTACAAAAGGGCCTTCTTTCTGATTAATACAGGAAATAGTAACATCTAAAAATGAAAATGGCATCTGCAAATTTTGAAGTTCGTATTAAAACAACAAATTGACTTCAATAGCTTTGGGAAGATTTTTGTGTAGACAGAGATGTATTTCTGATGTCTGCACACCTACATTTCCTGGAAAACCAAATTCCACTTCTGTGGAAAAAGCCTTTAACCTTGAAATCTCAGTAAAAAAAATTCTTTATTCTTTTAGTGCTAATATTCTTCTGTTTCCATTGTCTAAGCCAGGTATCATCTCTTTGTGTGTGCATGTATGTACAAATGCAAGCATGTGTATGAAAAGAGAAAGAAATAAAGAGAGGTCTGTAATATGATACCTTCCAGATTCAGCAGTTTGCATCAGTTTTCATGCATGCTGATTTTATGCAAATCTTTTACACAATTTGCAATTTTCCTGTTGCGAGCCAAGTCAGATCTGAATGAAATTTCTTGGCAACTAACACCCCAAAATAATGAGTTTGACTTAAAATCATCTTACTGAAAACATTCTGCATTTTCTTGAACTGCTGTCTCTTTGCAGGATTAGTGTCTCGATATTTTGTAGATTTTTATGAAATTTTCAAATAATTGCCGTATTCCAAATGATAGGATTTACTGTAATTCAGAAAAACAAAAACTGTAATCACTAAAATAGCTACTTGACAGCTAGCTTCCATTTCTGCTTTATTGCAGAAATGGCAAAAGCAAAACCTTTTGCAGGATCAGAGATGCAGTGAAACTGAAAAAGTACAAACAGAAGAAAGGGAAAAATGCATATAAGCTTTCAACTAGTAACAATCTGAACGAGACATCAACTCCTAAAGAAGCTCATGGGTTTCTTAAGCTATTAAACCTGATCATTCCTTGAAATAAAGCATTAGATGAGGCTATCACAAATTGGCTTACGTCAACTTAAGTACAAAATAATTAATTTACTTTTTCCAAATCCTTCCCCAAATTATATGTACCCATTTACATTCAGTACAGAAATACCATAAGAAAATATAATTCAGTGAAGCGCACTTGTTAATTCCGAAAAGAAATTAACATTAATAGTTCCTTGGCTGTCTGATTCTATCCAGTTTCCGGTGAATTCCAGAAATAATTTATGTAATTGTCAATGTTAAGATAAGGTGCTCAGGAAGTCATATATTGTGTACAAGGCTTATTATATCCAACTGAAAAAGATTTTTAAGTTTAAAAGCTGCAGCTTATAGGTAAAGAAAAATGTTCTAGAAAGTAAGTTTTATTTTACTTATCTCTGTATTTCCCACATATATTCCCTGTACGTTATCATACTGCTATGCCATTTATTTTATATTTACACTAACTTGCATCTCCAGTTTTTAATCCCCACTTATATAATTATATAATCCCCATAATTATGAAGAAGAACCATGAGAAGCAATGCTAGATGTGGTAACAAGTTTGTAGTCAGAGCAAAACTATTATCCATACTAGCAAATTCCCGTCAGGACTGCTGTTGTTATTTGCTGGTTCCTTGCAACTCCCATAGAGCCTGAAGCACTCCACCTCCAAAGAGAGTGCAGCTCATCTGTGTGGCTTTGCTTTCTTTGACTGCCTTTAGCCTTAAGCAGACTCATACCTCTCACAGTGTCAGCACACTCTGCATGCATGTAAGTTCGCATGGTCATGTGATGCACCTCCCCAGTCTCATCTCTTCCAGCATGTCACACTCGGGTGTGCTGTCATGCACTTTTCTACAGACACAGAGTGAGATAAAGCTTTTTATGCACAGCATGGATTGGAACAGATTGGCTTGAGCATGAGCTCCAACTCTGTAGGAGAATGGCATCAACTCCTTGCTACATGTCAAACTCCACACCTCTGTGCATGGTAAAGAAAACAACTCAGCCACAGGTGAAGGACCCCAGACAGCTCTGGAGAACAAAAGAAATCCCATAATCCCATAGAGCAAACTGCCCTTTTGTCCACCTTTTCCCATCTTCTCCAGGGCTCTGGTACGTGTGAGGAGTAGAACAGTAGACAAAGATGATGTCAGGTATTTATTGACCAGGGAAACCTGGGGAAAGAGGAATTCATTCTAGGGTAAAATATAGCAGTGATGAGCAGTATTTTGTATGGCTTTACCTCCAAGAGAAAGATGATGCATGTTTCTATCCTGCTTTACTCATGCTGCTTTTGCAGGAAGAAAAAACTCTAACTTTAAAAGTAACTTTATAAAAAGTTTGGCCAACTCGAGTCACACGTTTTTTGTTATCTATTTGTGCATGACAAAGGTAGAGGCTTCAAAAGGGAACACAGATGTCTTTTCAAATTACATTTAGGCAAGAAAACAGAAAGATAGTGCACAAAGCACATATTTTTAAATCAACTGATAGGAAAAGTTAAAAGCCCTTCACTCCCCTTAAGAGCAGAAGCATATGTCCACTAATAAAGTAGTATGTTATGGACCAGGATGAACTTCTTTGCCTTAGGATCAGCTTCAACACTGCTACCGCAGTACTGCAAGAAGCTCCCACAAAACTGATATTCTGGGCCACGGCCCGTGGTTAGGAATATGGATGGAAACTATAAGATGCACGGAAGAGCAAAATCTGATGGCAATGTTCAGGGTTGGTGACTTTCCCTGGCCATATGTTACACTATGCCAAGGGTACCAAGAATACTCGAGGGATGTCAAACTATTCTCGGTTTTGATTCAGAGATCAGCGAGCGAGGACCATGGGCTTTACTGCGCTGGAAGCCGTGCGCGGCTGTCACTTCTGACCCAACGCCAGGCGCTGCCCGGTGAGGCGCGGACAAGGCGAGCGGGCTGCGCTCGGAGCGGCAGCAGCCTGGCCCCCACAGTCCCGCCACGTCGCCCACCGTCCCTCAGCAGCAGGTCCCAGCCCCACCGCTCGTCCCACCGGAGAGGCACAGCGGGCCGGAGCCCCCGCCCGCCCTTGCCCCGCGGGGCGGCGCGGGCGGGCCGAGCGGAGCCGTGCGGTGTCGGGGAGGAGCGCGGAAGCGCTCGCAGGGGCACCCAGAGCTCGGCTGTCGGGATGCGGCCGCAAAGGGGAGGGGAGCGGGAGCGGCGGCACCTTCCCCCGGCGAAGAGCCAAGTTAAATAGCCAGCGCCACGCCGCCGCCTCCTCTCCCCTCCCGGCTCCGAGCCCTCGGCGAACGCCCCCCGTCCCACCCCGCCCCGCCCGGGCCGCGAGCGGCGGAGCGCAGCGCGGA